>BFEA01000518.1:68209-113214 GCA_003427395.1 Chara braunii | reverse complement strand
AGAGAGAGAGAGAGAGAGAGAGAGAGAGAGAGAGAGAGAGAGAGAGAGAGAGAGAGAGAGAGAGAGAGAGAGATACCTGCTACTCAACGGTCGATGTTGTCGCTATTGCGAGCTCTCTTCCCCGAATAGAACAACCCCCCCGGACATGACTGTATCGGGCAGGAAACGTGGCTGGTATACAGTCGTTCTCATTGTTACTATTGATATTATTATTAATATTATTTCTCATTTGTTATTATTGATATTATTATTAATATTAATATTGTTTTAATCATAGTGGTAATAATAGTAGTATGTCTATTATTACTGTGTTTGGAATCATGGCCGTGATTGGTACTACGTAGGTTTGAGGAAGCAAAAAAGAAGAAAACAGGAAGGGGGACTGACTCTCGCCGAATGAGTGGAACCTGGCCGGCATTATGGCCAGGTACGAGGCAGAAGGAGGAAATGCGCGGAAGGGGGAGAAGCTATTTGGATGGTAGAGAGATGCGCAGGGAAGAAGAAGAAGGAGAAGAAGAAGAAGGAGAAGAAGAAGAAGGAGGAGGAGAAGAAGAAGAGGGAGGAGAAGGAGAAGAGAGAGAAAAGGGGAAGGAGGGAGAGAAGGAGAGTGCATAGCCTGGGGACACGTGGCATCTGTGAATGAGGGGGGTCGAGTCTGTGAGTGTAGCGCGAGACATACCTGGTGCTGGAAGCATGCGACATTGGTCGTCATATGCTCATACTCCGGGAATGTTGTTGATGTCATCTTTCGACTTCGTAGTATAGGCTAGATAGGATCTGCCACGTATAGTTTGGGCGCCGAGTGCCAGATAGGATATCAACTCAGGATCTTCGTTGACGATGATGGGACTATTTCAACATTGTTAATTATGAACTCTTAGTGTGTTCTTAGTTGGTGAGTCTCGTGATGCAATGCTGCAGTTGGTTCGAGGTCACGACTATCTAGTCCCATGTATATGATGCTCTTTGATTGCTAAAGTTCACTATTGATCATCTTTTTATTTATTTATTATTATTATTATTATTATTAGTATTATTATTATTATTATTATTATTATTATTATTATTATTATTATTATTAAGTGCATGATAACTCTTGGGTGCATGCAGCATCTTTGAGTGGGGGAAACGAAGTTGTGAGTGATACGAGGAACATACCTGGTGCTTGACGGATGCGGCATTGGCCGAGATCTGCCCGTATTTGGAAAGTTGTTGACGTCATCATTCGTCATCATAATATAGGCCAGATAGGATTGCCACCTGTAGTCTGGGCGCCGAGCGCCAGGTGGGATGCCGAYATTGGAGTCGGTGATGATGATGATGATGATGTGAGGACACTTACCTTGTATTGACAATGGTCTGCACAAGCGACACCTTCAAGTGCTACGGGTTGCCRCTGATGTCAAAGGCKGCATTGTCAATTCGTAAACTATAGGAACTGTGAAGGGGAAGGCTGGGCGATAAGCACTGGGTAGAAGAGTGAAGGGACTGAACTCTTGTGATGATGTGGAGAAAGTCTGCTCTCCTGGATATTGGGTTTTAGTATTACGAACCTCCATTGAGGTATTATTGGTGCAATGCTACTCTCTGGACACGGTGTGACTATCTGACTTTCAATATGGTGGTGCATTTTGAAATTGCCATCTCGATATTGTTTATTTTTCTTGCTATTATTATTATTATTATTATTATTATTATTATTATTATTATTATTATTATTATTTTACTATTATTTTATTAATATTATTATTATCATACCTGGCTCGTTTCATTCCCTCGTCACATATAGGCGAACAGGGTCCCCACCAAACTAGTGACGGGCGCCCAAACTTGAAACTCAGAGATGGGACTGATAAGAACAATGTTTAGATATAAGTCCAACTGGCTATGGTGTAATGGAATCCAACAACTCTCTGATTCACATACACGGGGTCAGGCTGGAGATTACACGCACTAAGGGAGAGAAAGAAAAGACAGACATACGGACCAACAATCGAGCTGTCCTACACGGTCAGATGCTTGGAATACACAAGTACACAGTCAGACGGACGGACTGTCTGAGACGGGCAAGAGGACTGACAGGTACCAAACAGACAGATCAGGAAATCGATGTTSGTTMCGTACTGATGGAGATACKACTATTCTAACAACGTCAATAAGGAGYTTTTGYTGAGCTCTTATTTGAAGTAACTCATGCACRATTCTCGATTGGGTATGCATAAAATGTGTTTTCACTAACGATGCACAGTCACCCACAGTCGTGCGCAGTGACACCCACAGTCGTGCACAGTGACAACACAGTCGTGCACGGTCACACACGTTGTGCATAGGTCACACTCGGTCGTTCACAGTCACACAAACGGTTGTGCACAGTCACGCACTATCAGGCACAGTCACACACACACACACACAGAAAGAGAGAGAGAGAGAGATGAGAGAGGAGATAGGTGAAGGATGATGATGATGATGTGAGGGTTCTCACCTTGTATTGGCGATGGTATGCATGAGCAACCTCTTCAAGCATTTCATTGCCTGCTAACGTCAACAGTTGCATTGTCGATTAGTAGGCAGATGGTAGCTCTGTAGGGAGTAGGTTGGGCGCCAAGCACCAAGTCGGGAGAAAGCCATGGATACATACGTTGGTGGTGGCGAGAGCAAACTCCCATTGACATTTGGTTTCCAATGTTACGATTCTCCATTGGTGTTATATTGGTACAATGCTGCTTTCTGAACCTTATTATACATCCTGCCTTTCAATATGATTGTGCAATATGGATATTGTCATCTCGCTGCTCGTTTTCCTTACATTCGTTTATTATTATTATTATTGTTATTTTATTATTATTATTTTAGTATTATTATTATCATTTTACTATTATGATTATTATTGTAATCAGACTTGTCTTCCTCGATGTACGGCATGCATGCAAACAGATGACAAACAAGGTCGCAGTTTTCGCCCACACAAACTCAGAGAATACAAAGCTAAGAACACCGATCAGATTCAAACTTGTCTCGGTGGGGCTATGAATCATCACTGTACTCACATCAACTCCTACCCGCACACATAGAAAGAGAGAAAAATAAGGCAGACAGACAGGCAGACAGAAACAGACAAACGAACAGACAGGTAGATAGAAACAAACAAACGAACAGACAGACTGAGAGAGACAGACATACAAACAGACAAGCATTCAAGATGTACAGACCAACAGAGATAGCCAGACAGACGGAGACAAACAGATGCATACGAGGAGAGAGGAAGTGGACATTGAGAGGAAGAAGAAGGTAGCGACCAGCGAGGGCTGGAGCAGAGCAAAAGAAGCTTACCTGTTCCCTGATTGTGGCAACTACACCTGCGGCTATGGCCACGTCTCTTTCCTCTCAGCCCACTTCTCCATCAGGCAATCTGCAAACCACCTCGCACAAGACGCTGTAGCAGCGCTTCCGCATGGTTTACGCAACAAATGAATGAATGGTTGGGCGCGGCATCTTGATTTATACTTCTGTAGGACCCAGGTCTGCCTCTATCCCGTCGGGCCCTTAGTGCACACAGTCCCTCATGGTACTTGCTGACTGGACTAGGTACGACTGGGACTGGTACCGCTGACTCAGCACAGTAAGACTCAGCACTTGACCACTTACCTCTGGATGTGCACGTAGGCCTCTCTGAAAGGCCACTTCCGGGACTTTCCAGAAGGATGTGGGTTGGCCTTTCGGTACTGTAGCAGCTGCGACCTTGACCTTTTTGTGCTGTAGCAGCTACAACTTTGACCTTTCAGGCTGCCTACAGCTAYGACCTCTAGGGCAGCCATGACCCCTACATGGCAGGTACACATTTCAAGACCTGACTCCTACGCGGACCTGCAACGACTGCTAAAGACACCTACGRCACAAGTCATGGGATCGAACCTACCGGGTATTGTACATAGGTAAGTGGGATCTAGGGAATCGAGCCCGGGGATCTGCATCAACTACTGCAAATGGTGAAATTTGTTTCATTATTATTATTATTATAAATTTATTATTATTATTATTATTGTTATTATTATTATTATTATTATTATTATTATTATTATTATTATTATTATTATTATTATTATTTCTGCAATTTGACTTGCTTTCTTCTCACTTACATGCATGCGGACAGCCTTCGCACCCTGCGACTTGGATGATAATGATGTATGCGCGGTCTGCGTTACGAACATTTGATCTGATCATTGATACTTTGATCTTTTCGCTGCGCTATCCTGAAATATGTGAGAAAGATCGGTTCTTGCTCTGGTCCGCACCGTTACGATATGCGACGAGCACCGGGCCACACAAGCGCACGACAACTCAGACGATGCGACGCCGTTGTGACGTGCTGCTCGGTCACACAGCCAGGTGAGGCACAGCGCACGGTAACACACGTACAGCGATACATACATATGACACAGATGCACAGCAACTCAGATAATGTGACGCGCATAGATGTTGTGACACATACGGGCACGGGGATATACACAACAAATACACAGCGACCCGTACCCTGTGACACACGCAGAAGACACATAGGCAGACAGATACACTGTGACGCACAGACTCGCGGTAACAGTGACAAAGGCCCAATGACATAGGTGCCCGATCACGGGGCATACCCACGCAACAGGTACGGACACAGGTGTGCACAGATGACACACGGTTACRCACAGTCACATGCAGGCCATAACGCGGATGCACGGAGGGAACACGCACAGCCATTGTGACACAGGCACATACATTGCGCTACACCTACCGCTAGCCAATGGCTAAAGCTCTTCGTCCACGCCCACTGCGTCCTCCGGGCTCGCCGCCGACCTCCTTGCACAGCTCGATGCGGCAACCCTTCCGCATGGCTCACGCAGGAATGAATGAGTGATTGTACGCTGCCTCTTTATTTATACTTTTGAAGCTCGTTGGTTTGCCTCTTTCCCTCGGCGTATGGTACATACAGTCCCATACGGTACTTGCTTGACTGGACCTGGGCTAAGCAGGGCTATACCGCTGGCTGCATAAGGACGTACCGCTGACTCAGTGCAGTTACACTGGGAAAAACACACAGTACAGACTGGGACAGACACAGTCTGAAGTGGTACAGACACAGATTGGGACAGACACAGTCTGAAGTAGTACAGCCACAGACAGGGGACAGACACGATCTGAGACCAACCAACAGTCTGAGACAGGCAAACGGTTGAGATGGACAAACGGACATGCAGGCTGGGTTCCAGACAAAGAAAGAGCGACCTTGAATGCTTTATTGATGTGGCCCACGGATGCGAGCATTGGCCATTGTTTCTTCGTGTTTCCCCATTTTGACGAATTCTGCACTCTATTTGTACATCTCTACTCGGACATCTGTGTGATTCCGCAACTTGGTTTCTGTATATCGTCAGGCTTGTACGCCTCACAATTATTATTATTATGGTTATTATTGTTATTATTACTTGTTATTATCAATATTGTTGTTATTTTAATATTATTATTATTATTATTATTATTATTATTATTATTATTATTATTATTATTATTATTGTTATCATTATTATTATTATTATTATTATTATTATTATTATTATTATTATTTTGTGTCGTTATTCTGATTGTTATCATTAGGCATCATACAGGGCCATAGATGAAGAGAAAGCATGGGACAGTGGAGGGGGAGGTGACGCTATCCTTTTGCGATAAGTGCCCACCTCCTTCACCCTTCTCCATGCTTAACTTTATATGGTTCTCTCATATACCTGCCTCATCGACTTTATTGATTGGGGGTCTGATCTCCGTTAAGTTAACCCTTACCTCAGCTAACCCTAAGAGCCCAGCAATCGATTGCATGAGTTGTATATGACCAATGACAGGGCGATTGCAGGAGCTCTGCCGGAGTTCAGGCGGAACTCTGGAGGCAGGGAACAGTGAGGTATGTGTACTTCAACATAAATCCTAAACCCGAAACCCTAGATCTGTAACCTTTAGGCTGCTACCTATGACTATGTTAATAACAAGGGTACAACGATCTTGCTGTGTGGGCGTTTTTTTAGAAATGTGGGTGCAAAGGGGATCGACTTCTTATATTCTTCTCTCTATACGTCACCTAACGATGATGGGTATTTATTGGTTCAGCTTGTTGTGATTGAATGCAACGATGATGATTCATGTCTTTTATTTTTTGTCATACGCCTGATCCAAGCACAAGTCCCCAAAACTGACAACGGTTCAAGGCGAGTGCCATCAAAGGCGATATCTTGATCCGTCAATAAGACTTGTGTGGAGGTAAGAATAGCAGGGAAAGCATGCCTTACCTCCGATAAGCCTTACACTCGGTCAGTGGTAAGAGTAGCAAGGATCCTTGGACACCCGCCTTATTGAGGGCTAGCCAGTGATAAGAGAAGCAGGAAAATTCTGCCTTATCAGTGACTAGTCTGATTTAAGAGTAGTGAGGTTTCAAGGACACATGCCTTATCATTGATCAACCTAACATTCATTCAGTGGTAAGAGTAGCAAGGATCCTTGGACACCCGCCTTATTGAGGGCTAGCCAGTAATAAGAGTAGTAGGAAAATCCTGCTTTATCAGTGACTAGTCTGATATAAGAGTAGTGAGGTTTTAAGGAAACTTGCCTTATCAATAAACATCCTAGCACTCAGTCAGTGATAAGAATAGCAAGGATCCTTGGACACCCGCCTTATTGATCGCTAGCCAGTGATAAGAGTAGTAGGGAAATCCTGCCTTATCAGTGACTAGTTTGATATAAGAGTAGTGAGGTTTCAAGGGCACCTGCCTTATCAGTGGCTAGCCATAGGATAAGCCTACCACTAAATATGCTTGGCACACACGGACCAAGACCCACAAGGTTGCCTTTATCAAACAAGCTTCAGTAACAAGTGAATATATCCTGAATGGTCTGCCATATCACCGCTAACTTTCTCCACAATCTGCATTGTTCAGTCCTAACTAACTATCTCTGATTCTACTGAGAAAGGATAAGTGAGATCTTGCCCCAGAGAGAGACTATCCATTCGTCTGATACATTCCATGAGATTCTTTTCCACAGATTAGATTGGTGATGTGTTCATGTGTGTTGGGAGAAGGAAGGGAACTCAGACAGGATAATCCAGAAAGGGATAAGAATGAGATAGTGAAGAGAATATGGAGAGTTACTACAACAGTCAAAAGAGAAGTGAACTATTATTCACTACCTGAAGCGAAAGGGCAACAGCCCGAACAATTAGTTAAGGATAAAAGTCAGACAAAAGACACATAGTCTAGAAGGAACTTTCTAGATCTCAGTTAGGAAGAGGGATGTTAAGTTTCTTTTGGACTGTGTTGTGTCTACAGGTTTCGACACTTCGGAGAACTTACGGGGAATCCGTAAGAACAACAATTCTGTCATCATTGGATAACAGGTCGGTAGAACTCCGACTCAACTTCCACCATGGCTTGACACCCACACCTAAGACAAGACCTAAGAAGGGAACATATAAATCTTCCCCTTGTATCTATGCTTAAATTGTCCAAATTTCACTCAGGAGTCTTCGAAAATGTGTGGGGCTGGGGTAAAAGGAGTCAAGGTTAGGAAGGAATATTGTTTTCAAGGGTTTGGGGCGTGAGTGGCATGCTATGAATGGATTAAAGGTTGACACTTGTAGCGCATTTTGTGTCTGCATCTGTGTGTGTGTATGTAATGTCTTGCATCTGCACAGGTGTTGGACGTTTGTGCTGTCTTCCTAGTTTGGGACCTTCTGGGTATTCGGATACAGGACACAGGACACAGCAATCGTGAAAGTGAGGTCCACCACTCATTCAGCTTCCCTGACTTACATATATATATATACATACACATCTGTGAATAAGATTGTAGATTGTTCGGGGCGTAGAAAGTCATTCGTCCAGGCTCTGTTTGAAAGAATGAGAGATTACAAAGGGGCTTGACCCTGGCTTCTTTTTATAAGGTCAACAAAAGAAGACATAGAGTCATTATCATAGTCAACTAAGCGTGGAAGATTGTCCGAGAAAGTCGACATGATTAGATAGTCGGTCCGGGGAAGTTAGCACCTCGGGGCACGACATACGGGTCAGTCTTAAGGCGTTCTACTGCGCGTATGCCTATGCTACGGCGATCGAGAAAACCCCCTCGGCTAGCCTACCTCTGCGATTGCATATAAAAATCTTCGTATATGGGTCAGTAGCTCAGCAGGGATACGCCCACCTAAGGGATGGTGACAGCTCCCGCAGGTGGAGGTAATGTTGTACCTCGCGGGATTCTGACCTGTCGTAGGGAGTCGCGAGAGGTATAGCACGCGCGCACGGTTGGAGTTGGTATTTTATTAAAGTGACAGAGAAACTCGTGTGTGACACGACCGTGAGGTCCAACACCAAAAATTACTTTACGTCTGGGTGTGGGGCCGCCGCGCGCGACAGGTGGCGCCGTTGCCGGGGACTGACGGTTGTCTACCGTTGTCCCTGGTGGAATGACACTCGGGTTCGGTAATAGGAAATTTAGGCAAATTGAAAAGTTATCATTAGATGTATATGGTTGATGACTTGATACCTTGACTATCGTTGGAGATGTCCTAAGGCTGTTGCTTGGGTGTGAAGTCCCCCGGCAACGACGACAGGTGGCGCCGTTGCCGGGGATCTCGCTTCCTAGCCGAGGTCCTCAGTGAACGAACTCGGGTATGGTAAGTCGATGATCTAGGCAAAACGACAACTCTAATCTACTTACCAGGATATAATTTGACCAAGGATTCTGAGTGGGGAGTACGCAAGGGTGGTCATAGCGTATAAACCACTAGAGGATTTATAGAACGGAATAGATACTAGGAGCGAGTAGGTGGTAGAGGTAAGGCGACATTCGGCGACGACTTGTGAGAAGGGTTGCCGAAGAAAGTGAAAGGAGAGGTATGTCACTGATGGTAATTTGAGGTTATCTAGAATCTCTCAAGGACCGACGGTATTGGGTCAGGTAACTTTAAAGGCTCTATTGTCTCTATTGTCCTCACATTAATATGACACCTAAAGGTCATGGGACTGGTACTGAGAGAGGAAGATGCGGAAGGTTAGGGAAGGCCGCCGGGAGGCCTATAGATTTGACCAAAGAGTGGGAGGATTGGAAAAGGAAGATGAAGGGCTAGAAGAAGAGGAAGGAAGGGTAGAGGCTCGTAGGCATCTGGACTAGTGGAGTGAGAGTACCCAGTCTTCGGGGAAGATGGCGTATTACGAATGTGAGAGGCATTATGGCACCTCACCTCTGCGTCGTGAACCACCAAGCCGCCGTCACTTCGGATCTTATCCACTGCCTTCTTCCTCTGCTCAAGAACGAAACAATTGACCTTCCTCCCTCGATCCGGCCAACGAGGGTCTCGGCTAACACCTCGCATTCTTGACTCTCCTGTCATATTTCAATCCGCGTCATCCAACTAGAGATTGTGCATCTCCCTGTGATGATCTCGCTATGTCAACCAGGGATTTACAAGTTGATCTCCTACTTGTTGTACAACAGAATTATATGAAGCATTGAGTGAGCATTGAAGAGAGTCAGGGATTGACAGGAGAAGGAGTTAAAGATAGGCAGGTGTAGTAAGAAAGGATGTCAGGGTTTCTAGGGGAGTGACCCTAGGAGGTAACGATAGGTGAAAGTTGTATATGGTACTTATTGTTAATAAGTAGAGTCTGGTGATTTAGCTAGGAGATAAAAGTTGAAGAAGGTGGTAATGTGCTCATTCAAGCGTGTATCAAACTAGAAACTTGAAGTGTAAGTCAAGTGAGATGGGGGATAGATGAACAATAGAGGTAGATTGAGTACGTGACTCGTGCACGTGAATTGACTCATTTAAGACTTTTGTTAGTCTAAGGGTTGTACTTGCGAGCAAAGTTTACGAGTGGAGGCCTGTTTAGTCAGAAGACTGGCCGATCTACAGAAAGGGGGTGAACAGGATGGATAAAGCACGCTTATTATGCCAACTGTAGTGCCTGCAAGAAGAGGCACACAATCCTAAGTGTAGTCAGTGAGGCAGTGAGGAAGTAGGTGTCAAACCATCTTGTTCAACTTGGTGACTGTATTCACGCATGAGGGTAGTTGATTAAACTCCTCCATCCTGGACCATCTACTTGAGTATACCCAGTTGAATCTAAGCGTTAAAATTCATTCTCTTAAGGCCATTTCATTTCAGGTTATCAATTATTCATGCCAGTCTATTGTAAACCTATTCACGTGAAATTATCTATCTAATGCATCTTATTCATGGTTAATTGCTTGGGTTGTCCATCTGAGTTTATTTATTCTAGACTGTGCGCTTAAATTCATCCGTCTGAACTATTCATCTATGTTTATTTCACTTGAGTCCATACATCTGGATTGCTCTCCTATAAAGGATAGAGAAGCTACGCAGAATCCATGTCCGACGCGGGATCGGGGGTGAATGGAATGACCGACTCATTGGGAGAATAAATTCTCTCAAAGAGGTGGTCAATGTGTAGAGTTTATACTTAGGGGAGTTACAATCCTAAGTTTCCTTTCCCTGACAAGATGGCTTGAAGGAGTTATAAATCGGTCTTCTAAGGTAGTAGTGAGTCCCGCGCCGGAATTATGTTCCTGGTCCATAGTGGGGTGTTGTCACCTGACCCTTTGGGGAATGGTGACTACATTACTACTGAGAAGGAGGAAAATGTTTGAACCTTGTTAGACTATGGTCTATGATGGAGACAACTACTGCATGTCGCAAGAAGGTAGGGGGTGATTCCCCAACTATCTTTGTGTCAAGTGGGTTCATCATCACGTGAAATGATATGTCATCCTGGAAACGTGCGCGGTGAGGTTGTCTGCTAATTGACCAGAGTCTACAAGGAACGGATACTGGAATCGGAGGGTGAAGCAGTGAGGCTTGGTCCTTGAGCGGGGCTCGGGAGTCTAAGATGTTATCCCTTAGGGGATTACACTACCCCTTGACACAATGCACTCCTGTCAAAGCCCAGGGAGTAGAACGTAGTACTCTCGTTATTTTGCATCCTAAAGCATTTATCATTAAAACTTTATTGACTACAGCATGACTATTGCCTATGATCGTAACAGATACCATAAGTTTTCGTCATCACCAATGCATACATATGCCTATTAGGCTTGTCTCTTTGCTGCTAAAACTATCTAAATATTCAACTGTTATAACTAATGCATTGTACTATTATGACCTACTTTTGAATGGTCTTAGGCGTTTGGAAGTTAGCAATAGTAGTAAGGTATGGTTTGAATATTACCTTTCTGAAAGAATATAGTAAGAAGGAGAGACTCTGTAAAGTGATAAGAGACTTTACTAAGCGTTTGTCTATATGAGCAGGACGTAGGGGTAGCCGAAGAAGGACACTTAAGGGGCGATTGTGAGATTTTGTCAGATACATTAAGGCAGGGATGACTGAGTTGATGCACAAGGGAGGTTGGTTGCCAGCGCTGGACAGGCAATCCCCAGGACATCCAAGGGTGACAGAGTAGAACTTCATTAGATACTGGGGTTGGATAGCACCTTCCTAGTTTAGAAAGAAGTGAAGATATGAACTCCTAGATAAAAATTGAAATTTTGTTGGGTAAGAAGGAACATGAGAGAGTATAATGCAGTCTGGGAAAGGAGCTAGTTCTTTCCTTAAGTTTTGATAGACTAAAGGTTAGAATGATATAAGGAAACACATAGATATTTGAAGATAGACAATTATGATGAGAGAGATGGGTCGCAAGTCTGACTCGTTGGAACATATTTTGTATTTATATATGTATCCAAAGGGGATGAGTTGGTGACCACCAACACTTTCACATTGTGAGTGAATCCTTGTCTATGGTTGAGTCTTTTGTGAGTCAGTATCTCCTTTTGTCGAGGTATACACAGTGTGACAGAGGCTGTAGCATACACAACAAGATACAAACTGTGACGCACCCAGTGTGACACGAACCGTGGAAATACACAGTGAGGTACAGACTGTAACATACACGGTAACGTACATAGAGGAGACACAGATTCAGGCAGAAAGAAGCCACCTTGATAGGTGTGTTGATAGGGGCCATGAGCACGAGTGTTGGTTCATTACTTCTTTATGGTGGCCCATTTTGACGAATTCTAGGGGCTATTGCGCTCTGCATGTACATTTCTACTCCAATATCTGTGTGATTTTGCAACTTGGTTTCTATATATCGTCACGCTCGTATGCCTCGCAATTATTATTATTATGGTTATTATTGCTATTATTGTTTATTATTCTCCTTATTATTATTATTATTTTTTTTTTTTATTACTATTATTATTATTATTATTATTATTATTATAGTATTATTATTATTATCAGTGTTGTTATTATTATTATTATTATTATTATTATTATTATTATTTATATCATTTGAGATCACATGCTAGGGTGGGAGTCAGAGGTAGGAAAAGAGTGCGAGGCAGCAAAGCAGGGGAGAGTCGTCAACAAGTGTGGTGACTCTTACCTCCTCCATCCTCCTCCATACTTGTCTTTGTACGGTCCTCTCAGATACATGCCTTGATTAGGGTCTGATCCCCGTTGAGTTAACGCTTACCTCAGCTAACCCTAAGAGCCAGCAATCGATTGCATGAGTTGTACATGATCAGTGACAGGGCGATTGCGGGAGCTCTGCCGGAGTTCAGGTGGAACTCTGAAGGCAGGGAACAACAAGGTACGCTACTCCTACCCAGTTGTTGTTTTAAGACACACAAGCTATTACCCATGATGGTGCTCAGAGCTGGCTGGGTGAAAACTAACTGCTTCTGGGTACAACAATCTTGCTGTGTGGGCATTGATTGGAAGTATGGATACAAGGTATAAACCTCTCACGGTCATTCTCTCTATATTCCATCTAAACGATGATGGGTACCTTTGATTTGAGCTTGCTATAATCTATTGCCGTCGATCACATTGATCATTTCTCATTATGCATCTGACTCCAGCATAAGTTCTCGAACTTTCAACGATTCGGGGCACGAATGCCATCGAAAGCAATAACTTGATTCATCGATAAGGCTTGTGTGGAGATAAGAATAGCAGGGAAAGTCAGCCTTAACTCCGATGAGCCTTACGCTTGGTCAGTGGTGAGAGCAGGATCCTTGGACACCTGCCTGATTGAGGGTTAGCCAGTGATAAGAGAAGCAGGGAAATCCTGCCTTATCAGTGATTAGTCTGATATAAGACCAGTGAGGTTTCAAGGACACCTACCTTATCATTAACCAATCCAA
The DNA here is from genome assembly GCA_003427395.1 of Chara braunii. Taxonomy (NCBI): domain Eukaryota; kingdom Viridiplantae; phylum Streptophyta; class Charophyceae; order Charales; family Characeae; genus Chara; species Chara braunii. The sequence goes on along the minus strand of BFEA01000518.1, from coordinate 99,959 downwards.
CATTCTTTTCAGTGGTAAGAGTAGCAAGGATCCTTGGACACCCGCCTTATTGAGGGCTAGCCAGTGATAAGAGGAGCAGGGAAATCATGCCTTATCAGTGACNTTCAGTGGTAAGAGTAGCAAGGATCCTTGGACACCCGCCTTATTGAGGGCTAGCCAGTGATAAGAGGAGCAGGGAAATCATGCCTTATCAGTGACTAGTCTGATAAAAGAGTAGTGAGGTTTCAAGGACACCTGCCCTATCATTGATCAACCTAACATTCATTCAGTGGTAAGAGTAGCAAGGATCCTTGGACACCCGCCTTATTGAGGGCTAGCCAGTGATAAGNCCTGCCCTATCATTGATCAACCTAACATTCATTCAGTGGTAAGAGTAGCAAGGATCCTTGGACACCCGCCTTATTGAGGGCTAGCCAGTGATAAGGGTAGCAGGGGAATCCTGACTTATCAGTGACTAATCTGATATAAGAGTTGTGAGGTTTCAAGGATACTTGCCTTATCAATAAACATCCTAGCACTTAGTCAGTGATAAGAATAGCAAGGATCATTGGACACCCGCTTTATTGAGGGCTAGCCAGTGATAAGAGTAGTAGGGAAATCCTGCCTTATTAGTGACTAGACTGATATAAGAGTAGTGAGGTTTCAAAGACACCTGCCTTATCAGTGGCTAGCCATAGGATAAGCCTACCGCTAAATGTGCTTGGCACACAAGGGCCAAGGCCCACAAGATTTGCCTTCGTTAAACAAGTTCCAGTAGCAGATGGATATGTCCTTAATGGTTTGCCATACCGCCGCTAACTTTCTCCACAACCTATATTGTTCAGTCCTAACTAGCTATCTCTGATTCTACTGAGAAAGGATAAGTGAGATCTTGCCTCAGAGAGAGACTATCCATTTGTCTGATTTCTTCGATGAGATTCTTTTTCGCAGGGTGGATTGGTGATGTGTCCGTGTGTGTTAGGAGAAGGAAAGAAACTCGGACAGGATAATCCCAAAAAGGAATAAGAATGAGATAGTGAAAAGGATGTGAAGAATTGTCGTGACAGTAAAAGGGGAGTGAATTATTATTCACTACCTGAAGCGGAATGGGCAACAGCCCAAACAATTAGTTAAGAATAGTAGGACTCAGACAGAGGACACAGAGTCTAGAAGCAACGTTCTAGATCTCAGCTAGGAAGAGAGATGTTAAGTTTCTTCTGGACTGTGTTGTGTCTATAGGTTCATCACTCTTGGAGAAGACTACGGAAGAAATCCGTAAGGAACAACAAATTTTGTTATCTGTGGATAATAGGTCGGTAGAACTCCAACTCAACTTCCACCATGGCTTGACACCCACACTCAAGATAAGACCTAAGAAAGGAACAGATAAATCTTCCCCCTGTATTTATGCCTAAATTATCCAAATCACACTCAGGAGTCTTCGAAAATGTGTGGGGCTGGGGTAAAAGGAGTCAAGGTTAGGAAGAAATGTTGTTTTCAAGGGTTTGGGGCGTGAGTGGCATGCTATGAATGGATTAAAGGTTGACGCTTGTAACGCATTTTGTGTCTGCATCTATATGTGTGTATGTGATGTCATGCATCTGCACAGGTGTTGGACGTTTGTGCTGTCTTCTGAGTTTGAGATCGTCTGATAAATTCAGGCAAAGAGACACGACAATCGCTCAGTTAGTTCCCCTGATATTACATACATACATATATATATACTTGTGAATGGGATCGTAGGCTGGTCGGTACTTAGGGAGTCATTTTGTCTGGGACTTCTTTTTGAGAAGAGTGAGAGATTGCTAAGGGCTTGACCCTGATATTCTCATATGGTCAATAGAATGAACATAGAGTCATTGTCATGGTTAGCTAAGCGTGGTAGACTGTCCGAGAAAGTCGACCTGATTAGATAGTCGGTTCAGGAGTTAGCACCTCGGAACACGACATACGGGTCAGTCTTAAGGCGTTCTACCGCGCGTATGCCTATGCTACGGTGATCGAGAAAACGCCCTCGGCTGACCTACCTCTGCGATTGCATATAAAAGCCTTTGTATGTGGGTCACTCGCTCAGCAAGGATACGCCCACCTAAGGGATGGTGACAGCTCCTGCAGCTGGAGGTATGTTGTACTTCGCGGGTTCCCTAACCTGTCGTAGGGAGTCGCGAGAGGTATAGCACGCGTGCACGGTCGGAGTGGTGTTTCGTCAAAGTGAACAACAGACTCCTGCGTGACACGACCGTGAGGTCCGACACAAAAATTTACTCTGCGTCTGGGTGTGGGACCGCCGCGCGCGACAACGTGGAGGCACTAGGACCTAAAAGTGAACCTGTATTTTGAAAAACTGCTCAACATTCGGGCGCGGCAGGTGAGAGCTGTCGAGGAAAGGTTGCGAGAAGAGGCTGGTCAGGTAGAGAGAAACCGCATGGAAGACAAGATGAGATGAGATCAGATGGCCCAGGTAAGAAAGGACCCACTGAAAGTTGGGGATGCGGTGCTACTGTATGACTCCTCGCTAGAAAAACAATGGTCTAAGAAACTCGATAAACGGTGGCTGGGACCCAATAGGATCGTGCGGTGTGGCGAGTTTGGGGCCTACCAAATTGAAGAGCTGGATGGGGCGGGGTGGCAGGACTGGGTATCAGGGACAAGGCTGAAGAAGTTCGTGGCCAGGGAATAGGTAAGGGACCATGAGACCTCGTTAGAAATAGAGCCTTGCTCAGGGTATTACCCATGTCAGGTGATTAGATAGATGGGTGATTGGGGTGGATGAGTGTGGAGAGTATGTGGGTTTTTCCTAAGCCAATTAGCTCAGTTGCTGACCCTGTTGTATGCCTGTTTGCTGTCTCTCGCCTGTTGTGCAGGTCTGACTTTTCGAAGGCAGTCATGTAGAGGGGCGGGAGGGACACACGGCCATGGCAAGGGGCCCAGAGGGCAGCAGGAAGGGGCGAGCAGCATGAGCCGCCTAGGAGGGAGCCTACGCCTGAGTTCGACGACGATAATATAGAGTTCTTCCTGGACGTGTATCGGGATCATGCGGCACAGAGAGGGTGGTCAGTGGCGGAGAGGATTCACCACTTGAGGGGTATAGGGCAGTTTGAGGAGCCTGTCGCTCAGATATGTGAGGAGGCCCTGACTTGGCCAGATTTGGAGGTCGGGATGCAGAGGTTGAGAGCTTCCCCTAGAGGACGTGATGGCATACCCATTCGATTGGAGGAGGGGAACGTGGAGGAGTTTATTCCCGCATACGAGCATTATATGCTGAGTCAGGGGATTGCGCGGGAGGAGTGGGTGCAGGCCCTACTTATCTGGACTAGGGGGGCAGAGAGGCCGGTGGCCAGACAGATCTGGGAGAGAGCTCGAGATTGGGAGGACTGCCAGGCCCAGCTCAGGAGGGCGTTCGGACGGCCAGAGCGCGAGAGGCCCGAGCCCAGGGTCGAGAGGCGGAGGCGAAGCAAGAGGCCAAGGGAACGAGCGCCGAGAGAGGTGGGGCTGACCAGAGAGAGGAGGAGGGCCCCAGCACAGCGAGAGGATGAGCCCGTAGGGCCCGCACCGGAAGAGGAGTCGTTCCCTGCTTGCGGTCTCCGGACAGTTGAGTTTCGACGGATTACGAGCAAGGAGTTGCGGTCGCCTTCGCCATCGCCATCGCCTCCAAGGCGGGAGTTGGACATACCAGGAGAGACGCCGTTCTGGAGCCTAGCGACTCATCTCGACGTATCTCGATGGGAGGCCTCACGGTTGGGAGAGGGCTCAACTGAGCCGGCACGCTATGTGTCGTTAAAGGAGCCTCTGGACCTCGAGATGGAGACGGACATACGAGATCGAGGGGAGCCGCAGGATCCTGAGATGGCAGCCGAGCAGCAGGATCCGGTACGGCCTCAGATTGAGGAGGTGATCACAGTTGGAGATGATACCCCTCCAAGTGGCCCAGCCCCGGAGTCGGCGCGACCGCTTTGGCCAGAGGGGGTCCCTGAGCCAGATAGTGAGGAGATTCCAGAGTTTCTCCTTGAGGCCACCGCTATGCCTAAGCAGGAGGCAGAGATGGAGGGTCAGGGAGCGTATGAGAGAGCGAGGATGGAGGTACTCCCTGACTTGCCATCGGCCACACATGTGACCGAAAGCCCAGTTATCGAGGAACCTGCTCCAGCGGAGTTACCGCCAGCATTGCCATGCACGAGCGAGAGGGTGAGTACCGAGGCGTCAACTCCAGAGGGCCAGGGGCTGCAGGCGAAAAGAGCCTCAAGAGAAACCCGCAAAGAGAAGTCCGCCAGAGTGCGAGTTCGTTTGGATGAAATACACGTGAGGCAGGCTGAGATGGAGGCGGCAGGGATAGAGTCGACGACGCCGGTCGATCCCAAAACGAGCGAGCAGCGGATCGACGAGTTGTGGGCGAGGTACGAAAGCCAGAGGGACGCGGCCCGCCAGAGGTCACGGGAGACGGGACAGGCGGACGAGGAGGCGGGTGAGCTGAGAGAGATGGGGGACTTGGGGTTCTCCACGACGAGGAGGGCGATTGAGCATATGGATAGGAGGATATGCGAGACGGAAGTTACATCCTTCCAGTGGTATAGTCTACTCAGCGGTCAGCTCAGGGTCAGAGAGTTGGAGGTGGAGCACCTGACTACTCAGCTTGCCGAGGAGAGGGCGAGGAGCCAGGCCAGAGAGGTTGAGTGGGAGAGGAGATTTGGGGAGATGGCGGCCGCTGTAGATAGGCTCTCTGCAGCCTGGGAGGCTGGCCAGGCGGGACGAGCCGGTGCCGATGGCCAGGGCCAAGAGGTGCGGGCTTCGTCGAGTCGGGGAGCAGCGGTGGAGGCCCCTCGACAGCCCGGGCCAATGGGGAAGGTGCCTCTGGATTCGGCCTAGGAGGAGGGTGGCGTCCAGGAGTCGCTTATGGCTATGTCCACGGAGAGGAGAGGCTCGCGTTTGCATGAGCTGGCGGTAGCCACGGGGATAGGTACACCACAGGAGAGGCCTCAGAGGCTTGACACCCCAGGGCTGGGAGAGTTGAGGGCGGAGCTGGGCTCGTGGGCCACAGAGACGGACTCAAGAGAACCTGACTCAGGACGACAGCAGCAACAGGAGGTTATGAGTGAGCCGGTTGCCATGGCAGGCCCTCAGCCGTCAGGATTATGTGGGGATGTGGTTGCGACGGAGAGACCGCACGAGGAGGGGTCCCGAGAGTTGGGCACACCAGACCACGAGCCAGTGAGCACTGTCGTGCGAGGGGGTGAGGATGCTGAGGCTGGGGAGTTCGAACCTCGGGGCCATATGGGGGTACCATTATGTCACAAGTTGACCACCGACACCATGGGGACGCCGTCGGCATCGAGCTCCCGAGGAAGAAAGAAGAAGACTGCCAGGTGGCACGACACCTCGAGGACAAGGCCGAGGGGCGGGTTGCAAAGGTCGACGGCAAGTTCTATGACAGACAGGGTAGGATAGTGGAACGAGCTCCAGATTGGGGCCGGGCCCAGTTATACAGGCAGGACCAGGAGGAATTGTGTGAGTCGGGACTGGTCTGTCTATGTGTCAGTAGGGCCAGAGTATTTGGCACACAAGGGGCGGGTTGGAGGTGCATATATGCTTGGTTGGCTGAGGGGGCCCTAGACGTGTGCCTACTTTAAGGGTGGTAGGATGAGTCCCTGTCTGCTTATACATACATAATCGATCATGGTTTCCTTGAGCTTTTCTTTCATGGGCTACGACTTAGGACATGAGGGTCGGTCGTAGGATACACGAGACTGTTCAGTCCATTTTTGGTTTCGCGGTACAGAGACTATTTGAGTTTTGAGAGAGACTTGGGTGTGAGTTTTCCCTCGTTGGGTGAGACAGAGGGTTAGGCACCCATTAGATTTTTGGTAGTTGCTGTGTCCCCGAGCGTGTTCCGTGAGTGTATAGTGTGGTCGGGATCCATGCTCAGATGGACAGAGTTTGAGTTAAGTATTTGTGTTTGAGTCTTGAGGGAGGCACTCTACTCCCTGAGTGTATCATAAGTTGAGATTCTATGGGACTTGTCTTGTAACGACCACTATCACTCTCACATGTGTGGCTTTACCCCGATGTATGATTGGCTTTGTGTGAGAGGTGTACATGTTGCATCTCGTGGGCATGACTGTTTAAACTGTAAAGCTGTCTACCCTCCGGTATACTCGTGCGGTCTGCTTGCAAGCGGACGAGAGGGCAGAGTATAAGGAGGGGGAGTGCAGCCTGTTTGTGAAAAATTATGAGAATCCTACGTGATTGATGGATTCAAAACTTTGCATGCTTGGTCATACTAAACACCGTTGTCTAAGTTGTACAAGGACCCAGAAGATGGTCCCTCAGTTTAAGTTGTTTGATAATTAAGACCCCCTTCATGGTTCTGGAGGGTGGGAGTTGTGTTATTGTTGGGGCCCCTTCATGGTTTTGGAAGAGGCCGCACGAAACGTCATCCCAAACAAAAGGGGGCTGACCGCGAGATGTTCTGTGAGAGGCACCCTTTACTAAGTAAGGGTGGGTAAAAAACTGACTGGTATGGAAAGCATTGTTTGTGTTGATAAAGCCTGACGAGAGGAAACCAGGTTTGCTTGAAATGTTTGAAAAGGGCGAGAGATACCTCAGGATGGGCGACTGCTGGCTCTGATCAAGTCAGGAGCCGCGGCCTTGTGGATACGGCGGGGAGACTGTTTGTGATTGAGTGAAGGATGCCGTGCCTATTATAGGAGGGCCGGTAAATGCCTTCAAACCCCTGCATAGTCCCGCAGCGGCCTGTGAATTGTTTGTGATGACCCGCCGGGCCACCTGTGCTAATTCTGAGATATATTTAAAGGAATACCAAGCTAACGGTAAAGCTTAGTGCCACCTGGGTGCAACCCCTAGTGGATGGCTGCAAGCCGGCACAACCTGGCTGCGAACCCGCGAGGTAAGAGTTTAAGGGGAGTTGCCCGCCTCAGGGAAATTACTCCGCGGGATACGAGTCGAGTCTTTTGGAGACCCTGATTGATTGATTATCAGGGACATACCTGTCGTTGTATAACCAGCGGGAGGATACCGTCGCCAAAGATAACAATGTGGTGGGCCGTAGATCTGGCCCGATCAGCCAGGCTATGGTGGGATCAGATGGGGACCTGGCGTTTCTGTACTAGACTGCAGAAAAAGCCAAGAGAGGCTATAAACTTATATAAGTCTATTTTGTTTGATTATGAGGAACTTGCTGAAAGAAGGCAAAGAATACCTTCGTAGATCTCATTCGAAGCCCGCGTCCCTAGTTATGGCTCTGCTTACGAGAAAGAGGCTAACTGGGACACCCAACGAGAGGCCGACGATTGTCTAGGACGAAAGGGGAAGAGGATGGTTTGAGGGCCTTTGGAACTTATGTTGTAGTATTGATGCGTAATACACCGGCGTCCTGGTGTCAGGACAATGGGGACCTAGGTTGAAACCCTGGCAGCATATAGTTGTGTTGGCATGGTTTGATGGAGGCCTCAACCCTGAGTCTGTCAGCTAATCGGATTGGTTATAATCTCGTCAGCATTTGGAGTGTGAAGGAATCTATAGCTTTTGATTTGGCGACGCGGCGGGGACGTCGCTTAATATGGTCTAGTAAGCTGTCGGCGCGAATACCCTTACAAGGGTATCCGCCCTGGTTTCTGCAAGTGACAGGGAGGCTCGTTTAGCCTGGATTTCGAGTGCCCGTGGGGGAAAATGCGATGGTCGCCCGCACGTGGGCAAAAGTGTGCCTTGTCCCGGTAGGGAGTACGTGGGCGCGCAATTTTAAGGCGCGCGTGTGATTTTTCTGATTGAGTGGGCGGCCGGGGTAGCCGGCCAACCCATACTAAAGTCACGAGATTGGCTAGGGGATGAAGGTCCGTTTTTGGTCGCGCGCGCGACCGACTGTAGGATTGGCGTGCCGGTAGGCGCATGGGATGGCCACGGCGCGGGGCGGTGGCCCGACATAGGCACCTAGGGGCCGTAGGTGCGAATGGGGGCTGAAAAGAGTGGTTAGGGCGGTATCTTGGCCAGGGGCACTGCGCGGTACCGTTTGTATGGGAGGCCGCACCTGCTGATACCAGGCTTGGGCTTAGCCCTATCGGTTACGGCGATGGACTATTGCGGCGAAGGTACGGAGATCGAGGCCAGCGGACGACGGCGCGGGAGCGGCGAAAGGCTTGAGGGGTTGATGGGCCCGTGGGACTATCCCTCTCGCCTTTTACAGTTATGGCGGCCGCGGTTCCCGCCCGGTTGCCGCACGCCGCGGAGTTATATATATCTATTTACGTATAACTTATTTATTTCGAATTTTTGCTACTACTATTTTTCACGCGCGTATGTAGGCGCGGAGCTGCGGTGGGTACACCCATGAACTATTGGAATGCAAACCGGCGCTTGGGTCCAGATGACGGAACTTGGCGAGTAGAGCCAAGTATTCCGAGTTGCCTGGGGCCGGTTGACTCCGCGGCCCGGGCTGTGTCCTTCGAGACATCCGTAGTAAGTGGGACGATGCAGAAAAGATTTTTGTATGACCCCGCGCACGGCTGGCACGCATAAACTCTAGAACATGGGTTAGGTTCGTGTACAAAAGGTAAGGCGGCCTTTGGCCGCACGAACTCCGAGGAGACGAGGGGTAAAAGTTGAAAAGGTGAGTTTCGTAATACTAGTCAACTTGCTGACGCGGCCGCCAGAGAGAATCTGAGTGAGGCGGAGGAGATCTGTGAAGCCCACAAGGGGGCTCCGGGGATGAACCCGGATGGGAGACAGGGTAAGGGAAGAGGTTTGTGTGGCCGAGTAGCTGCGCGGAGGAGTGGCGCGCCACGCAAGTCCTTCGGGACATCCGTTAAAATTGGAACGATATGGAGAAAATTAGCATGGACCCCGAGCGAGAATGATGCATACGAGATCGGGGAAGGACCCAGACGCAGACCGAGCCGGATACGTACGGGAGCAAAGAGGAGGGGCGGGCGTCGAGCCCTTGTTGCCATGACACGTGACAGGTGCAGACACTACGGACCCGGCGTCGAAAGGGGGCCAGATCCGTGCGAAGCCGGTAAGACAGGGTGGCACGAAGGGGCTGTCTAGGAAGCGAGGGGCCGCGGACGCAGTACTAGGAGAAGTCCTTCGGGGCATTTGGCAGAATCGGGAAGATACAGAGGAGACCAGTTTGGCCCCCGTACGGGAAAAGGGGAGAGGGATAACGCCCGGAGGTCGGGGAGCGAACCTGGAGCCGTTTGATGCCAGGTACTGGAAAAGAAAATAGGGGGAGGGGCTTCGCGACTTACGAAGGTCGGGTGGGCGAAGAGAATATTTAGACGGTAGCCATCGGCCGGTCTCTGTTTCTTTCCTTGGAGATTTTTCTCAGCAACGAGTGAGGCTGTCAAGCACCGCAAACAGCCGGGAGGCATGCTGCGGGGCTTCGTTGATGTCAGCGCGATTAAGGAGGTGACGGAAGGCGGGGCGGAGCGCACCAGGAAGCGAGGTATTCGCACGGTTTTCGGTCGTTCTTGACGGGGTAAAGGGCGAATTCGGGGCGTCTGCCCAAGGCGAATGACATGGCGGTGACAGTTTTGGGAGTAGAGGGGCGGGATGGTTACTACGGAAGAGTCAAGGTGCGCGGGGCGATGGCGACGAGTCGGAGTAGCAGACGAGGAAGGAGATGACTCGCCCGGTTCTTGACAAAGGCGGGCGAGGGAGGGTATCAGTTCGGGGTTTTTAGGCGTTGGGAACGTGGTGGCGACGTCGGTTTCGGCGACAGGTTAGTAGGTTAGTTGGTGTGAGTATCGGGAGTCATGCGGTATGTAGGCGGGTGAGCGGCAGTGATGCGCATGTATCGAGGCAGGGTCTAGCGATAGGTTCATTCGACTTTACTCATCCTATCGATCGAAGTAGCTGGGGCGAGCTGCGTTGGGAGAGGTAACTCACCTCGTAGCGTGGCTGAAACAGCAGTGAGAAGCTCCAGGGTTGAGCGGTAGACTTATTCGGGTTTGCTCGTTGGAAGTAGCGTAAAGCCACTATGGCAGGAAGGGCTGAAGCCGACTATGTCTTACCGGAAGGCTCCTATCTGGTTGCTAGAAGCTGCGTAAGGCCAACCACGGGCTGGAAACTCGTTAGTCGGGTGGAAGCGGGTTGCGGAGGCTGAAGAATTGCCTGTTGACCAGTGAGACGCCCGTCTCTACGACCGAGGCAACAGGGGAGCGAGTTGTAGGTGTCAGACCGCTTACCTACTGGCAAAAGTTCGCTTATTCTACGGTAAGGAGTGACGGGACGCGGGCTGCGAGATTGCAGGCCGTTGACCAGCAGCACCATCTGCTGCAGAATGAACCAGCAGCCAGGCTAGCCGCGGAGGTGCAGACCTAGCTGGTTGTCGATGCATCGCTCATACTGCTGCATAAGAAAGCAAGGCGAACTTACCTGCCCAGCTGGTACGCTGGTCGTCCCGCTGAGTAAAAAGTGGCGGGGACTGAACTAGTGAGGCTGCCATGATAGGCTGGGTGTTGACCGTTGCCATTGTGCCCCGAGGCTTACTACCGCGCAACACTTCCCGTCGCAATCTGTGGGGCATTGCAGCATAAAGCTTTGGTGGTGTTGGCTGCTGCGGTTGGGCTGCTGGGTGCTGCAGAGGTACTCGTCTTGTTGTTACTATCATTGATATTGTGGGCACGACTGTGTTCCGCAGCGCTTGCTGCTGAAGTTGCTGTCGGCTTAAGCGGCTGTTTTATCGAGCTGCGATTTGTAGTGACTCGCCGTATGCCGGGCCACCGCCGCAGCGGTTACTTACCTGGCCGCCGGGTGTTGTTGGGACCCATTGCAGCGATCGTTTGAGCAGCACTATCTTGTTATGTCGTGCTCATTGTGCACTGTTGTGCTTTCCCTTGCTGTTCCGGTAAGACACAAAGGTGGACTTCAGCTGAGTCTAGCATCTCTGGACTGCACAACGTTGGGGGGGGTCAGGAAGGAATGTGCTATTGTGCGGCGAGTAGTGCTATCGGAGGTCGGGCTGGTGGGACCTGGTGGCATACTGTTGCTGCTGAAGGGAGGTTATTGCTGCGATCTGGAAGGCCGTCAGGCGATCCAAGCTCAACTGTTTGACTCTGGATTGGTCGATTGCCGCACATTTTTTTTGGCTACCACTTGTGRGSCCCTCAGGCGCYGAAGGATTGAAGGCCCTCTCATGCGGGTATGAGCGCACCATTTCTTACATCTGAGAATCTAAAAGTTATCTCGTCCTGCCTTTCTGAGTCTAAGTCTAGTCTATTTGGCTCTGAGGGGAAGGCGGCAGACGGGCTTGTGGCCCGTAATCCGCGCCAAGGCCTCTGTGGGAGGTTGCCCCACCGAGTGCGGGAGCTCTGCCGGGACTCAGGCGGAGTCCTGGAAGCAGGGAACTGAGTGGTAATCCCTTGACTCCCTCTATAAACCCAACTATGACCCCTACCTGTACATCCCTCTGCGTTTGACTGAGTGTATTGTGTGGATCCGGTACTTGGTTTTGAGCTTGACGTTCAGGACATAAGTCAGACTGAAATAAAGGAATGTGTGTGCAATTTCAGTTTCAGACTTTGTTTGGTTGCCTGAAAGCAGATTGTGAACAAAAAGGGATTGCATCTGGGGGGAAGGTTAGGAGGAAGGCAGTATTGCGTGTAGTCTGATCGAGTCATTGAGGTTGGGAGGTCCCCATAAGTTTGGGGAAGCCCAGCGCTTTATTTATTTTTGGATTGCATGAAGCCTCAGGCCGCTCTATAAGTTTAGGTAGCCTGAAGCTCTGGACGCTGGGATGTCCCCATAAGTTTGGGGAGACCTGGTGCTGTGAAGTGCATTAAGGGTCAGGACGCTCTATAAGTTTAGGTGATCTGACTGCTCTGAGTTGCGAGGGTTGGTTGTGCTTGGCTTTCAGGGGCTCAAGGCGCTCTATAAGTTTAGGTACCCAGGGTCGCCTTATTTATGTGGGAGTTCTTTCTGTTTCTTTGTTTCTGAACGAGGAGGTCTGAACCGCTCTGTAAGTTTAGGTGGTTCGGCCCTTCTCCTGTTTTATTATGAGGGAGTAATTCTGGCAGGGGACAGGCCGCTCTATAAGTTTAGGTAGCTTGGCCTACTTCCCCGCACAGCCTGGATTAGAGAGAAACGAACCTGGCAGAGGGTCAGACCGCTCTATAAGTTTAGGTAGTCTGACCCAATGCCTCGCACATGTTGGAACCCAATGGATATAACCTGGTTATATTGTATTATTATGCTATTACGACTTGGCTGGTCAGGCCGCTCTATAACTTTAGGTAGCCTGACTATAGCTTATCACAACTGAAGAGAGTATAACTAAAGAGATATAACTAAAGGTAAATTTGGGCAGGCTGAGCAGTGTTCTAAGTTGAGCGGCTCAGCCTTATGTCCCCTTTCAAGATTAAGTTCAGAGAGGTATATATAATCTGGTTATTTAAACAGTTCAGGGCGACTAGAGTGGTCTAGTTTTACGCCCAAAGAAGAGAGAAGTAGTTGTGCCCTTTGTTTGTGTATACCCGGCCAAGTCAGAACGCTCTGTAAGTTTAGGTATTCTGACTTTGGGCCTGGCTAAGTTGGGCGCGCTCTGTAAGTTCAGGTGCCCTGACCTATGCCTTATGTAAGTTGGGTATAAAGGGGTAACTTACTGAGGAARCATGAACTATTGCTTGCTAAAAGAGCTTGGGGTTGGTGRGMGTACTTACCTTTGTGGTTTGGCCTGCATGTGACTGAGTGAGATTACTACTTGGTCTAGGCTTCAGGTTGACAGGTAGTTGCTTTAGAGGCTCGCCACATGCTGGAGCGATAGGAGTTAGGTCAATTCCTACATTTTCTAAGTTGACTTTATTTTACTTAGATCGATTCTTGCACTTTCTGAAACTCGCTATTACACTTGGACTTGTATAAATTTTGGTAAGCTACTTTCTCTACGGGAAGCGCTGCYGAAATTTTTACAGATTCAAGGGGTTCGACAAATTTYGACTTGTCAAAGTTCTRCTTGCCTTTTTTGTATATCTGACTTAGYAAAAATTTGGAAAGTCTCATTTTCTAAGGGGAGTGCTGCCCAAATTTTTGCTAATTGAGGGAGTTAGACAAAATTGGACTTTGAGAAGTCAAAGTAAGTCTTAAGCTCTAAACTTAGCTTTGTATAAATTTTGTGAAAGCACTTTTCTAGAGGGAGTGCTGCCAAAATTTCTGCAAAACTAAGGAGTTAGTCAGATTTTGTCTAAGTTGAACCCAGGGTTGGGGGCTGAGTTCAAATTTGACTTGGTATAAATCTGGGAAATCCCCAATTCCAGAGGGGATGCTGCCCAAATTTCTGCTAATTCAGAGAGTTAGACAAAATTTGACTTTCAAGAGTTATAGATTACTCCTACTTTTGATATTTGGGTTTGTATAGACTCTGAAAAGACACTTTTCCTACGGGAAGCACTGCCGAAATTTCCTTGAATTCGAGGAGTTAGATTATATTTTGACAGGTGGCGATTCTTGCAATCCACCCTGAATAGGGGAGACTCCGCCATTAGTCTACCTTTGCTTTGGACGCAGGCTTAGAGGTAGGTCTGGACTTAGTTGGCAGGTAACCTTGAATAAGAATGTGCTATGGAGGTTTATCCCCCATATGCTGATGATTTAGTTTTGACATTTGACCTATCTTGTGATTACAGGTCTTTTGGGTTATCTGATTCAAGATCAGGACTAGATTCAGCTTGATCCCTTGAGGATCACCTTCCGTTATCACTGATAACAGGTCGGTTGCCGATTCGTCGGTCTTCGACTCAATTCCAACTCACTCTCCATACTCAACCTAAAAGACTTTGGCTCTGGTGGTTTTACTTTTTGTGAAGGGTTTCACCCAGACTTTTATTGAATGGTCATTTAACAAAGGTACTGAGTATTTAATTGAGGTTGGTTGGATCGGCGATTGGGGCTTAAATGGCTAAAGCGAAGGGGTATAAGCATAGAGATTGGTTGGGGTTGACTCCGTGTAGTGCGTGTTCTGTTGTTCGGTTCTTGGTGTGATTGCAGGTATGTCTTGTGGCTCGGATTTTTGGATTTGAATTGCCTACGACCCCATATATATATACATGGTTGTAAGGAGTCCCACTTTGCCTGTGAGAAGTGATCGTCGCATCTCTATTTCCCTTATGCTTGTATGTGGGGGTATACTTATGATGAGTGTTCGAGAGGCCTAAGAGGCCCATGTTAAAAACCCGTTTAAAGGTTGAGGTTGAGGGACGGGAAAGACCCTCCCTTCTGCCTGTTTGCGTCTTCGGGCTTTCTTAGTCGGACGTTGGTCCTGGGCCAGGATTCAAGGTTCTTGTCCAGGACATCCCAAGCCCTAGGCTCTGCAGGGAAGGAGTCTCCCCTCTCATAGAGTCTATTTACTTTGGCTGGCGAGACACCCCACCTTGAAGGCGAAAATGTCGCGAGGGCCGAACGGCGCATCCTTCAACCGTTCAATATCGTGAGGGGTGACCCATCGCGATGTGTTCCTTCAGCCATTCAATATCGCGAGGCCGGAGCCGTGATTACCACGTACGATTGGCATCGGTGGTCGGCATAGAATTGGCCTGCGGCCGCGCAGCTTTATGTTAGAGTCTCGCGCGCGACGCTTCGCTGCCCCAGCGTCTAAAAGTTATGGGATCGCCGGGCTCACACGTAGGCGTAGCGCTTGGGATTATTGTAGGTCGCCGACACCACCCATAGAGGGGAAGGGTGCTCCAAGGTCACGAGTCCTTTTAAAAGCCAGGGGACCTTTACCCTATTCCCTCTTCTTGGTTTCGTCCGTGTTTTGTTTGCTTTTTAGAGATTTTTATAGTTGGACGTTGTAGTCCGTGGCAGCCATCAAAGTCAAACCCCTTGACTTTCGCCCAGGCCCGGGAGAGACTTACCCCCAGGGCCGTGAGAGACAACCACCACCACAGGTTCTGGACCTGTGTACCACCCGCTCTACACAAGGGTGCAGAAGAGGTCTGTGGTCCTAAACCGCGCATGGCGGTTATCCAGCGTCGAGAGATTAACCCTCAAAGCGTGTGTCAGCGGACACTTGAGTGTCGAATACGGCTCTCGAGATTAACGAGGACCGCGTGAGTATGGGTACTACATAGTACGCCATCATTGCGACTGCTTGCGTACGCTTGCATTGCGAGTCGATATGAGATAGCCCTGCGTCCGCGCGGCTTTATGCCGAGTTTCGCGCACGACGCCTACCCAATTTCCGCAGTGGAAAGTTATGGGACGGCTACTAAGGGGCTAGAAGCGTTGTCGCGTTTTTGTGTTGTGTCACGTTGCAGGTGTGTGTGTGGGGGGGGGTGTTTTATTTTTGCGTTCGTAGAGTGGTGTGCGCGTGGTATGTGGGATGCGTCCTAGTCGACCGACGACGAGCCGCGCTTGGGACTTCAGCCCCCCAAGATGTCGGTTCGCGTGCGGGTCCGATAGGCGTATAACCGCACGTACCCCCTATGCTACAACGAATGAGAAACGCCCTCGGCTGGCCCACCTCTGCGATTGCAACTGATTAGCTTTCGTATTGTGGACTGGTAGCTCGGCGGGGATACGCCCACCGAAGGGAGGTGACAATTCTCGTAAGGTGGAGGTAAGTTGTGCCTCGCGTAGGCCCTATCCTGTCGTAGGGGGTCGAGAGAGGTATGGCTGGCGCACTCGGCCGGAGCGGCCTAAGGAAGCTCCATTTGTATGTTTGTGACGAGGTTTGTCCAACTCTTGCGTGACGCGGCCGAGAGGGTCTCGCGGTGCCACGTGCGGTGCCGGACCGATGCGCTCGACACCGTTAATGGGTGGCAAACAACAGATGGTTGTAGATGTCCATACAGACCATACTATGAAGACATAAAGCACGCAAAAACTTTTATATGACTTATGTTCAATGCATAAACTCGATAGCATAAGTTAGCATAGCATCGACATGATATTTTCAACAATATATATCCAGACATTGGAGTTGATATGTAAACGAATGTCCTTGTTGTGCCAAGAGAGGGAGAGAGAGAGAGAGAGAGAGAGAGAGAGAGAGACAGACAGACAGACAGACAGACAGACAGACAGACAGACAGACAGAGAGAGAGAGAGACACAGAGAGAGAGCGAGAGACAGAGAGAGAGAGAGAGAAAGAGAGAGAGAGAGAGAAAGAGTGTGTTTTTGTTATGTTTATTTGTGTTTTTTTGTTTATTATTTCGTTTCTGGTAACGCTGCATATATGAATTTTGAAAAATCACAAACATTTGTAATTTACATGGTCAAAGTTAACATATACAAGTGAGTGTATCGAACCTAATTGGTTTTATTTTTTTTCAATTCAGTCAATCTTTGTTGCATTACAAACTATAATTTCTTTGTTTGAAGAATGTTGATAATTGTTGGATTATTGATTTTCAACAACATTACGTAATCAATATGACAGGGTTCTAGTGCTCGACATTATTACAGGAAACAAGTGCATTACGGTGTACCTTATACAACAATGGTGAGCGTCACTCACGTTGCAGTGCCTCCGGGGGCAGCGTTCACCACACCCAACGGACCATTTTCATACGAATACGAGTAAATAATGTGATGTGAACTTCGTGGAAGTAAATTGTTTGGAGTTGTCGTAAGGTTCACAGAGATCGGCGTGTATGACGTGCGAATTTATGGAAGATAAGGAGAAATGGGAAGAGAGCAAGATTTTGTGGAATGTCATTAAGCAGCTTTGCAAGTTCACGAGGGGAAAAAAACAGCGTTGATGTGTGAGGGCAGAAGACTTGAAGGTTGGTCTGCTTTCATAACCGACATTAAAAACATGCTTGTTTTACCTATCCTGACGTGCATGTTAGAGGGCTCAAACGATGCGACCATGTGAATTCTCATCATTAATGTAATAAATAGGATCCGCGGGTAATGGGAACGTAGGAAAATGTGAGAGTATGAGCAGGGATATACATTTATGGATTACGAGTTGTTAAGTGGTGGACGTGGAGCAATGTTGACCGATATGGGGCATCGTATAGCAATGTGGATAAAGGTTCAGTTGTTTACTTATTTGCGGTGTATTTATTGTGATAAACTCGTAGAAATATGACAGGATCCTCAATTTCGTATGGAAGGCAATAGAGAAGAAGAAAAAAACGGTGCACACTTACATTTTGGAAAAGAATCGGATTTGAGTGTTTTTAAGTATTGGGGGGTTTTGTTGTATACAGTGGGAAAAAATTCAGATTAAGAAAATTTATTGCATTGCCCATCTTATTATATGCACAAAAGGATATTGGTTTCAGAATATCAAAACTTCTTATGAATTAAGAGGAAAGCAAAACCAAAATGCTTAGTTAATGCTTTTTCCAACGCATTTCCCAAGCCAATGTTGAGCATGTTGATTATATTATTCGGTTTTGTTAAATAAATGGAGAAAAAAATATTAAAACTCTTAAAATTTTAAAGTATGTGCGCTTGATAAATATTAGACAATCCAAAAAAACATAGTTCCTAAGCCAATGCTGAGCATTTTAAGCCATATTATTCAATAATTCAACCCATGGTATCCTATAAAATGCGGTAGTAAAATTGCATGAAAATGGGGAAAAAAAGAAACAAAAATGGAGTTTCAATTCCGTTCAAAAAATAAAATATATCGTTTTGACGAAATCGTAGTTGCAAGATGCTCGTTCGAAAGAAGAGACCACCAGCTCGACCTGCAGCAAACCCAAAAAGTAATAGTAAAGGAAATCAAGTCTCATACGCAAGAAGCCTGGAAAGCATTCGTGTGGGATTACAAGGAGAAGAAAGATCCTAATGTTAAAGAAACCCTGAAGATAGCTTACTAGTTGTTATGGCATGACCTGCAACATAAGTTTTCCAAACTCGATGGCGAAATTAACAGTCACTGAAAGCAATGGAGGACTACAGAGCTTTCATGGCAATGGAGACCCGCCCACTGCTTCCAGGTTTCCTTCTTGCAACCTAACTTTGTATTAGGGTCATAACCTCGCTTCCCCTCCTCAAAGGTCCTACAGACTTACATTCTTGGGTCTCCCTTAAGGATTAAGATCACTGCACTGTCCTCATTTAGTCTTATTATCACTGTCCCCTACCCAACCTCCCCTCCCTCTCCCTCTCCCTCCTCCTCCTCCTCCCATTTCTCTCTCCTCCCCTCTTCATCCCTTACATGCTCAAGGAAGGAAGGGTTGTGAAGTGAAAGAACTGCCACACATACATACAATAAGAAGGGAAGGGAGTGATGTACTGACAACTGCTGATAGACAATACATATTATCAGCGAGTGGAAAATGTGCAATAAAAACAACTCACACACAAAGATACCGGAAATACGTGAGAGGCGCATTTGGAGTACACAGCCACGACCCCTCTACTCCAAGGAAGCAGAAACATGGAGGGATACTCCCTCAAGGGAGCTAAGACGGTCGTTGAGGAATCTTGCTCAGTAGAGGAAGCCCGATGATTGTTGGCCTGCTCTGTACGGGGACTGAAACTCACTATGTAGCACTACAACAGAACTCGGTAATGGCTTCCCGTAACTGAGGAAAGCGGCGTCTCACGGAGTTCGAGAGGACAGCTGATAGCGAGCAAGTTCCTCGGCAGGAGTTGCCCCAGGATTGGGTTCAGTTCTCAGCACCACCCGAACAAATTACTTCAACAACAACAAGTTGGTGGTCGACTGACTGAGGGGTGGCAAAACATCTCTTACAACCGGCTGCTAACTCTCCTACCAACAGATAGGAGACATGTGTATACTATCACCCATCAAAAACTCTCGTGTAAGCATGAAAGCAACAACTCAGACTGTTCTGCTATTCTATCTGTCAAACGACGACCTACGTAGATCAGCCTGGTAGCCTACGGGTGTCCCATCCTACGGCACTTGCCATGATATCAGGGCATACTAGCATTTACCATAGACTGTTATGCAAGCAAGAAGCTCGGATTGTTGTGTAAGCTTGGAATTTCACTTTTAGGAGGTGAGCCTGAGTAGTCTGAATTCCATTTTCAGAAGGTGAGCCTGGGTAGCTTGCGGTCATTACAAATGCTGATCCTGATCACACAAACAAATACAATTTTCAATGTTATGGAACGCTGGACCCGATTTCCAACAGGTGTCGCTTCCTACCAATAGATGGATCCCCCCCGACGGTGCTAGCGGTATCTGCTCTTACCAGCACCCCTAGCTTTTTCAAACTTGTCATAAAGTGTTGCTAATTCCGCTCGCGCTCGAGCTAGTTCAGTAGAGTCCCGATCTTTAGCAGCGAATTTTCATTTCATCTCTTCAGCCCTGTCCATGATTTGTTGCATGGTGTGATTAATGAGGAAAACTGTTTACGCAGCTTGGCTCGGATCGCGCAGCTCCTAAGCCTATCGATAAACAAATCTCTCCCGGCTTTCTCATCTCGCTCGGATTTTACGAAAAGTCTATAGAATCGACTGCGATATTCAACAATGGACTCGAGGGGTTTCTGCATTCGGTCTTTGATCATGAAAAACACTTGTTCCTGGTGGATATAATCGGATCGGTGCAAAAAATCTCTTTCAAATGTTGGAAGATCTATCCAAAGGTAGGTGCTAAACCAATGATATGCATGGCCTCCCAATCGTGCTGAGATATTAATCTTGGCCTCATCATTATCGTCTTGTTGGGCACGGAGTGTGGCCAACCATGCACCGACCAAGTGATGGGCAAGATCGAATAGATACAAATCTGGTGGGGTTGTGGGCGCACGAACCCGGATTGGCTGAGGCGGAATGGGTCTAGCGGGGTTCGCTCCGCCTGGCAGCACATTAGCGTTTGGTGCTTGGTTAGCGTTCATGTCGACTACCTATCGACCCGCCAATCAACATCGAGTTACTACTGGATCGAGATTTTGCCCGTTTCTCTGTCTAGACCTTCCTCGGCTTGGGATCGCCAGGTCGGTCTAGTTGTGGAGTCGAAACACTTGTCAATCCTTGGTCTTGACACGTGTCGGCTCCGATACTAACCTCACGCCCAGCGCAACTTCCTGTTTCGGAGTGGGAGGGGCCCGGAAGCGTGCAGTGCGGTTGTGTGAAGGATTTTAGGAAAGTGGGGGTGGAGTCCCCTGTTGGAACAAAGATCTTCAGTGTCAAGTTTCAAGGATAGAAATACAAGTGGTTTCGCGTAGGGCCTAATTTTTTGTTTTGCTTTTCTCAGAGTCGAGTAGCTAGTTTCGCCGGCCACGGATTCGTACTTTGTGCATGGTGGGAACACAGTGGGTGTCTCTCTGTGTGAACACCTGTCGCCGGTGGGTTTCACGGATTTCATAATCTGACGTGGACGGCCTCAGTCGGAGGCTGTGCTCTCGACACTCAGCTTCACAGCGGGTTCGTCGTATGACTCCCGCGGCTCGATAGGCATTGTATTGTCGACACTTAGAGCACGGCCTTCGGGGCCAGCAGGGGCTATCGGTTCCCAAGGGACAACCGTTAGATAATGATAGGGGAGAAGGAGATAGAATGGAGGGAATTTGCTTTCAATGGCGACGAATCCCGGGGTGATGTAGTACTGGTAATTATGGGTGTCGGGATAATCTGTGATTCAGGAATTCCGTCTGATGGCTCTGTGAAAGTTACAGGCACACAACCGATCACCGTGCATTTGGAAGGGGTAGGCCAGAAACCTTAAGTTCGATCAGCGGAGGAGTTGTTCGTTCTCCCAGTATTCCCGGTACTCGGGGTTCCTCAAACTATCACAATCAGTGATCCAAAATGGAAGTCCGATATCCATATTTGGCAAGAGGGACTTAACTCATACATTTGGTCATGCAAGGAGAGGTGGTGTTAGGGACGGGTCAGGCAAACACGCGTTAACATGATGACTGTCGTTCTGATGATCACCCGTATACGTGCGTGCACATGATCTGTTCCTACCGGATCCGAATCAACTTTACAAATCAAACGGTTGTTCGACGAGCAAAAGGAAAAGGAGATTAAATAACATTCTCATGCATCAGATGTCAATCACGCGTGGATCATGCAGTGCATGAGGAAGATCCAACCCATACTTAGGCATATACGCTGACTGTAACCTACTTGTTATACATGCATCTATCCCGACCCGAGTTTGTTCGGGAAGACAACTTCGACAGGCTTAGCGCAAAATCACACAGTCTATCACTACCCCATCTATTGGCATACCGAAAATGGACGGGATTACATACATTTCTCCATACATCGGTGGGGCGTCCATCCTATACTCCTCATAATCCCTCGTCTCTACAATCTACAATCCTCCATGCAAGTCATTCGAGTGATCAATCAATTTTGGAATTGTCATACATTCTGTACTGGAAAAGATGGGGGAGAGAAAGATAATCCATACATCAACCAACGAAAAGAAAATCCGACAGTGTCGCAAGCAAGGATGGTCGAGAACCAGAAACCAAAATTATACAGAAGATGCGAAGGGATAACCCCCACTTCAGCATACCGCTTTCTCTCTCTCCCTCTTTCGAAGTTCCCATGATGCGGGAAGTCCGTCGCCTCGCACCTATCAACAACCCGAAGTTGTCATCTCGCTTAGTCCGAGTATGCAAGCCAGGTTCGCCCATGTGCCACAGTCCTTTGCGGCCACACGTCAACCCTGCCTACCCAGCACCAGCTCGTCGGATCGCCCAACTCCCTACTCACCTTTCTGTCTCCGCTCGTTAGCCGTTCCTCTCGACCATGCTAACTCCCAAGTGTAGATTTTCAAAGCGAATTAGCCGCGCTTGCGAGCTTTATAGCATTTTGTAGTTGCCCGATACAATTCCGGATTACGCTGAAGCAAGAGGTAGAGAGGCGGAGGGAGTGCCTATGGGTGCATGATGGGGCCGCATCGTGGGGGACGTAGCCGCTCTCCACACATCGATCCAGTCGTGCATCTGTAGGCCAATGAGGTAGTTGGGAAAGAGACGCTGAGTTTCGTGCAGAAAAAGAAGAGATCAAGAAGGGAGAGGATTACAGTTACACTTGCGCTTGCCAAGAAGGAGCAAGAAGAGATTACAGTTGCGATTACAATTTAGGCGCGGCGGGGGAAGAGCGCAGGATAGGACGAAGCAATGCGCGCGCAAGTAGGGAGCCTCGTGTAGTTACGGCCAAAAAATTACGATGCTCCCAAATTCCTCGCCTAATTAAAATCCTAATTGCAAGGAGAAATTTTGAGTACCTGTGTGGGTTCAAAACTCGAAAGAGGAATTTAAAAAGATTCCCCACGCGGTGATTGCGCAAAAAATTCCCCTCCCCACAACAGAACAAGAAACAAGTTATGGCAACAGTTATTTCCGCGGTCGTTAAGGCGCGATCAATTACCAATCGTCGTGGGACCAGCCTCTATCAAAAAGACGACGACATTCATGTAATTGGCGGGCCCCTCCAGATTAACCCCCGAAATACAGTCGCGCAGAAAGTGGCGTGTTTACGGAAAGTAATTCGTCACAGCACTCTTCGTTTTTTCTGGGAGACCAGTCCTGGCCAGTAGGGAGAGGAGAGGGCGGAGGCGGGTGCAGGTGGTGGTTGGCGGGGGGGAAGGGAGGGGAGGGAGGGCCAGGGAAGGGATGAGGGGGCGGGATGATGGTGGGCATTTGCAGCAGGGGCCAGAGGGATTAGGGGTTTAGAGAGATATCTAGGGCTGTGAAAAGACAGGGACGTCGGGTATGAGGATGAGGTCAGTAGGTTGGAACTGGAGAGAGAAGTGATCTTGTGGGAGGAACTCCCATAGGGCCTCCGTGGACAGCCATGGTCGCCATTGTAGGTTATTGGACCGGTCCAATCTACATAACCTGCAATTCGGGTCCACCCATTTCGCCATGAAGTTGTCCAGCAGTTGTCGCCTCTTGGGCTCTTCGGACTCGTTTCGGAGGCTGGTTTGTAAATCCGTCCAGGCTGATTGTGTCTGGCATAGTATTGTGTCAGCCATTACTGCTCTCGCTTGTATAAAGCCGAATGTGTGTTGTCTTCTCTCGTGGGAGCACTTCATCCGCCATGCTGTCATGAGCAGAGCCAGGCGGGAGTACTGGAACAGAATCAGCATAAATTGCATCCGGTCAGTTCCTTTAGGGGGGAGGACCGCAAAGAGGATAGTCCTCACGTCCCATGGGAAATGCTGACCGGTGAAGTAGTGCGAGGCTGCATCCCACCACCTCGAGAGGCGAGCCACCATGGGCCAATAGAGTAGACAATGCTCCACGGTCGCTCGTTTTCTGGGGGGGATGAGTTCACAGGATGTGCATAGCGATGATAGCGGAGACATCATTCCTTTCTGTTCCAGGTCCGTTCTTTCTGTGAGCCAATCAGGGGTGGGCAGACACCTGTGGATAATCTGCCACTGGAGTGCTCTGTGGTTGGTCGGTCCCATACGGCCATCCGAACGTCATTTCAGAGGGCCCGTACGGAGACCCCCCCCTAGGACGTACGGGGGACTTCACTGCTCCCTTGGCATGTCCCCTACACCCCTCACAACCTATAAAAATTAAAAAAAAAAAGAAAAAGGAAAAGGAAAAAAGTAGAGGTCTTGATTAGGAAACCGTGTAATGACGCCTTGATTCAAAAGTGAACACTTTGTAGGATAGTGTAACAAGACCCACATCAACGAATTTCATGGAAGAAAGTATGCACGTGGGCCTGGCTCCACTACTTGCCGCATGCACAAAAGACAATAACGTTTCTCATTTTGCACATTTGGTGAGCAGTGGAGGCAGGCCCAATATCTCAAATGTTCGCACTGATTGCATCGCTTCCCTTTTTACACACTGTAGGTGGCTCCTACCAATTGAATGGTCAGGTGAAGTGTCTATATTGCCCTCATGCCAGCGATTTGCTCTGAACCTTATCATTCAGAGGAAATAGAGGCCCGTAGTCACAAAACCGAGTTATAATTGCACTA
Organism: Chara braunii; assembly: GCA_003427395.1. NCBI lineage: Eukaryota > Viridiplantae > Streptophyta > Charophyceae > Charales > Characeae > Chara > Chara braunii. The sequence continues at coordinate 76,138 of BFEA01000518.1, read as the reverse complement.
TGGGCCAAGATACAGTTTGCAATTGCACTTATGGCACCCTACCTGGCCAGAAAGCGGGATTGTATACATTACCGGAACTGCAATTCGAAACTGTATCTTGGCCCGTAGTGCAATTATAACTGATTTTTGTGACTCCCACCTAGTTTCCCCAAAAAAGAAATTCCGCAGACAAATGTGAGTTCTCCCGTTCAGTCTGTGCAGGTTGCCAGATGGAAAGCATTGGAGAAGGAGGGAGCCATGAGGGGAGGGGCCCATCTTCCAGGCAACGGATTGGTTGTTTGAACTTGTTTCTACACAGAAATTACCTGTCAAATCTGGACAGGACAGCCTTTCAGGCCTTTCTATTATCGTTACAGTGCCCAGCGGCCTAGCTCAGTTTGGAAATACCACATTGTCAAATGGCATTCAGGAGGTCTTGTGTTGAATCAACATTGGCCTCATGTACCTTCCTGGGCAAGCTTGGCGCCCACCACCTAGAGATAGGCCGTTGGTCCCCCCAAGTGGCATTGAGGAGAGGCTACTGATGTTCATACAAGGAGGGGACCGGAGAGGAGGCCCAGCAACTGGCCCATCGAAGAAGCTCGGTCCTGATGCTACCGGCTGACCCTGGCCGGTATGTCTCATCTGCTGTAGCAGGTATCGCATCTGCTGGTGGCCCGTGGTGGGTGCAGATCCCGCATTTCCCTCGTTGGAGGCTTGAGCACGGATGTGGCTGCTACGGGGTTCCCCGTAATACAATAATGACAATAAAAAAGGCCTGAAAGGCCGTCCTGTCTGATTTGACAGGTAATTGAGTTGGTTGGGCTTAAAAGAATTCGGCTGAAAAAAAAAAAATAAAAAAAAAAAATGTTGTAGTATCATGGGGAACCCCGTAGCAGCCAACCCAAGTTCAAGCCTCCAACGAGGGAATATGGGGGGGCTGTGTCGGACCTGCAGGTGGGTGATACCGGCCAGGTGTCATCCGGTAGCATCAACACCAAGCTTCTTCAATGGGCCATCCTCCCCTCCAGTCTCCTCCCCTAACAAACATCCAGCAGTCTCTGCTCAATGTCACTCTAGGTGGGAGGCACCAAGCTTGCCAAGGTACATGAGACCTATGGGAATTGAACCCAAGACGACCTGAATGCAACTTGCTTGCCTTACCAACTGAGGTAGGCGGCTTGACTTGTTTCGGTATCCAGAAGTTGATCTGGTTTAGTATCAGCATGAGAAAAAGCAGCAACAGTCAGCACGGACGTACTCACAACACTCTGAGTGGGTCACCAACCACGCTCGTTTGCATGACGGTCAGATACATGCAGGGAAGTCCTAGTGTCCTCGCATCCATATGCCACGTGGACTTTTCTGCTGATGGCGCACTAAAACCAGTGTCTAGATGAGACTAGATCCATGACACACAAGGATGCAGAGGCGCAGCGCGACCGGGAGCGCTGCGCCCCGCCGATCTCACCGACGGGCTACGGAGAAGCGGGCAGGCGCAGACAGCGCATGGCGACGAAGGGCGACAGGGAGCATCAGTGAGCGGAGAGGCGCGAAGGAAGAGGATGCGGCGCATGGCAACGAAGGGCGATGGGGAGTAGCAGCGAGAGGAGACGCGCGATGGAAGAGGATGCGGACAGGGCATGTGACGAGCGATGACAGGTGAAAGGAAGAGGGTTTAGGGCGGGGGGTGGCTATGGTCGTTGTGTAAACCGCTTTGGTGGATTTCTTAGGAAGGGGTCGAGGGTGACGACTTAGCAGAAGGCTGTAACTAGGGTGCTTTGTTCATCCAGGTGAGTGCTTCTATTTGGGAAACGACTTCGGCCTTCTCCGTCTTGAGAGCTGCTAGTCTGCCGAGCGCGGTTGTTTTCTGGTATTTTTTCGAGGTTGCTTTTCTCCAGGTTTAGCATCACCAAGATTGGAAGTGAGTTGAAGATGTTGAGTGGGCTAGAGGTAGAGCTTGGGCAATGGGATTGATCTCCCCCCTCCTTCCTCAATTTTGGTGTGAATGAATGTCTAGTAGGGTTCGAACCTCCTGTGACGACTCACTGACGGGTTTGGTGAGGTGCAGTCACATTGTCTTCTGATCCTTGGGGGATTGGAGATGGCCGTTGTTGTCTTCGGTGTTAGCATTGCCTCGATGCTTAGTGGCTAACACTGGGAGGAGGGGGTCCTCTTTCCCCGAAGATGGTGGGGTAGGGTTTGAGGAGAAGGGTGGCAAGTAGGTGGGGGTCGAGGAAAGGGGGGAGGAGTTTTTCGGGAAAGCTCCATGGTTGAGGGTGGAAATTTCTATTAGGAAGTTCTGCGTAATAGTTGTGATCTAATAGGAACTAAGTATGATTTTGAAAGGAGTTTCTTATAATTGTCTTCGCCCTCTCACACACAATTGATTGTCGAGATGTTTTTCTGTTTAGCGTCGATTTGCTTTTCTGTTTAGTAATTTTTGATTTACTGTCGTAAGTGATCTTGTTGATTTTTTATATCCCCTAATAGGATTAAGTACGGTTTTGAAAGGAGCTTCTCATAACTTTTCAATACGGGCCAATTGTCTTCGCCCTCTCACACACAATTGATTGACGAGATGTTTTTCTGTTTAGCGGCGGTTTTTTCTGTTCAGTAATTTCTTGATTTACTGTCTGAGCGATTCCGAACCTTGGGGTTCTGGAAATCAGAGTCGTAAGTCCTCTTGGACATCAAAATCGATTCCCTAGTTTGGTTCCCTATTTGGATTTTCAAATTTTATTAAATCTTATTTTCATCTCATCTTTTCTCAAATTTGAAATTTGTATTCTGATTTTGTGCGTGGAATATTTCAAAATTGTTTTCTCTCAAGCAATTAGTCTTAGTTATGATCTCAGACTGGTCTTGTAAACAAAAAGGGGAAGGTTGAAGTAGAGGCAAGAAGGAAGTGGGGGGGGGTCACTCAGAGGAGGGATTGGCGGTTCAGGGTAGTAAGTCAAACTAGAAGGGCGGGGTGGGACGACATTGGCCGGTGCTGGAGCATTTGCTCTGTAACCAGGGGAGCTTGAGGTCATTGAAGTTATGCCGAGGGTGGAACGTGTAACCATCTTGCTCGACGTAGCTGTTGCCGGGGCGGTGACCCTGTAACCTTTTGAGGGGCCATATAGTTAAGAGAGATGTCGAGGGGGGAAGGCACTCTCTGTCCATCAGAAATAGTTAGGTCGATACTCGGACAGTTTGTGTTGCATTGTAACCCTAGCAGGGGGGTAGTCGAGACCTGATGATTTATGGTACGAGGATTGAAAGCCCGGTCGGCGTGTCCTTCATCTGTGGTGAGGGTGGGAGATGGATGGTTAGTGGTTCTAGTTCTGGTCCTTTTTCCTTTTTGCTTTTTCAAATGGGAAGGTGAAAGTCGGAAACACGGTTTGGAAGGAATTTTGGGTGGGCTCATGCAGTAGAGGAAGGGTGGCTCAGGGGGGTAAGTCTACTAGAAGGGCGGGGTGGGGCGACATTGGTCGGTGCTGGAGCAGTGGCTCTGTGACCAAGAGGAGCCTGAGGCCATTAGAGTTATGTCGAGGTTGGAAGGCATAGTTACCTCGTTCAACGTAGTTGCCGCCTGGGGCGGTGACCCTGTAACCGGTAGGGGTTTCGCAGCTAAGGAAGTTGTCCAGGGGGGAAGATACTTCCTGTCCGTCAGAAAACAGCTAGTTTGGTGTTGGGGCAGTTTGTGTTGCCTTATAACCCTAGCAAGGGGGGTGTGAGAACTGGCGACTTTTGGTACGAGGACTGAAAGCCTGAGCGGCGGTTTCTCGCCTGTAGCGAGGGTTTGAGTTGGATTGGCAGTGGTTTCATTTCTGATTTTTGTCTCTCTGTTTTTCATAATTACCATCAAATGATAGGTGGCGGTTCTCTTGAGAATGTCTTAGGACTCTGGGTACTTCTTGCAACTCATTATAAGGTTCTTTGTTGTTGCTGTTAGATTTATGGACTTGTGGTTTTTCGATGTCAGCACGACGCTGGCCGGAGCTGGGGGGTTGCCCTGTAACTTGTCGATGGCAGGAGCGTGAGGCCTGGTAGAGAGATTTGGAGATGCCTTGGGCCGGGCATTCCAAGGGAAAACCAAGGGTTGCTGTCGGGACAATACTGGCCAGAGTTGGGGTGAGTTGTGTTGCCCTGTAACCTAGCAGGGTGGGGGCATGAGGTCTGGGAGAGCCCGACATGGAATTAGACAGTGCTAGAGAATTTTAGAGTGTTTTGTGGGGGTTTCCAGGGATTCTGAGCATTCGAAGGACTTTTTTTCTAAATTTTCCTGGATTTTTTCTGAATTTTTTCATAAGTTCTCAGATTGCTCTTAGCCGAAGTCAGGTAATGGCCATGACATTTTAAATCATTTGTATAAATTTTACATGGGATGCTGGTCCTGGTTCCCAGCACGTGTTGCTCCCCACGAATAGATTGGAGCTCTTGTCCCAAAAAAAAAAAAAAAAAAAAAAAAAAAAGATCGACGAACAACTGGCTAGGGTGAGGCTGATGGGGGCCACCTGAGGGCATGCTCACACTGGGACTGTTCTTCTGATTTCTGGACGCAACTTCACGTGAGAGACATATGGTCAGATACATTTGGGATAGTGCTACTCGGTATTGTGAGTACTATTATGCTTGTGAAACCTACCTCGTTAGCCCTCCAGGCTCCACTCCCTGCGTTCAACTGACCAGCCGCATTAGCCTGCCATCCTGAGACTGACCCGGGGCAGCGTCCCACTAGAAAACTTTAAGAGGGTAGAGACACAAAGAACACTTCAAAACGGATGTGTGGGAAGTTAACTCAATTCAATTTGGTACTAGCTCAGTTGGTTAGGCACACAGGTGGCATTCAGGAGGTTGTGGGTTCGAGCCCCATAACCACCTGCGGCGCACTTAGTTCGAGCGGTGATAGTCGGCTTGATACCTCTGATCAGTATTAGCATGGTCCTTGGCCAACAAGGGTGTGAGTGTGAGTGTGAGTGGGTTGTGTGTGGTGTGTGGGAGGGTGTCGGCATTGGACACTGCTGTTATGTGGTTGGGGGTGGGGGATGATGAAACGGAGGTGCGGCTACTGGCAAAATGCTCGGACTCTGCATTAGCCGGACCCCCATCGGAGGCACCACCCCACCCTTGACCACCATGGTTGGGGCGGGGGCAACATGCATCCCCTCTGATGGCTGGAGGGAGAACAAAGCTATCGTCGCAGGGGTTGCCTGTATAAGCCTATTGAGTAGTGGTAGGTAGGTAGTGAAGGTGAATTGAAAGAAATGAAAAGACGATGAAAGATTTGAGAGAAGAATATAGCATATTGCTAGGCTGGTCCTCGGGCCCCCTGGCGACCTGGACGTCGCCTGGGAGGCAACCCGGGCCGCCCAGCCGGTTGTGCCACCTGGTTGGCCACCGGGCGATCCCAGAGCATCACAGGTGGGGGGGATTTTTGGTCTTTTTCGATGCCTGGGGCCTTCCCCCTCCCCCAGGGCGTGTGCAAGGTAAAAAACCACCGAAACGGGGTCCAGTAGGCTGCCCTAAACGATTCAAAAGTGTGGCTGATCTGGACCGCTGACCTCAAGAGATCAGCGGACTGTCCTTTTGAATTGTTTAAGGTGGGAACTACCGGACCCGGTTTTAATCTTATCTTGCCTTGCTCCACTACGCAACACTCTACATGCATTTGGACGCTAAGTGGGCTGTGTACATGCATGTAGATTGTTGTGTAGTGCAGGTAGGACCCCAGTTCCCTCCCCTGTGTTTCCCCGCTCACTTCACATGACCTACCGCCCATTCCAACGATCGGCTGCCAGCAGTTCGCACGCCCTCGTCTCCTTTAGCCCGTCGTCACGCTGTCGCCTTCAGCTCCCTGCCCGCCCACCATCACCCCACGTTGTAGTCCCCACGCCATCCCCTCCACCGATAAGTTGTTAGTTCTTCTTCTTCATAGAATGCGTGTGTGTGTGTGTGTGTGAGAGAGAGAGAGAGAGAAAGAGTTTCTTCTTCTGCTTCTTCTTTTTCTTCTTGTTCTACCTCTTGTGACCTGTCGACGACTTCTTCTTCTTCTTCTTCTTCTTCTTCTTCTTCTTCTTCTTCTTCTCCTTCCTCTTCTTCTTCTTCTTCTTCCTCTTGTCTTCTTCTTCTTCTTCTTCTTTCTTCTTCTTTTTCTTCTTTTTCGTCGTCGTCTTGTCTTCCACAAGCAGCCATCATTTACCACCTTTTTTTTTCTTTTCTTTTTTTTTTTCCTTGGGTGGGCGCAGGTGGGGCCCTGTTTCCCACCTTCCCCTATAGGCTAAGCCATCGTTTCCCTCCTTCCGCCGTAGCGACCCCCTGCCCACCATCTCCCACCACCCATCTTCTTCTTCGTCGTCTTTTTCTTCTTCTTCTTGGCTACCATTTTGGGCACCCCTGGGGGCCGGGGCCCTGGCCCCAATCTCCCGCCACCCGTCGTTTTCTTCTTCTTCTTCTTCCTCCTCTTCCTCTTCGTCCTCCACATACACACCTGACAAAAACCTTTGACATACCAGCTAAACAATTGCAACACACCTGGTCAAACCCCCTGTCATACCCCAAACCATCCCCCCCCCCCCCCCCCCCCCCCTCCTCCCCTTAGATTAAACTACCAGTACCTTTCTCAGCTATTGATGTCGAGCCTAAAACTGCCCTGTGATGACTGTTTTCTATAAGCGCGTGACTTTCTGCGCGACGATGCTTCGGGGGTTGATTGGGAGGGGTCCACCCAATGGCATGAATGCCCTCGTTTTTTCGGAAAAGGGGTGGTCCCACGACGGTTGGTAGTAGTTGATCGCACCTTAGCGAGCGTGGAAAATAACGGTTGCCATAGATTTTTTCTTGTTCAACTATGAGATTTGAAAAATTTTGGCGCAATCATCATGCATGAGGAGTTTTTTTTAATTTTTTTATTTTATTTTAACTGAAGTCCAGCCCATGGGGGTTCTCGAAATTTATTTTTGTAATTAGGATTTAAATTAGGCTTGGAATTTGGGTGCATCACAAATTTTGCCTGCAACTGCACGATGCTTCTTGCTTGTGCACGCTCTACTGCGCCGAAGTCTGTGCTCTGGCTCCTCCGCACCTTAATCTGAACCCTAATTGTACTTCTCTTCTCGGGAAAGCGCAAATGTCATTGTAATCTTCTCCTTCTTAAAACCTTCGCTGCGCCCCTGTGCACGTATATTATTCTCCTCGATCTTATTGGCTTGAACGATGCATGACTGGATCGATGCTTGGAGAGTGGCTATGCCCCCCACGTCGCGGCCCGACCATGCAGTCGTAGGCACTTCCTCCGTCTTCCTTCCCACTCAGGCACAATCGCGGTTATCTTGCGTGGATGATTACGCTATAAATTTTGCAAGTGCGATTAACTTGCTCTCTAATCAAGTTTGGAGTTAGTGCGGTCGAGCGGATCAGTTAACGACCAGGAGCAGAACGGTGAGTAGAGAGAGAGTTGGGCGATCCGACAGGCTTGTGCTGGGTACGCGAGGTTGACGTGTGGCCGCGAAGGACTGTGGCGCACGGGCGAACTTGGCTTGCATGTTCAAACTAAGCGGGGTGACAACTCTTGGCAAGTAGTAGGAACAGTCATTTCGTCAAAACGGACATATTGTATTTTTTGAACGAAATTAAAATTGAGTTTTTGGGCTGAAATCTAGTCCAAATTTTTTGCTCTTGCGGGTCCGGCGTTCCTAGAACGCCAGACCCCCTAGATGCATCTAGTCTAAGGCTGTGACCAGATACATCCAGGGGGTTCGGCGTTCCTAGAACGCCGGACCCCCAGGAGGCAAAAACGTGAACCAGATTTCGGCCCAAAAGCTCAATTTTAATTTCGTTCAAAAAATATAATATGTCCGTTTTTACGAAATGGTTGTTTAGGTGCGAGGCGGTGGACTGCCCGCATCGAGATGGTGAGAGAGAGAGAGAGAGAGAGAGAGAGAGAGAGAGAGAGAGAGAGAGAGA
>BFEA01000518.1:52099-68162 GCA_003427395.1 Chara braunii | reverse complement strand
GAGAGAGAGAGAGAGAGAGAGAGAGAGAGAGAGAGAGAGAGAGAGAGAGAGAGAGAGAGAGAGAAAGAAACGAGGACGGGATGTGTTGGAATGGTGTTTTTCTTCAACTCTTCAGAGTAATTTTGGTGCCTTGCGCAAACCATCTTTTGTTTACCGCTGTCTCGGGTCCTTCCCTTTTTATAAATTGATGGATGATTAAGTCAGTCCTCTCCCCACCCCTTCCTTCCTCTACTTGGTTGCCAACTTGATGGATTAATTACCTTCACTCAATCGGTGTCTGTTTTCTGGCCCACTCGATGTTTATTTTTTTCTAAGTAACAAATCCGGATATCCGGCAGACCGATTTTATCCGGAATTTTCAATCCGGATGAAATATCCGGATTATTTCCGGATATGGAAAATCCGGCCCTGCGCAAAATATATTTTTTTTACCGAAAAAAAAAACAACTCAAAAAAATCTGGAAAAAAAATATGTTGTTCATATCAATGATATGAACAACTTTTGGCTTGAGGCCATCTTTGATTACTCAACAGATATGAATATAAAAAATAAAACAGAACAAGAAAATAATATTTAGATAAAAAATGATAGAATGAAGTAAGCATCCCCCCTCTAAACCTCTTTATTCCCTATCTTATCCCCTTTGAACCCTTCCAGGCCCTATCAAGCTTTTCAGGTAATAGCAACGTAGTTCTATTGTATTTTGCATGCGCAATATCACTTTTTTTTTTTTTTTTTTTTTTTTTGCTTTCTTTAGGCCTTTTTTTTAGTAATCCGGATTTCCGGATGATCCTACCCCCCGATCATCTGGCCAGATAATCCAACCACATTATCCGGCCAGATAACCCATGCTACCTAGATTTTTTTATGCATGAGTATTTGTTGTTTTTTTGTCCCTTTTTGTAAAACGGGTGAACATTTCGGTTGATTAGATGCATGTTTCACACTGAGCCCACCAGCGACACCTCTGGGCGATCCGACGGGCCGATGCATGGGTGCCAAAAGCTGTGGAAGTTCCCATACAGACCGAAGGAAGATCGTGTGCACGCACGTGTACGCTTGGCTGCCAGAGGCCATCGCGCGCACACGTGTCTACAGGATTTGCCCCCGGTCCGGTTGACGGCTGAGCACATAGACTGTATGGATTCCTACCCCAACCTGCAGTACGAATGTCGAAATTCCTTTCCGGATCACTGACCGTGAGTGCCTGAGGGATCACGAGTTCCGGGAATATTGGGAATACACGTGTCTTTCTGCACGTTCGAGGGCGGAGCCTTTGGAGTTTTCATACCCAACAGGAGCCGAGCGTATCTGCGAGTGGGATATTGGTCAGGCCTTAGAACGTATTCCCCACCTCCCTGACTATCCCAGCCCATACACATGTCAGATCATCGCTAAACCCGACATTGCTATCCTCGAAACCGAATTCCCTCCCTATCACTGTCTATTGCCCTTCCACTGCCTGACTGTTGTCCCTTGGCAAGCACTTGCCCCTTAATGACCCCAACCCCTGTGTTCCGAGTGCTTCCAAGACGGTCACCACGGTTATCGAGCCTCAGGATTCATCCGGCGGACCCGCTCGGAAGTCGAACAACGGGAGCACAACCTCCGCCCGAGGCCGGCCGCGTCTGATTCCGAGATCTGCAAATCTGCCAACGACGGGTGTTGCACCAGCGAGAAAACCATAGCGTCCCGACGATACACAACATACGAACCAGCCCTAGACGACGAGACCTGCGAAGATGACGGTCGCGTCCCCTGAGGCCTAAAACAAAAACCCCGTCCTTCGTCTACCCACTTACGTTTATATCCTTGAAACTTGGCACAAAAGATCTTAGTTCCGACTTGGGACTCCACCCCCCCCCCACTTTCCAAAAATCCTTGGCACACCCCTTTTCGCACTTACAGGTCCGCTCTCACTCTGATCAGGAAGTCGTGCTATCCGTAAGGTTGGTATCAGAGCCGACACATAGCAAGCTCAAGGATTGTGAAGTGGGTAGGCTCCATAAGTAGACCGATCTGGCGAACCGAGGACGACCTAAGCAGAGGAATACGCGAAGACGCGACCCAACAATAACTCGGAGTAGATCGGCAGGTCGATAGATTGCCAATATGAACGCCAACCAAGCATAAAACGCTAACGTACAGCAAGGTGGGGCACCTATTCCCGTGCCACCTATCCGAATTCGAGCTCCTGCGGCCCCACCCGATTTGTATCTATTCGATCTCGCACATCACGTTGTTGGGGCATGGCTACCTATGTTGTGTGCGCAGCAGTACGACAATGACGATGCCATAATTAATATCCCTGGCCGATTGGGAGGGGATGCGCATCATTGGTTCAACACCTACGCCTGGGTGCACCTCCCGACCTTCGAGAGGGACTTTTTGCACCGATTCGACTATATGCATCCCGAACAAACCTTCTTTATGATCAAAAATTGAGTCCAGAAACCCCTTGAGTCCGTTACGGAGTATCGCAGTAGGTTCTACCAGTTGTTCGTCACATTAGAAAAAGACGAAAAGGTTGGGAGAGATTTATTCGTTGATTGGCCTCGAAGCCGCGCAATGCGGGCGCAATTGTGGAAACAATTTTCCCCCATCAATCACACCATGCAACAGTTTATGGACAGGGTGGAAGAGATGAAACAAAAGTTCGCCGCTAGCTTTCAGGAAGGAAAAGATCACGCTAGAACGGAGACTCTTCAAAATTGGCTAGGGCAAAAGCAGAGCTGGCTACGCTCCAAAACAAGTTTGAAACTATGGACTTCGTCTCAGGTCCTGTCACCTATCAAGAACAGGTCGGAGTTTCACCTATCAAGAACAGGTCGGAGTTAAAAGATCGATGGCAGACGCAACCCCTGGACCATCCGTAGTGGTCGCACCTATGCCTCGTCTCGACACGGTTACTAAGCCAAACGAATCAAGCGCAATACTGGAATTAACCTGGACGTTGGTCGATCTAATGCAGGAAAGCAAGAAAGAGTGGCATGAGCACAATACCCCGATAGAGTCATTGATGTGGTCGATGCGCCTCATCGTCGTTTGAGATGCACCTGTAGCACCGGGAGTAGCCTTCGGACAAGTCGTGGGAGGTGTTGTAGCTGATACAGGCGTAAGAATGGATGGATGCTACACATGTCACCAGCCCGGCCATATAGCCCGGGACTGCCCCAACGGACCTACACAGGCCCAAATAGGAGCAGCCCCCGTGGTAGCCGCACCCATGGCCAATGGACCAGGGAGGGTAGGCACGATGGTGGAAGAAGTAGAGGGAGGAGGGAGTGCGATAGTCACTACTGAAGAAGCTGCGGAGCTCATCCCACTCGATCAATACATCTCGCTTGTATACCCGGAGCTGGGAATGATTGGAGTCATCCGTCCCGCGAATGAGGAACGAGAAGTAACAAAATGGAGGTCATCCCCCAGGGAAATAGAGTCTAGTGGCCCCACTTTCGTTATGGGGGAGATTGATGTCTTGAACATCGTTCGGACACTAGGTCACCGAATTCCCCTACCCATCGGACATCTCATGTCCATATCAGAGCAGACAAACGAGCGAATGCTGCAACATTGCAAGGTGAACCGGAAGTGGTTCATCCTCGCTAAACTAACAGTCGTCAAAGGAAAGGCTCCCATCTGCGAGGACAAACCAAATGTTGCCAACACCTCAGATCCGATATGGTTTGGACTGATCCAAAAAGACGATAATTTCTTACGGATCAAGACTATTCCGTGGAAATCCACGGAGTGTGATGTTGAGGTTTGGGGAATCCCGTACAGCGCTATTATTGATTCAGGGGCCGTTGTTTTAACCGTCTCCCTGAGGGTGGTGGAACGAGCAGGAAGAAGGAAAGATTTGATCTCGTTAACCGAAGGGGACCACCTTATCTCCGCTGATGAGGAGAAAATTAAGATGGTAGGAAGGATGACGAACATCGCTTTCCGATTGAGAAAAGTTCATGCCTTAGGGGATGTCGTAGTATTGAATATAAATATATATGACGTCCTTATCGGGCTACCGGCCCTCACTGCGCTACACGCCAACTTCGATTTCGAGAAGCGATTGATTATCCTCATAAATACGGGCGGAAAACCGTACGCCGTGTCGATGCGCCTGACTCCCTGAACAACGTTACCTGCAGTTCGAGAAGCCCCCTGCGAGATCGGGAGACCACTCTACGTGATCATTTCGAAAGAGCCCACTAACGAACCAGACAATAGGGAGAAAGGGTTCGAGTCTTCACCCAACACTTCTGACAGTGGGAAGGAAGCGAACCCTGTGATCCTGGTTATGGCGCACCAACTGGTTCACTACCGAGTTTGGCAGAAAACAAGAAAGACGTTTGGGAGAACCACTAGTACAGGTATCTCGAATGACCGATTCTTGGGAACCCCCTCGAACCCTATATGAAGCCACCACCCCGCTTCTCCCAAGATATAGTGACAAGAAAGCCTTAAGTTTTGCGACATTATGGGATTATCCCGCTTCTTGCTCTCTACAGAAAAGGAGGTTCGATTGCTGCGGCAGGGGGCCGAGAGTGAAGCTTTGGAACCTCCTAGGCGTAGCGATCTCTCGTCCTCTGCAATCGGGATAAAAATTGCTTAGAAACCCATAAGCCCCCGAGACATTGAGGATGGCGTTACGCCATAAGAACACGTGGCGATCCGAGAAGAAGACGCTCAGATGGTCACCACGTTGTTTTCCTGGCGATCGGACAAGTCATTCATCTCATCTCCTCCGCCACGAAACGGTACGAATGTTTGCACAAAACAAGTGATGGTTAGCATTCACAGACAACTCTACAAGCTACATATGCCCGAGTACGTGCCCGACGAAACTCGTCACTTTATCGCCGACATTGTGTCTGAATATCAAGGGGCGATTAGCATCAAGGACACAAACATCGGACTTTCCTTAGTTATCCAACACGAAATCCAAATAGGAACACATCCGTCAATCCATTGCAAACCATACCGTTATTCCTTCATGAAACGGAGAACGGCGTTGGAACGAATCTGAGAATTCGAGGCTAACGGATGGATCGAGCCGGCTACAGAGCCCTGGTCCTTCCTCGTGGTTCTAGTCCCAAAGACGAACGGGTCGATTCGCATATGTATTGATTACAGGAAATTGAATGATATCACGATTAAAGATGTGTACTCCCTTCCCCGGATTGATGATTTGTTGGATGTGATTGGGTGTGCCAACTATTTCAGGAAGTTTGATATCCGCCACGGGTTTCATCATATCCTAGTCAAAGAGGAGGATCAGCCAAAAACAGCGTTTGTGTTGTTCGAAGGCACCTGGCAGTGGGTACGTTGCCCCATGGGAATATGCAATGCACCCGTTACCTTCAAGAGAGCAATGAACGTACATGGACGACATTTTGATGTACTCTAAGTCGTTTCACGGACATGCACGACACATCGAATGGACACTTGGGGCATTGCGAGACGCTTGTTTCAAGATTGCGTTGGAGAAAAAAGATTTTTTCCTCCCTGAGATCTCGTTCCAAGGGTACGTAGTAACCCGAGGGGGCTTGAGACCGGATTCGAGAAAGGTGGACGTGGTTCGAGATGCACCCACGCCCACGTCATTGATGCAGGTTCGAGCCTTTTTTAGATTGGCCTCATACTACCGGTGGTTTATCAAGGGATTTGCAGCAATCGCTTGGCCTCTGACGAACCTCCTGCGGAAGGACTAACCGTTGAATTGGGACACGGAGTGCGAATGGGCCTTTTCCACTTTGAAGAGGGTCTTGGCCTCCGCGCCTATTTTGATTCGGCCCGATCCCGAGAAGCAGTTTATACTCATCACGGACTGACAGCCCGAGGCGATCTCTGCCATTCTGGCGAAGAAAGGGAAGGACAGTCGGGAACACATCATCCAATACGTCTCGCGAACGGTACCAGATGAACGAAGGAACGACTCAGCCCCTCAAGGTGAATGCTACGCGGTCGTTTGGGGAATCCAGCACTTTCATCTGTACTTGTATGGGCAAAAGTTCGTCCTCGTTACAGATCACGAGCCTCTATTGGCTCTTAAGAGGTTCACCAACTACACTGGGATAATTGGACGATGGGTTGTACGACTACAGGAGTATGATTTCGACATCATCCATTGGAAAACAAAGAAGCACGGAAACGCAGACGGGCTGACACGACTGCATCGACCAAGCAAGGTAGCCAAGGGGGAAGAAATCACTCCGTGGAAGGAGTCGGAGCTCACCAAGGGACCGTCGTACGGGAAGGTGACCATTCTCCCCAAAACCGCCGGAAAACGATATGTAACTCCCTGACGACGGGCGGAGAAGGTAATTCTAGGGACCCTCTCTCTCCCATCTCCTCTTCCTCTTTTCTCTCCCTACCCGACAAATTTTGTTATTTCTATGAAGCAATATAGCGAGTTTACTCGGCCCCTATGCGCCCTAGTGGGGAAGGATACGTCGAATTGGCAGATTGTGAACGATGCGTCTCTAGGGCCCATGGGTCATGCGTCCAACGTAGGAATATAGGCAAAACTGGGTTGTGTCCCTTGTGTCGTACCCACAAGATCTCAATGGAGGCTCGATTCCTCGAAGCCACGTCCGAAGGACCGGAAAAGACTCGCAGATTTCGGCGAGCCGAAGTATGGACAAACGTCGCCCTAATAGCTACGGTCGTCAGAAACTCCCTCTGAGAATTCACTAAGGAGGATCGGAGGCAAGCCAACGAGAGGGCGCGGGATTATAGATGGAGCAAGGGACAATTAGAAAAATGGAAGATAGACGGAAGTGGGATCGAGATGTCAGTACCTCATCCATTCATGAGGTATGACTGGATTAAGTCGGCCCATGAGGAAACCGCCGCTCATTTTGCTATCAGGATCACGAAGTGGATCATTGATAAAAATGAATGGTACTGGTACAATATTAGGAATGATGTTAAATTCATCGTCAAAAATTGTCCAGTCTGTGCGGCGGATAAAGCGGCGCCGATTCAGCCTCTCCGTTCCATCGTGCTTACGATAGTCGAACGACCGTTCCAAAGAGTCAGTATAGACACGACAGACATTGTGGTTCCCCTTGGTTTGAATAGCTGTGAATATTCAGTTCTTCATATTTTTTTAGATCATTTCTCCAAATGGATCGAGCTGTATCCATGTAAAGCGCGACAGACAGCGGAAATTGTGCGGTATGTCAACAGTTCCCTCGGAATGCATCAGGACACCGAGGAAATCCTAACGGACAATGGAGCAGAATTCCAAGGAGAAGTCTTGAGGAGTCTGGTCACACATGGTGTCTCCATTCGGAACACCACCCCTCATATGTCCCAATCGAATGACCTCATGGAAAATGTCGATCGGGTAATCAAAACCGCCCTTCAGCGGAACATCGCAGCTAGAGACATGAGGCCTTGGCCTGACATAGTGGATCATATCCTAGTCGTTCATGAGTCTACCGGCCTGTCCCCTTTTCAATTACGGACCAACAGCCTAGCCTGAACGACGAAACCACGTTGGGATGGCGTTCTATGAGGGTGACGATCAAGGAAAAGGCCAAGCGCCATTTGGAGCTGATGGAAAAGACTCCTCCTCGGTTGGCCAGGAAAAGACAGCGCGCGACCGAAATGGCCCACGGACGACAGATCTGGAGCTATGAGGCCCGAAACAGGAATGCTTGGCCCCGGCCCCAATATAAATTAGGGGACGTAGTGCAGGAGAGGAGATGTGCTCGCAAGAGTAAGTTAGCACCACGATTCTTTAGGCTATTCCACGTAGATCGACAAGGCCGATCATCCGCCACGTATCCTATCTCTGTCCTTTACCTACCTCTTCGTCTCTCTCGCCTTCTACCTCGCCTCCAACTTCTAAGTGGGAAAGCGACGATCTCGAGCAGTATGCTTCGCTCTCTCCTCAATCTTCGCCTCCTTCCTCTCCCCTTTCGCCATGAGCTTTTCTACGGAGCAGGTGATCAGCGAGCGTTTAATGAGACCTGGGGTGCATATCTCGATAATCTCGTCCATTCGGCAAGTGCAGCACCCAAGGTTGAGCCCCGATCTTCTCCGATTTGTGGCCTTCTTCAGCACGACGGCTATGCACGTGGTGGTGGAATTTCGATTTATCCGTATCAGTGAGAGAGCATGGGTGTTAGCCGAGGCGTCGACTTTTCTGCGGTTATCCACACCTTGTGTCAGCCACGTGTCGGTGATCGTTTCCTTTAGCGGCGATCTCACGATGTTGCACGAAGGAACCCACACGGGTATCCTCCAACAGTTGCGGCTCTGGGCACATGATCTTACGGCCGCTTGGATACAACTCCTGACGCAGTCTGGAGATCGGGTTGTCTCCACCAACGACGTCGACGTCAGCCAACTCCGACTCTCCCCTGCCACGCCGGAAGTCTTCATCTTGGAGTTCCTCCCTTTCGCGCCGCCTCAATGAACCAGCACTGTCTCTCGACTTTCGGACTCCCCTCCGACTTTGGCAGTCTCCCACCGGCGCTCCTCTCTCTTTCCTGGTCGAGCAGCTGAACATGCCGATCCTCAAAGCCGCCAAGTGGAGGAATAGTGGAAGTTCAACGCCTATGTGGCGCTTAGCTTTTGTCTTCTCAGGGTGGTGTTCCATCAGGCGGAACCAGCGGATAAGACCGAATTCGACGAAATCCTCGACGACGAGTTGGAGCTGCTGGTGATCCAGGCGTGGAGGACGGACACGGAAGGAGAACCATTGGGGTTCTATTCGGAAAAGTAGGGAAAAATCACCTGGAGCAGATTACAGGCGAAATATTGGTGTTTCTGACACAGCTCCTCGACAATCTACCTCTGGACATCCTCTCTCGCTGCGACAAACATCCTACGCTGGTTGCCCTTACACGTACTCTAGCGCCTCATCTGTTGTGGTCGCCGTGCTCACAGATCGAGGAAGACAACCGCTACTATCCCTCGGGACACTACCTGGTCATCAACGCCATAACAAATCTCAACCTCTGGGATCTGATTGTTCGGAGGGGAGCAGGTGAGGAAGACGGCGGGCAAAGAAGAAGAAGAAAAAAAAAAAAAAAAAAAAAAAAAAAAAGAAGAAGAAGAAGAAGAAGAAGAAGAAGAAGAAGAGGAAGAAGAAGAAAAGGCAGAGAGCATTGGGATGGAATCGGACGACCTTGACTACAACGAGTCGGAGGAAAGTGGATCGGAGGAGCCGAATAGATCCAGTGAACACAGAAGGGAGGAGGACGAGGCAGCCGCGCAGAAAAGCTGAGAGAGGGCGGAGTGAAAGTGGCTTGTGGATCAATCGGGCAGATCGGCAACGTGGCTGTTGCAAGGCAATCACGAGCGCAATCCGGAGCCGCCGCAGGAGGATCCTGAGAGAAATGGTATCACCGCTGCGGAGGGATCTAGCACCAGACGCAGAAGACGAACTCCTTCGCCGCCTCAATCCCCTCCACCACGGCCCGCTGTTCGCATACGTGGAGATGTGGGCGCTCGGAATTCGTCCCCGGTCATTATCCCGTCGTCCCCTTAACTACCTCACCCTCCATCAACTCGCGAACCGCCCCCTTTTTCCCCTCAGCTGGCACCCCTTCCCGTCTTTCCTATTCAATCAACTCTATTCCACCCGCCTCATCACCACCGTCTCCCTGCATGCCAGGATTATGAAGACTTTCACGCCGCAATCCCCCGCACTCTCTGCACCCTCTATCCCGATTACCTAGCCTCGCTTCCCCATCAGGACCAGCTCTTTCCCCGCATTCATCGCACCATCCACTACACTCGGCTCCCCACTGGGGATCGAGAACTTCGACACTTTTTGCCACCTCTCTCCCAAGCTCACCCTCCTCCTCCTCCTGTCATAAAATGCCTTTCCCCGGTAACCTGTAGGATCCGAGACAAAGCTCACACATGTCATCTGGATGACTTCCACACTCCTATCACACGGTAATTGGCATGTGTAATTTCCACGTCGTTCATTGGTGTTCCCCCTCTTCTAAGGGATCGTTGGATACTGAGAGAGCAAGCAGGAACCTGCTCAAGATTGTAACCCCCTGGGCGTCACATATGTGACGAACTATTTTCTGTAAGTGCTCAACTTTCTGCGCGACGATGCTTCGAGGGTTGATTGGGAGGGGCCCGCCCAATTGCATGAATCCCCTCGTTTTTTTCAGAAAACGGGTGGTCCCACGACGGTTAGTAGTTGATCGTGCCTTAACGAGCGGGAAAAATAACGGTTGTCATAGCTTCTTTCTTGTTCTGCTGTGAGATTTGGGGAATTTGGGCGCGATCATCGCGCGGAAGGAGTCTTTTCAAAACTTTTTTTTTAATTTCAACTGAAGTCGAGCCCATGCGGGTTCTCAAAGTTTATTTTTGTAATTAGGATTTAAATTAGGCTAGGAATTTGGGTGCATCACAAATTTTGCCTGCAACTGCACGATGTCTTTTGATTGCGCGCGCTCTGCCACGCCAGGGTCTGTGCTCTGGCTCCTCCACGCCTTAATCTCAAGTGTAACTGTACTTCTCTTCTTAGCAGAGCCCAAATGCAACTGTAATCTTCAGTGTCTTGATACCTTCGTTGCGCCCCTGCGCACATATTCTCCTCGATCTTATTGGCCTGAACGATGCATGACTAGATCGATTCGTGGAGAGTGGCTACGTCCCCCACGCCGCGGCCCGACCATGCAGTCGTAGGCACTTCCTTTCTCCTTCTCTCTCACTCAGGCACAATCCCTGTTATCTCGCGCAGATGCTCATGCTATAAATTTTGCAAGCGCAATTAACTCGCTCTCTAATCAACTTTGGAGTTAGCGCGGTCGAGCGGATCGGCTAATGGGCAGGAGCAGAACGGTGAGTAGAGAGAAAGAGTTGGGCAATGCGACGGGCTGGTGCTGGGTACGTGGGGTTGACATGTGGCCGAGAAGGACTGTGGCACACGGGCGAACCTGGCTTGCATGTTCAAACTAAGCGGGTGACAACTCTGTGTAAGTAGTAGCCGCGAGGCGACAGACTGCCCGCATCGGGATGGTGGAGAGAGAGAGAGAGAGAGAGAGAGAGAGAGAGAGAGAGAGAGAGAGAGAGAGAGAGAGAGAGAGAGAGAGAGAGAGAGAGAGAGAGAGAGAGAGAGAGAAAGAAACGAGGACGGGATGTGTTGGAATGGTGCTTTTCTTCAACTCTTCTGAGTAATTTTGGTGCCTGGCGCAAGCCGTCTGTTGTTTATGGCTGTCTCGGGTCCTTCCCTTTTTGTAAATTGATGGATGATTAAGTTTGTCCTCTCCCCACCCCTTCCTTCTTCTACTTGGTTGCCAACTTGATGGATTAATTGCCTGCAGTTGATCTGTGTATGTTTTCCGGCCCACTGGATATTTCTTTTTTGATGCATGAGTATTTGTTGTTTTCTTGTTCCTTTTTGTAAAACTGATGAACATGCCGGTTGATTAGATGCCTGTTTCACACTGAGCCCTACCAGCAACATCTCTGGGCGATCCGACGGGCCGATGCACGTGTGCCAAAAGCTGTGAATGTTCCCATACAGGCCGAAGGAAGATCATGTGCACGCACGTGTACGCTTGGCTGCCGGAGGCCATCGCGCGCACGCGTGTCTACAGGATCTGCCCTCGGTCCGGTTGACAGCTGAGCACTTCGACTATATGGATTCCTACCCCACCCCGCAGTATGGATGTCGAAATTCCCTTCCGGATCACTGACCGTGAGTGCCTAAGGGATCGCAAGTTCCGGGAATATTGGGAACATGCGTGTCTTTCTGCACGCTCGAGGCCGGAGCCGCCGGAGTTTCCATACCCAACAGGAACCGAGCGTATCTGTGAGTGGGATATTGGTCAGGCCTTAGAACGTATTGCCCACCTCCCTGACTATCTCAGCCCATACACGTGTCAGATCATTGCTATCCCGGAAACTGAATTCCCTTTCTATCACAGTCTATTGCCCTTCCACTGCCTGACCATTGTCCCTTGGCGAGCACTTGTTCCCTACTGGCCCCAACCACCGTGTTCCGAGTGCTTGCAAGACCATGCCTATGGAGCCTTGGGATTCATCTGGCGGACCCGGTCGGAAGTCGAACAACGGGAGCACAGCCTCCGGCTGAGACCGGCCGCATCTGATTCCGAGATCTGCGAAATCCGCCGACGATGGGTGTTGCACCAGCAAGACAGCCATAGCGTCGCATGGTACACAGAATACGAACCTGCCCCAGACGACGGGACCTGCGAAGATGACGGCCGCATCCCCTGAGGCCTAAAACAGAAACCCTGTCCTTCGTCTACCCACTTACGTTCATATCCCTGAAGCTTGGCACAGGAGATCTGAGTTCCAACCTGGGACTCCACGCCCCCCCACTTTCCAAAAATCCTTGGCACACCCCTTTTCGCACTTCCAGGCCCACTCTCACTCCGATCAGGAAGTTGCGCTGGGCATTTGTTTTTCAAGCAGGGAAAGGTACTGGTGGTTTAACGTTTTTATTGTGAATTTGGGGTCCTGTGGGGAAGCGCAACAGGAACCCACCTTTGGGAAAAAAAAGAAAAAGAAGAGATAACGGCACCGGTGACTGCTGCACAGTCCCGAATTTGCAGGAATAACAGCGCACTGCGGTTCTGGCCGAGGGCAGTTAAAAACTGCAAAACAGAAAGAACAGCTTTGTGCACTTCTAGCCGTTGGAAGTTCGGAAGACTAGTGGCAAAATCATGTTGTTGTTGTTGTTGTTGTTGTTGGTGGTGGTGTTGATGTTGGTGTTGTTTGTTCGCGCCTGCTTATGCCACGGCCGAGCTGTCTCGGCCACACCCGTGGCCGGGCCATGACCAAGATGTCTTGGCCACGCCCATGGCTGGGCCATGGCCGAGATGTCTTGGCCACGCCCATGGCTGGGCCACAGCGGAGATGTCTAGGCCATGCCCGTGGCTGGGCCACGGCCGAGATGCCTAGGCCACACCCCTGGGGAAACGAGCCAAAAACGGGAGGGCCTGCTACCGGTAACTTCTCCCAGGCCAGGTCATGGGAAAAAGAGTGGTACCACTACCGCCACCTCCCGTTTTTGCCAATTATTGAACCGGTAGGCTATCGAACACATGATTTACTGCTTTTCTTGCAGTTTCTAACTGGTCTTCGCCCAAGCTTGCAGTGGACTGTTATTTCTGCGAATTCTGAACTGTGCAGCGGTCACAGGCGCAGTTGTATCAAAAAAAAATCCTGCTGGGTTTTCACGTCGGCCGGGCGGAAACCCCCAGCTCCCCCCGCTGGGCTCTGCCTGGGTGGGCACCCCTGGCCAGGCGGCGGCCCAGCCTAGGCGTAGTGTCAAAACCTCAATTGGTACATCCATGAACTGTGGAAATACAGACCTCAGTTCGAGTCCCACTCACCTCAGATGAGTAGATAACTTTGCATTTACCTGGGGGCTGTCAGTTTGAAGATGATATCCCAAGGCGGTCCCCCTTTGTAAACGGCCAGTCCGTTTCCCAGCTATCATGTTTGCAAAGTTTCCGCTTGCATGCTGCGGCTGCCTCCGAATTACTGCCAGTGGTGGTTTAGCAAGAAAAATAAAAACGAAGAAGAAGATAGCAGGTTGATCCCTACGAGAAAGAGGAGAAAGAGTGGAAAGAGGGAAAATAAAAAGAAGAAGAAGAAGAAGATAGAGGGAGAAGCAGATGGAAAAGAGGAAGAGAAGGATAGGTTGGCCAGCAATAGGACCAGATGGTCATTCCAGGGCCCAGGTCCCACTAGCAAAGAGGATTTGATCAAACACCTGAGAATCTGGACGTATTCATGGAGCGATGCAGAAAATTGATGTCCATCTGCTTTGCTGCATCCCTGGCTCAGGGATGTTCAGACTCCAATAGAACACCCAGTCATTATCACTGCATGTGGATTGAAAAGTTGCTCCAAATATTCGGGTGAAGTAAGTAGTCTCCACTCTCCAAATTTGGGGAGTTCTGCGTGAATCCAATTACTGTCCAAACCGAGCCTCCAGATTCCCTTATACTGTACTGCTGTGAGAGTTCACTTTCTAGGGGCGTACTCACACTAGGCCCGTAAAATCGCAAAATCAGCGGCCAGTTAGAGTCCTCTAGAAGGAGGACGCTTCTCATTTTGTGATTCTGCCATTGCGACAGCCTAGCACGCGTAAACTCTAAAACCACCCTCTCTGGGGTTGAAATTTTCCCCTCACTGACAGGCTCCTGCAAAGGTCCTTACTTGGCGAGTCCTTGTTGTAGGACCTGGTATGGGATGAGTGCCCAAATTTGAAGAGCCTCCCCAGAGCAGGGGCGGACGAATGGAATTCCAGCTGTCTTTTTGTGTTCTCTGTAGTTGGAGAGTCCTTCAGTGGAGAGTAAGGGCCTCGCCACACCAGTCCCAAGTTCTAGAAAATTTTCTGGTGTGCTCCCTAACGTCAATTCCCCCTTGAGAGTGCCCTTCGCCACACTCCACTCTAGAATGGGCTGCTCTCCAAGGCCATGGCCACACCACTCTTCGAAATGTGCAAAATGAGAACAAACATCCCGCTAGAAGATGGCCAGATGTGCACCTGCCACATGTTTGTGTTTTCACATTTCGAGAGTTGTGGAGCGAGGCCCCAACTCTGAAAATGGTAGTTGCCACATCCGGACATGTTCAGTGTGAAGCAGTCTGACAGAAGTCAATTTGTCCCTTCGAATTCCGCTCCCGAATCTCGGATGAAACGAGGCGCTTTCCCAAAATTGCAGCTTTGCAGGCTGTGGTTTTGGGAGTGCTCTTAGGAGCTGGGCCGAGGTCCCAGTAGCAAAAAGGATAGGATAGAGACTCATGAATCTGGATGTGTTTTAGACACAGATGCGTAAAAGCAGTTCATCTGCACATCTCCATACACTCGTCCAGATGCAGGCATTCGATCCGATCCTCTTTGCTAGTGGGACCACGCCCCAGGTGTGGTGATGCTGCACTCCCCAAAAGAGCAGCTTCCAGAAGTGGTGTGGCAAAAACCAAAGTTGAGGGATGACACAGGGCATGGCCACACCACTCTCGAAATGTGCAAAATGAGAATGAACTTCCTGCTACAACATGGCTAGATGCCCCCGCCTCAATTTTGTCTTTTTCACATTTCGAGAGCGGTGTGGCCAGGCCCACCCTTTCCGAGGTTTTTGACAGTCTGATAGCTATCCATGGCACTTTCCAAATTTTTGGAGAGTGGAGAGCAGTGGAGCTACCCTTTTCCTTTTTCTTCGATTTCTTTTTCTCTGCTCTCACCACCCCCTCGGGAGCACTGATTACAGGGGCGTTGCGTCTCATCAGTGGGCTGTCTATTAAATTTGCCCGAGGAGGTGATGGACATGGTGGATATCTGCTGGGGGAGAGTGCTGACACACATAGACAATGTCCAGTCCCCTCAGCATAAATGTTGTCGTCTACCCAATCAGCCAGTGGTAGCAGAGAATGGATGGTTAATCATCACAGAAATTCTTTTCTTCTTCTGAAGACAAGGAACATCACAAATTAGTGATGATCCAAGGTCACCATCGCAGGTACTCTCTCTCTCTCTCTCTCTCTCTCTCTCTCTCTCTCCCCCCTGCGGTCATGACCGCGGGGTCAAACTGGGTGTGCGGTCGGGATCCCAACTGCAGGCCATGGCCCAGGCAGTTGGGCGTGGCCGAGAAATTGACATATTAAAAAAAAAAAAAGACGAAAAAAAAACAAACAAGTTTAACAAACATCTGGTTGCAGGGTTTGAAAATCCCTACAACCCTATATTGTGTTCTTTGGATTTCAACGTTTTTTGTTAGTTTTTAAAACTAGAAAATGAAAAAAGCAGTATTATAATAAAAAGAAAAGTAATAAAAAGGGCTTTTTTTTTTCATTTTTTGTGATTGCGGGTGTATAAACATGTCGCACATGTTTTTTTTTGTTTTTTTGTTTTTTTTTAGTGGACAGATGCAAAGTTAAAAGGGAAAAAAAATTAAAAAAGAAAAGGCAAAAACGTTCCTTTTTTCCCCCTTTTTTTGTTTTTGACACTCACACATACTGATTGATTGATTGATTGATTGATTGACTGATTGATTGTAATTGGTTGATTGATTGATTGATTGATTGAGACAAAAAAAAAAGCAAAAG
>BFEA01000518.1:17442-33369 GCA_003427395.1 Chara braunii | reverse complement strand
GGGCGCTCGGATGGCAGGACGGTGGGGTGGTCGAATGGCATGATGGTCGGTTGGTCTGGTGGCAGGCAGGCAGGAAGGTTGGATGGTCGGGTGTTCGAATGACAGGACTGCATGATGGTCGGGCGCTCGGATGGCAGGACGGTGGGGTGGTCGNGTGGCAGGCAGGCAGGAAGGTTGGATGGTCGGGTGTTCGAATGACAGGACTGCATGATGGTCGGGCGCTCGGATGGCAGGACGGTGGGGTGGTCGGATGGCAGGACGGTCGGTTGGTCGGGATGGCAGGATGGCACGACGGTCGGGTGGAGCGGTGAAGCTCGACCATCGTATGGTGGGGTGTCGCGTTGAAGCCCGACCATCGGATGGGAGGATGGCAGGATAGGAGGATGGGAGGATGGGAGGATGGGAGGATGGGAGGATGGGAGGATGGTCGGGTGGTGGGATGGTTGGATGGGAGGATGGCAGGATGGCGGAATGGCAAGATCGGAGGATGCTCGGGCGGCTGGATGGCAGGATGGCAGGGTTGCAGGATGGCAGGGTTGCAGGATGGCAGGATGGTGCGACAGTCAGGTGGACTAATGAAGCTCGACCATCGTATGGTGGGGTATCGTGTTGAAGCCCGACCATCGGATGGGAGGATGGAAGGATGGTTAGGTGGTGGGATGGGAGGATGGGAGGATGGGAGGATGGCAAGATGGCAGAATGGCGGAATGGCAAGATGGGAGGATGGTCGGGCGGCAGGATGGCAAGATGGCAGGGTTGCAGGATGGCAGGATGGCAGGACGGTCGGGTCGAGCGGTGAAGCTCGACCATCGTACGATGGGGTGTCGCGTTGAAGCCCGAGCATCGGATGGTGGGGTGTCGCGTTGAAGCCCCGCCATCGATGGTAGGGTGCCGCGTTGAAGCCCGACCATCCGATGGCGCGGTGCAACGACAGGGTGATGGCGAGATGGTCAAATGGGTGTACGGTCAGACGTCTGAAGGTACAGGGTTCAGGTTAGGCTGGTCAGGTGGCACGATGGTTGGACAGTCCGATGGTCGGACGTTCGGATTGTGAAATTGTTGGAAGGCGGGATGGTCGGATTGTACAATTGCTACAAGGCGGGATGGTCGGGTGGTCGGGTGGCAGGATGGTCAGCTGCCCGGCTGGTCGGATGGTCGGGTGGTGGGATGGGAGGATGGGAGGATGGGAGGATGGCAGAATGACGAAATGGCAAGATGGGAGGATGGTCGGGCGGCAGGATGACAGGATGGTAGGGTTGCAGGCAGCAGGATGGCAGGATGGTAGGGTTAGGTAGGCAGCTGTTGTTCCGCAGCTAGACCGGGGGGTGGTCGTGTGCCAGAGCGAGATAATCGAGTGGCCCAATGTCGTGCCAGACACTGGCCATCAAATGGGGGGGGGGGGGCATCGTGCGGACGCTGGATCATTAGATGGTCGGACGTGGTGGCTGCGGTTGACCGTTAGACGAGCGGGTGTCATACCAAAGCAGGAACATAACATACCAGGGACTTGTGCCAACTACGGATATGATTGCCGCTTTCCTACTCCTTCCGTGCTTTCATTTATAACTGCCTTGCATAAACTATGCACACTCCAGCCCGCCACAGTGAGAAAGGGAGTTGTCCTCATGGCTCACAACCATCGGTTCAATATCCGAAGAAATTTGCGACACCTCAACCAATCTCCAGCAACGAGAGCAGATCCCCTTCACTATACGGGGGAAGTTGCAAGCGCAGGTCATCGACGCTTTTTTTGCGAAGTCCGCGTAGAAAGCCACAACTTTCCCGAGGGTGTGTTCCCACATCCGACAACGTAGTTCAACGATTGAACCTCGACAACATTATTAAAGAGATTCATCAAACCCGTGCTACTCCGCCTTCGGCTGGCCTGAGCGCAGAATGCACACTGCATACCATCGACAAGTGTGATGTTGGTCGTGACGACGATGGTCACATGAACGATAAAACACGACAAGAACCCGTGTCCGATGCACATACTGTTCCTGTGCATGACAATAAGAATACTGCCATGGGGAGGGGAAGCGAGTCGGTGTCCTTGTTGACCGATTTGGGGTTAGAGAGAGGCAAACAAACATGCACATATCGAAAGCAGAAGAGAAGGAGTGGCTCATTGGAAGAATCAATGATTGAGAAATGCACCATGGAGGAATGTCGTGCAGTGATAAATAAAAAGTGTTGTGCAAAACTGCAGTCTTGTTCAAAGATGACAGTAGAGGAGGTGTATAGGGCGAAAATGAGATATACATCACTGGCTCCAGAGGAGAGGCGGAAATGGTGGATAAAACAATTGGACAGTTTCACGTGTATTGAAGATCGGAAGAAGGTTGTGAAACCAGTTGTAGAAAAGCACAGGGTATGCGTCCAGGCGTGGTGTTACATAATCGGTTTCTCGAGGAACACTTACGCATTCTACAAGGAATTGCATGGAGAGGGCAGGGTGTTGCCTCTTCATGGTAGAAAAGGACATTCCACAACATCCGTGACTCATGCTATGACTTTTAAAACATTTGAGACAATGATAATGGAGGAGGGTGACGCGATGCCTGACCAGATTGACATGAGCAAAGACTACGAGATAAGACCACGGGTCAGACTACCTCCAACTTACGCAACAAAAAAAGATGTCTATGACAACATCAAACGACGGTTGCAGAAATAGGATATAGACTGCTGCTCTTTGCAAGTCTTTGGGAGTATATGGTGTGACTTCTTCTGGCATGTTCACCTTGCTAGGTCGACAGACTACGCTAGATGCAAACTGCACAAAACAAATAGGCCTGATTGAAGGGGCCAAGCCAGATGCGAGGCGCAGTCTTGTTGCAAAACTGAATTGCCATAGACTGTTGCAAGAGGCGCATCGGAAGCACTATGACATATGGTCGGCCGAATCTAGGTTCATGAGAGAAAAAAGCTTGTGCATCATAATTGATGGTATAGACCAAGCAAAAACTCTCATTCCTCACACAGCTAGGAACTGCACATCAAAGGCAATGGATAACCACACAATGATGAAAACAAACCTCACGGGCATTCTCGTGCATGGGAGGAGTCCGCACATTCTTGTGCACACATGGTTTCCTTTGTTGCCCCATGGTCCGGATTCGATTTTGTCTTCGATCGCAAAGGTGTTGAGAGACGTGCAGAGGCAGTCGGGAGTGTTACCTTCTGTTTTCAGACTCCAAGCGGACAACTGCGGTAGTCAAAACAAAAACAGATATGTGTTCGCGTACCTAGCATTATTGGTGAAGTTCCACATTTTCAAGGTTGTTGAAATGAGATTTATGATAGTGGGTCACACGCATACGGACATCGATGTAAAGTTCAGCTTATTTGCTAGAAAACTAGCAGACGCGGATGCTTACACGATGGACGAGTGGTTCGCCGCACTTAGAAATTCCACAAAGGATGAGGTCGATTGCACGTTTATCAATGAAATGGCAGATTGGAAAGGTGCAGTTCCTCGACATGCATATTGATGGTCACTCCACTCCTCACTTGTTTAAGTTCTATATGGACGGAGACAACCCTGCGATGGTCTACAGAGAACATTGCAATGACAGTGAATGGTTGCCAGAGGGCCGAGCAATTTATTGGTTCAAGCGGGATGGATATGGGAGATGGGCGGGGCCGTCTTTTCCGTTGGAACCGTGTGGCTTGAAGTTGAACTTGGACAATTGAGACTTTGTCAAAGGTCGCCAAGGTGTGAGTGCCTTGGTCGAGGAGTGGAAAGACGAGCGGCCAGAATTCGAGAAACACGAAGATTGGAAACGTCAGTTGAAAACAAGTCGCCTAGACTACTGGGAAAAACAGTTAGATATGTTCAATAAGATGGAACAGGAAAAAAACTCACAACCCGCTCCGTTGTCAACTCCGTTCTGGCCAACACCGATGACGGTGTCGGGCGGCCGGCCACCAGCTGAGCCGTCACTTTTCGCCCAGGCGTATCCTTTTTGTTGTATTTTATTCTCTTTTTGCATGTTTGGATGCATGGGGTGCATGAGGCCTAAGGGGAAAGAAGGGATTTGGGTTTCTCTTGATTTAAACTAACGTTCGAAACAAGCAGGGGTGAAGAGGTCGAAGCAAGGTCATGAGCGGTACCAAGAGCGGACCGAAGATCCGAGGTTTGGATGTGACACACACAGCGGCCGGGGGAGAGTCAGCCGACTTTGGGGGCCAAGCTCGAGAGCCGGGCCTGATGACTTACACCTACTCAAAGATAGGGGGGGGGCAGTGAGGGGCCCGGGACTGGGCTGCACGCCACGCCTGAACTATTGCGGTCTCGCCTGGCGGAACGGGCTGCGGTGCAGAGAAAATCAAGGGAAGGACCCCAATGGGACAAAAAGGGGGAAGGCGAAACAGAAACGTCGTTGGGAAGGAGGCGGACCGGCATCGGGGATCAGCGACCGCGGGGACTAAAGAAAACAGGGGGAGAAAACATGTCTAAGGGGGTTGGTAGCTTCAACCGTCGGGGATTGACTTTGGTGGGGCCGGAGAAGCAATCCGGCCGGTGACAAAGGAAGCAGGGGATTGTAGGGGGCGAAAAAGCGGAACAGAGAAGATTACAGAATCGGTTGCAGGAGGGGGGGCACGAGCCCGGACAGTGGGCAGCCTTTGAGCAACCCCAAGGGAGCGACGGAACCACTGTAGGACCGGGATGTGTGGCTACGAGAGAGCAAGCGCTGCAATATTGGGAAAATTTGTCGGGCTACTACTGTAACAAAAAGGGGAAATCGATTGATGATACGATATGGATATACCAAGAGGAAGGGCTGGTTACGGTCAACCCAAAAACGAAGTGGCCTGTCGCATGATCACACCACTATAAGTTCCTCTTGATAACTGTCGTGAGGGTCGGTAGCCTCGAGCAGGCTGAGGAGTTCGATCTGGGATAACGAGGGGGGAATCAGGTTTGGGGGCGCGACGTGGATAAACCGAGAGGAAGGGCAGATTGGGAGCAACAAGAACAAGTGGCCTGATTACGCCACGGAAAAATCTTCTTGATAACTGTCGGTGAGGTCAACAAGTGAAACGACGCGAAGAGGGGACTGGCCTCGCGCAAGATAGGGAAACTAGGAATGGGAGAAGGCAATTCGAACACGGATCGGAGCTACGGGACAGGAGGCGGGTACAACCCGGAGCAGTCTAAGGGAGACGGGGCAAGCCGCTACAAATCAAGAGGAGGGTGCGTTAGAGGAATAGAGGGAAAGGAGGATTGAGAGAGGGAGAAGGAAAAAGGGGTGGCTGGTCAAAAAAATTGGGAGAGACGGTCGAGGAACGGGTGTGCACGCTCAATAAGTGTAAAGAGGAGAGCGGTACTTTCACAAGCGGTTCTTGATAACTGTCAAGAACGAGGAGCCGGCGGGAAATCCGATAATACGAAGCTACAAACCAGATGACGGTAAGCTGAAAATTTTGGAACTAGTAAGTGAGGGTAGAGAAAGTCGTGTGATTGGTCGAGGCACGAAGAGGGTGGATCGACACTGGCCGGGATCGGGGAAGGTAGAAAGTATAAAAAAAAAGGGAGAGTTGACTTGAGAGGGGGGCGCATGGGAGAGGAAGCACGCACGAAACGCATGCACAGATTCGTGTTCGGCGCGCCTGGCGAGCTCCAAAGTATCGCGTTCGGCACCATGAGAACGGGAGAGAGAGAGAGAGAGCGAGCACAGAATAGAGAGAGAGAGAGAGAAGGACGGAAAGAAAGGGGAGAAGCAGAGAGAGAGGGCAGCCATACCTAGCGAGAGGAAGATAGTCAGAGAAAGGGGGGTAGCCGGGCGAGGGCGAGAGTTCGAACGCACAGGACTGGAGGTGCGCTCGTGGCGCGAGAGGAGAGCGAAGGGGGGGAGGTGTCCTTTGAACGTGCATGCGTAGGTTGCCGGAACGGACTAACGCTCGACGGGCTGCGGTCCATTGAGAAGGAGAGAGGGGTAGTACGAGGCTGGAGCGATCGCGACTGACTGAGCACCATTAGGAGGAAGAGGGAGGTAGCGTCGGGCAGGCGCGATCGGAGAAGATCGAGCCAAAAAGAGGGGGTTGAGTGAGATAATCGAGCGCACACAGATCTTCGCACAGAGCCACAAGGTAGAGTGTCATCTGGAGGTAGAGAGATAAGGGAGTAGAGGTGGAGAAGAGAGCGGGAGAGGCCGGGAGAAAAACGGCGAGCATAGGAGAAAGGTGGGAGAAGGAGTACCGAATGCTAAACATAGCACCTGCCATCTGCCATCTGGCACTACATGCCATTGAAACTGTCGAAAAACTACTAGCTGATAAAACGCGAAAAAGCCCGATAAGATGAGCGGGACAAAGTCTAGAAGGTAAATAAACTTGCTGTGAGATATTAAGGGCAGATCGTAGTCCATTATGACTGAAATTGGCTCCAAATCATCCATTTCAGAAACCAAAGGAGCGTAAGTGCATCACGGGGGAATCGCTCAGAAGGTGGTTGAGGCCGAGTTGTGGCCGTATGTGCAGCCATCCTGACCAAAAAAGGGACCAAATACGATTTCAGATCTTAAAGATAGTAAGACTGCACGAGAAAAGAAAGAGATAGAAAAATGACAGAAGAAGAGAGAAGAGCGGGGAATGAAAACAGCGGTGCTCGGGGAGAGAGGAGAAGCTAGCCAAAAAAAAACCAACATAGCGCTTGTACCCTGCAATCATGCACTAGATGCCATATAATCTGTCAAAGAGACTACGAACAGAATGAGCCGGACCCTGGATAGAACATCGTCGCGAAAGATTGGAAGCTTGCTCAGAAGAGGTATACGCCGAGATTAAAGCTCGAAGCCATCAGCAGAGGAGAAAGCCATAGAAGGTTCAAAGACGACCATGTTAATCACCGTTGTTGAAGTACGTATGCCGCAAAAAAACCCGTTCCTCGTTCCAGTCTCTTGTCTGGCAAACGATGTTTTAATTACACCGGTCCTTGTCTCCAGTACATCCACAACAGAAACCAACAGATCGAAAGTTCCAAGTAAGAGATCGGCTCACAGTAAGGTTGGGGCGAATGGTGGCAACATGCGTACCCGTTCAGATCAGAGGGGGGCGTCAAAAAATGTCAGATCTCAAGATAGAGCGAGCGGGAGGACGGGAGTTCAGAGAGGAGAGTGAGAAGAGAACGGAGAGAGAGAGGGAGGAAGAGAGAGAGGAGAGAGAAAGAGAGGAAGAGAAAGAGAGAGAGGGAGAGAGGGAGGAAGAGAGGGGAGAAACAGAGAGCAGGTGACAAAAGGTCATGCGAACCATTTCCAAAAGCATACATGGGTATCATCAATTGTCGGGGAAGAGGTAGTCAGAGAGGT
Source organism: Chara braunii (assembly GCA_003427395.1). Taxonomy (NCBI): domain Eukaryota; kingdom Viridiplantae; phylum Streptophyta; class Charophyceae; order Charales; family Characeae; genus Chara; species Chara braunii. Next base: position 26,056 of record BFEA01000518.1, on the reverse strand, counting down.
CGCTTACCGCCGAAGTAGCAGCAAGGCAGCAAAGTTGCCTAAGCGGTGAGTAGTCGCAACGGAGTACGCACGTTCGTCCTGCCCTTGGTCAGTGGCATTGATGATTGATATGCTCAGTAAACTTAAGAGGCGAGGCTCATAGCGCGGGCTTCCTTAAATGGCCGGTAGAGGGACTGAATCAAAGAACCAGCGAAGGGCGGCGGATGGAAATTCCCTTCGAAAAAGGCCTGAATTGGGCCGGAAGCGATCGTTGGAACGGTAGAGCAGGAGGGGGCCAGGTTAGATTCGATCCAAGAACAAAAAAATAGCGACCCAAATATCCCAGACTCCTTCGTGGTTATCAGAGAAGGCCTGAAGGCAATTTGTAAACAAGGCCCTTGGGAACCCTTTTAGTCTAAATTCATGCCTTACAGAAAGCAGGTTGAGACCCACTCCTCTTTGATCTGAGGAGTGGGTAAAAATTCGATGTAAATGGCACATGATTACTCCCCGTTTCTGTTTCTCTGGTCCGAAGGACAGATAGTCTTGAGTAGAGATAATATGTTGTCGTTTAGGAAGTAGAAAGCAATCGTGGTTCTTAGTGACAGCAACACACCTCGCAGCAGGTGGGTAACAGGAGGTAGTAACTATTGTTCCTAAGAATCCCGAAGTACCACTTCTGTCATCTGTCCTGATAAGTGTGAGGTGGTCATCATATGAGTTGAGAAATTTATCATATAAGGAGCAAGCTTTATGCACATTCTTGGTATTAACAGTTGGAAAGGAGAGAAACATAGCTACATCGTTAATGAGCCTTAACCCCGATATGAACCTGTGATCAGAGTCTATAGAAGTAATAAACTTGAACTCGTAGAAAGAACACAGTAAACATGCTATGTCCGGGCTGGAGCTTTTCCCCATTGGGATACCAACGACTTGTCATAAGATTTGAGAACCGGCCTTAACGAAGATGTTCCGTAACTCAAAGATCACAGTCCTAACCAGTTGTGACAGCTTGACTCTGACATAACTCTTATTAATAGTTTTCCTGCGAAGAGACCAGTCTTTACCATATCTGCTGACAACAGTACTCTGAATGCCTTTGGTAGTGAAGAAATGACAGATCCGTATGACTGACTCAATGATGGAGGCATGAGGAAGTTTAGTGAACATTTCCTTAATGTCAAAACTACCCGAGATGAGAAAGTCGGTCTTCTGTTTTCTAACCCTGGTGGTGATGGTCTTAATCTCTTCCTTAGCATCGACAGTGCATCTGAGATTAAAATGTAGCAACTTCGGAAGGGACCAGAGAAGGGCATTAATTGCTCTGCCAGCAATGCGGCTAACTCGAACCGTAGGTTCTGAAAAGGAAGGTGAGATGGGTCTCCACTTCTCAATGCCTTATACTTCGGAATTACATAGCAGTTTCCAAATTTGTCTTGGTATTTCCAGCCAGCCATAGAATGGGACTTGGAGGAGAAATATTCCTTCTTCAGGGCACAAATAATCTGGGACTCAGAGATCTAGTTTCTAAGATAAACCTTGAATTATTCAAAAACATTATTCTCATAGCATCAGAATAGATAAATTGACAACATACATAGGTATCTCCCTGATTGTGATCTATAGGCATAGCCACCAGACCTTCCAGCTTACCCAACCATGCATCATCTGATTGGGAGATAGTCAATAAAGGACACAATAGTGGCGAAGGGTGAAAATAGTCAGCAATCCTAGACCTATGTATGCGATCCGACTTGCCAGGTACCTTTTTCAAGCCATCCGAAATAGCTCCTTTAATCTGTCCAAAAGAGGAGGCAAGCATAGGTTCTAGATATTCCTGGAATTGGAGAAAACAGTCGGCAGATCAGGAAGATCAGAGAAACGGAAGGAGATGTGGCCATCCCTATACCGAGGGAATCCTGAGGAAGAGGCACAAGAACAGGTAATGGAAGGGGTCCTGGCGAATTGATATTGGTTGTGGACTAGTTGGGAAACAGATTTGTTGCTGGTCCACACAATTCGTATTTTATAAACCATGAAATGAGCAAGGCAGGCCAAGTGAACTCTCTTCCTGATCAGATATTTCGTAGTTTCAACTACCTTTGTCTTACACACAGATGTATGAAAAGCAGATTTTTACAACCAATGGACTAACACAAGCAAAGTGAGCCTTCCGGGAAATAATGGGTCCAATAATCTGGTTTTGTTTTCCTCGTGTTCTGCTGGTGAAAAAACAGTTCGTAGTGTTGTAGAGTCTAATTAAGTTGGGGAGCGAAAAATCATGCAGAATGCGTATCGACCAAAGAATGTGAAGGATAGAAACGAGGACACTCTTCCTTTGTTCCCTAGCATCAAAATGCCGACAAATACATGTAAAAAAAAAAAAACCTCCATCCATTAAATGCAACTTCAAAAACTTAAGAAGCGTGACTCGTCCATTACACAGAAGTGTGTTAAAGCCAAAAGTTCGTTTGAGACGGCTCCAAGCGTCCAGGAAGGTATTACCTCCTTAGCTTATAATCGTAGTTGAGCACAGATTGTTATCAATACACAAACCAAGTTTCGAGATAAGTGAAAATGACGCAGGGGGGGACTTAGGGAGGAGGGCTGAGCCCGGGAAAATCGAAAACTGCACAAATCTATCAGAAGTGCCTTGCCGCACATCAGTCCGACCGTACTTATTACGAATTGTTAGTCTTTCTCTCTTCCCTGGTCTGTTGCAGCCATGCTTCTTGGGAGACAGTCTTGAATTAAGGGCAGGACACCAGTGAGAAATAAAAACAGACTCAACTTTTCTAATCTCATTAACCGGTGGGAAAACGATCGGGATAGCGACGTAGGACCACCAACCCTTTTTGCAAAACCATTGCCTAAGCCTATGGTTGGACCTTACCCTACCATCAGAAGAGGATCTCACATGCTCGTGCCATCTAGTTGTCAAATTACGAAGATTAGACCCAATGTATGTAGCACGAAAGGAGGGGGAGATCAAAAGGAAGAAACATGGCTGAGTAGTGGAGAAGAGGTCATATCCTGAGTTAAAAAGACTTAACCAGATATCCACAAATTTCCTAGCCCATTTCAACTGACCAGAAATAGATAGGATAATAACTAAAAATCGTGTCCATGCTTCCCTATCTTCATAATCGCTACCTCTCTTCTGTATTGCGGGCCGATTACGGAGGGTTTTACGCAGAAGGTCCCACACATAGGTCAGATCTACAGATCATCAGGAGGGATTCCCCTCCTGCGTGTCTGCTACAATGTTATCGAGTCCCTCATCATCAGACTCATCCCCATACGCATCCCGAACTCTGATTTCTGGGAAATCCGTTGAAGCTTGTTTCTTGTTAAAATACTTGATATGGTCCGCCTTACAGAGGAACTCAAGCTGATACTTCGATTTGGCTAGGAGTTCCTTCTTTAGATCTTCAATGTACTTGACGTGACCGTCTTTACCACACAAAGCGACAATTGCCTTCTTACCTGGGTTGATACGGTCAAAACCCAAGGGCTCGTCTTCGCTAGTGCGGCGTGCTGGAGAGACCAGGTGTCGTCTCGTCTCATTCCTAGCTACAGAAGCAAACATGTCAGCCAATCGAGCAGAGAATCGATTCCCTGCAGGTGTCTTTTCCTGTGCCCTACAGCGAGAAGTACCAGGTTCCGTTGAGCCAGGAGCCTTCTTCTTAGGGTAAGGTGGAGGTGGTGGAGGGGGCGGAGGAGGCGGGTTAGAAGAGGATCGAGTAGGGAGTGGGGGAGGGGGAGGAAGAGGGGGGGGGGGAGGAGGAGGGGGAGGGGGAGGTGGAGGTGGAGGTGGAGGAGGGAGCGAATGCAGGGGCTGAGCACGCACTAGGAAGGCGGTAGGGGTCGAGGGACTAGGATCCTTATTTGGATGGGTATCGTGAAGGGCAGTCCCAGTTTTGACAGACGATCCCAACTTCTCTACAATCTCCATCATCCGTCTGACTAATCCAAACTGATGGTCTTGAGCTCGTTGTACATTATCGATTTCCATCAGTAGTAGACCAGCGTCAAGTCCAGATACCTGAGGAGCACTTGGCTTGGGTTTTTCTGTTGTGCAAGCCTTACCCTGTGTCGGAACGATAGGAGGCGACCCTTCAATCTCATTGTGAGATCTCTTCCGATTGTCACAGGTGTTTGAGATAGCTTCCTTACCCATTCTCCACTTAGGATCAAGTTCACCCACCACTCTTTCGATCTCCTTCCAAATCTTTTTGTTTTCTTCCTGTGTGCGAGCCTGATGTTGCTTGTCCAGTTCCTCCATCTTTGCGTTGATCATTCTCCCCATCCTAGCCTCCTTCTCAGCTTGACGGGCTTCTTCTTCCTCCAGGCATTTCTTCTCTAGTTCCTTGCTGATTCGGGCCTGCTCTTCCTTTCGGCGACGGTCTTCTTCCTCACGTCTTCTGTCCTTTTCCTCCCTTCTATCATTGACAAGTTCTCGGAGCAGGGAGACAACCTCGCCTTCGTTACTCCTCTGTCGAGGAGCCCATGGAGCCGTCGTAGGAGGAGGGAGAGGGTTGGGACGATACGGAATGATCGCATTCGTTGGAGATGATGACGGTGAAGAAGCAGCCTGTGTGGGAGGTGGAGGGGGAGGAGGGGGAGGGGGGGCAGGAGGGGCTTGGGCAAGGAGTGGGGCAGAAGCGGCGTAGACTGCTTGAGCATACGTCTGAGGAAAAGGGTATGAGGAAGAACCCGCACCAAAGCGATCGACCGGTACCCTAGAAATCAGTGCTTCCTGACGAGGGTACGGACAGTTCCTTGCGAAGTGGCCCGGTTGTCTGCAATTATAGCAGACACGGTCATAGTTCGGATTGTGCATTCCATCTGCCATGATCCTATGGATAGATAGGAACGACAATAACGACGAAGCTAATAACCCCTGCTTCACGGAGGATCTGCGCCCTACGTGTGACTTCCTTGATAAAACAACTGGCACATCCGACAAAACATGATTGGATTCGAATGGATTCTAAAGTAGGTAATTGGATAAGGATACGGTAACATACGATAAATGTCATACAGTCAAAAGGGTAAGGTAGGAAAGGAAGGTATTAAGGAGTAGACTAGGCGACTGACCTAAGCTAAAAAGCCTAAGAAGGAAGCCTAGTAAACTACACCAATGCGTCTACACCAGACTACGAGTAACGGAGTGGTTACAGATGCTACCACAGAGTTGAAGGAGAACGCAATCATAAGGATGCGCAACAACCAGCAGGTCGTGCTCAGAACCGGAGTGAGGTAGTAGAGAAGAAGAGACAGACCATAGATATGGAGATAGAGTGGAGGGAGAGAGAGAGAGAGAAATAGCATATAAAGAAAGCCATATGGAGACACATGTACACGCAAAATGCAATTGACACTTTAAATGAAAAAATCGCGAACGATCGAAGTGCCAATCTGGCGTGATCCCTACGATCGTTTCAACCGTCCGCCAGTGACGGTATCATCAGGGGAAGCGAGTGTGAGTGTCTCCTCCTATGCTGCTTAGATAGTCCCACATTGGCATACTATGCTCTCTCACACAGATCTTCGCACAAAGCCACAAGGTAGAGTATCATCTGGAGGTCTCGAGAGGCACGGGAGTAGAGGTGGAGAAGAGAGCGGGAGAGACCGGGAGAAAAATGGCGAGCAGAAGGAGAAAGGTGGAAGAAGAAGTACCGAATGCTAAACATAGCACCTGCCATCTGCCATCCGACACTACATGCCATTGAAACTGTCGAAAAACTACTAGTTGATAAAACGCGAAAAAAACCGATAAGATGAGTGGGACAAAGTCTAGACGGTAAAGAAACTTGCTGTGAGATATTGAGGGCAGATCGTAGTCCATTATGATTGAAATTGGCTCCAGATCATCCATTTCAGAAACCAAAGAAGCGTAAGTGCATCGCGGGGGAATCGCTCAGAAGGTAGTTGAGGCTGAGTTGTGGCCGTATGCGCAGCCATCCTGACCAAAAAGAAACCAAATACGATTTCAGATCTTAAAGATAGTAAGAGAGGGGAAGCTAGCCAAAAAAAAACCAACATAGCGCCTGTACCCTGCAATCATGCACTAGATGCCATATAAACTGTCAAAGAGACTACGAACAAAATGAGTCGAACCTTGGATAGAGCATCGCTGCGGAGGATTGGAAGCTTGCTCAGAACACGTATACGTCGAGATTAAAGCTCGAAGCCATTAGCAGAGGAGAAAACCATAGAAGGTTCGAAGCCGACCATGTTAATCACCGTTGTTGAAGTATGTATGCCGCAGGAAAAACCCGTTCCTCATTCCAGTCTCTTGTCTGGCAAACGATGGTTAAATTACACCGGTCCTTGTCTCCAGTACATCCACAACAGAAACCAACAGATTGAAAGTTCAAAGCAAGAGATCGGCTCATAGTAAGGTTGGGGCGAATGGTGGCAACATGCATACTCGTTCAGATCAGAGGGGGGTGTAAAAAAATGTCAGATCTATCTTAGCGAGCGGAAGGACGGGAGTTCGGAGAGGAGAGTGAGAAGAAAACGGAGAGAGGGAGGGAGGAAGAGAGAGAGGAGAGAGAGAGAGAGGAAGAGAAAGAGAAAGAGAGGGAGACAGGGAGGAAGATAGGGGGGAAACGGAGAGCAGGTGACAAAAGGTCATGCGAACCGTTTCCAAAAACATACATGGGTATCATCAATTGTCGGGGAAGAGGTAGTCGGAGAGGTCCCTTACCGCCGAAGTAGCAGCAAGGCAGCAGAGTCGCCTAAGCGGTGAGTAGTCGCAACGGAGTACGCACGTTCGTCCTGCCCTTGGTCAGTGGCATTGATGATTGATGTGCTTAGTAAACTTAAGATGCGAGGCTCATAGCGCGGGCTTCCTTAAATGGCCGGTAGAGGGACTGAATCAAAGAACCAGCGAAGGGCGGCGGATGGAAATTCCCGTCGAAAAAGGCCTGAATTGGGCCGGAAGCGATCGTTGGAACGGTAGAGCAGGAGGGGGTCAGGTTAGATTCGATCCAAGAACGAAAAAATAGCGACCCAAATATCCCAGACTCCTTTGTGGTTATCAGAGAAGGCCTGAAGGCAATTTGTAAACAAGGCCCTTGGGAACCCTTTTAGTCTAAATTCATGCCTTACTCTACTATTTCTTTTTTCTTTTCCCTACGTTTTGCTACTTTATGCTTCCCTACTCTATGCTTCCCTGCTTTACTGTACTCCGCTCTGCTCTTCTTTGTTATGCTTTGCTCTACACTACTCTACTCTACTCTCAACCGATCCGCTCTGCTCTGCTCTACACTCCTTCACTGTGCTCTGTTGTACTCCACTCTGCCTTACACTACATTTTGTTCAACTTTACTTCACTCTCCTCCACCCCACTCCACTTTATTCCACTCGACTGCACTTGACTTCACTCCACTTCACTCCCCTCTACTCCACTCACTACACTCTACTCTACTCCACTGCACTATTCTCCACTCTACTCCAGCCCACTCCACTTCATTCCACTCGACTCCACTCGACTTTCACTCGACTTCACTTCACTCCATTGCGCTTCCCTACTCTTCTCGACTCTACCTTTTTCTTTTTTTTTTCCCTACGTTTTTCTGCTTTATGCTTCCCTACTCTATGCTTCCCTGCTTTATTGTACTCTGCTCTGCTCTTCACTACTCTGCTCTTCTTTGTTATTCTTTGCTCTACACTACTCTACTCTGGTCTGCTCTACACTCCTTCACTCTGGTATGCTCTACTCCACTCTGCCTTACACTACTCCATTTTGTTCAACTTTACTTCACTCTCCTCCACCCCACTCCACTCCATTCCACTCGACTCCACTCGACTTCACTCCACTCCACTCCTGTCTACTCAACTCACTACACTCTACTCTACTCTAGTCCAATTTCTCCACTCTACTCCACTCCACTCTACCCCACTCGACTCTACTCCACTCCACTCTGTTCCACTCCAGTCCACCCCACTCCACTCCAGTTCACTCCACTCTACTCCAATCCACTCTACTCCACTCCAATCTCCTCTACTCGACTCGACTTTACTCTGCTTTACTCACCTCCACTCTACGCTTCCCTACTCTTTTCTACTCTACTCCTCCCTCCTCTTCTCTTCCCTACGTTTCTCTTCCCTACGTTTCGCTTCCCTACACTTCTCTTCCCTACTTCTCTTTACTTTATGCTTCCCTGTTCTTCTCTACTCTACAATTCTGTACTCTATGCTTCCCTGCTCTTCTCTTCTCTACGCTTCTCTTCCCGACTCTTCTCTACTCTATGCTTTCCTACTCTACACTTCCCTGCTCTGCTCTCTACTCTGCTTTGCTCTTCTCTGCTATGCTCTGCTCTAGACTACTTTGTTATACTCCCCTCTGATCTTCTCTGCTCTGCTCTACATCTATGTATCCCCCCCCCGGCCGCGGGGTCCAATGGCTGCGACGACCACGTTTGTGGCCGCGGCTGCGGATGGCGGCCCCAATTCCGCGACCGTGATTTTCACAGATTTATCCTGGGCGAAATAAAATGTAAATATATATATATATATATATGTATATGGGGTTGTAGGGGGTTTTTAACCCTACAACCCTTTTGTTTTCATTTTCCAAATCACATATTTTTTGGTGTAAAAAAAAATAAAAACTAGAAAC
>BFEA01000517.1:1096089-1108875 GCA_003427395.1 Chara braunii | reverse complement strand
GCTCCTTCAACTACTCGTAGCGAAATAGCCAAAACAGCGGCTCCTGAATCGATAATTGCATTATACGGGACTCCCCATACTTCGATATCGCATTCTGCGGATTTCCATGGGATAGGTTTGATTCGCAAGAAGTGATCATCTTTCTGTATTAGCCCTATGCGTATGGGATCGGAAGCGCCTATGACATTTTCGTCTGGCATTGGTCCTTTCATGTTCATGTTTGCTGTTTGTGCAAGGGTAAATCCTTTCCGATTCGCTTTGCAATGTTGCAACATACGTTCGTTAGCCTGTTCTGATATCGAAAGTAGATGGCCGATCGGAAGAGGAATCCGATGATCCAATGCTCGAACGATGTTCAAAACATCGATTTTGCCAGTGACGAAAGTGGGTCCTCCCGACTCCATCTCTCCGGGAGAAGGTCGCCACTCCGGCACTTTTTTCTGTTCCGGCGCCGGTCTAATGGTTCCAATCATTCCAAGCCCCGGATACCCAAGTGATACATACTGATCTAACAGAATGAGCTCAGCAGCCTCCTCTGTGGTAACTAGCGCACTTCCTTCGCCTTCCATTTCTTCCATCAGGGCTCCTACCCGTCCGGGTCCCTGGTTCCTTAGCGATGGGAGCTACAACTACTGGTGCGACTCCGACTCGTTGTTGCGGGGGTCGGTGAGGGCAATCTCGAGCCAGATGCCCCGGTTGATGGCATGCGTAACAAACGTTCAGATTGCCTGCGGCCCCTCCGAGAACCGGTGCCGAAGCCAGTCCTTGTTGGATTGGGGCGGCACGTACGGTGATGGGCCGCATATTTCTCATCATAGCTTCCAGCCGAGCATTATGCTCTCGCTGTTCCTTTTTGCTTTCCTGGATTAGGCTAATTAGTGTTTTGGTTAGCTCCAAAATGGCGGTTGATTCTTTCGACCGTACTGGATTCTCGATCGATGGTGGGGGTGCCGTCATTACAGGTGATGGCATCACGGGGACGGGCATGCCCGTAATCACACTCGGTGTTAGTCGTTTAGAAGATATCTGCTCCAGATAGGTAACAGGACCTGACACAAACCCCATGTTTTCGAACTTGTTTTGCAATGCGACCAGCTCATCCTTTGCCCTCGCGAGTTCGGACGAGTCTCATTCTTTTGGATAGTCCTCCCCTTCTAGGAAACTCGCAGCAAACTTTCGTTTCATCTCTTCTGCAGCGGTCATGATCTATTGCAGCGTATGATTGATGTGGGAGAACTGTTTTCGCAGTTTCGCCCTTATCGTTCGGCTGCGAAGTCCGTCAATAAACAAATCTCTTCCTACCTGCTCGCCTCGCCCCGTTTTTACGAACATCCAGTAAAAACCGGTTTCGATATTCCGTGACGGATTCGAGGGGTTTTTGGACTCGCGCTTGAATCATATAGAGCGCTTCTTCTGGATGGATATAATCAAACCGATTCATAAAGTCTCCTCGAAAGTTGGAAGATCCACCCATACATAGGTACTAAACCAATGATGGGCGTCCCCTCCTAATCGAGCGGGGATATTCACCTGAGCTTCATTGTGATTATACTGTTGTGCTCAGATAATAGCTAACCATGCTCCAACAAGATGATGCGCAGGATCAAAACAGATAGAGATCTGGGGGCGTCATAGGAGCTCATGCACGCGGTACAGGTTGATTAGGATTTTGTTGGGGATTCGGGTTCTGTAGGGGGTTCTGCTAATTACCATTCATGTTGACGGCCCGTCGATTAGCCGATCTACTTCTAGTGACGACGGGGTCGCGTCTATGCGCGTTCCAAGGTCGAGGTCGGCCTTGATTAGCCAAATCGCTTAATTATCTTGCGGTAGTCCTATAACCCGGACACGTGTCGGGCTTTGATACCAACCTCACGCCCAGCGTGACTTCCTGATCGGAGTGGGATGTGGGTCTGCAAGTGCGAAAAGAGGTGTGCCAAGGATTTTTGGGAAAGTGGGGGCGGAGTCCCAGGTCAGAACTGAGTTCTCCTGTGGCAGGGTTCTAGGGGCACGGGTGCAACAAGGCTGAGGGCAAGTTTCTTCCGGTTTGTTGGCGTTCATGTCGTGCAGCGTAAGGCAGATGGCATGTGTGGTGCTTTCAAGGTCGTCCGCTTCGTATGTTTTGGGGGGCGAGATCTGCCCGGAATGGCTGTGATTCCGATGAGTCGGGCCTTTGGGGGCAGCCACGTGGCGTCTGTCGCCTCGTGTTTGGGTTAGGCCCTCTGGTTTCCGGGGCTCGTTGATTGCCGTGACGCCAGCAATTTCCGCAAGGCGTGCGGGGCCAATACTCCGCGATGGAATTCCACGGTACCACTGTAAGTTGGTGGTACGAGAGGAGAAGACGAAAAGGAGGGAAATTAGTAGCGATAACAGCGAAGTCGGGGGACATGAAATAGTGCGATTAGTCCGAAGTAGGAAAATCAGGACACCTCGGGTTGCGGGTCGTAGCGCAGTGAAACTCCCTAGGGCACAATCGATTATCGGTAAGGCAGGGGAATTTTGGGCGTCTTCGCCTGAGACACTCGTTCACCCAAGGGTTAAAATACTCCGGATCCCACGACGAGTCTGAGTCCCTCGAGCTCGTCATCTTGTCATTGTGAAGCCGCGGAATTCCGTAGCGTGTGGTTGCCTGGCTGGGGAATTTCCGAGCTTGGCATTCCGAAATTTCGTGCCTGTCCCAATATCCGATGATTGTGGTCATCGCGTTTGAGTACATGTAGACTGCGCGAACTAGATCGCACTTACACGTGTTCACACGGGCTGATTGCTTCGTTGCGGACGCAGAATGGCCACCGAACACATCCAATCAGTCAATAATACTCAATATCCTTAGTCCTTTCATGTGTGGGTGGTGACGAATCGACGCGCGTGGACACGTATAAGTGCGCAGATCAGATCGCGCTTACACGGATCCCCGCGAGGTATTCACTTATTTCTGGACAAACAACTACCCCAATCATCTAATCACTCCGTGATCCGTACGCAATCATTCCGGAATATGCAAGATGCTACTACACATTCGCAACAACAACAACAATAGTGAGGATTACGCGAACTTTCCTACCATGCTCATGAGTGTATCAAAACGTCAAGCAAAGGCAAAGATCAGGCACCAGGAAAAACAACAGGCATAGCATCCATTCATCCATTCATTCAACATGACACACAATAACCGAGATCGAAATCGCAAAAACGAGTGTGGGCCGAAAACAAGTCAAGATTCCGAAAAACAAAAGAAAACGGGCGAATCGCCCCGAGCCGAGACCAAAATTTATGTACAAAAGCAAAGCGGGGAAAAAGGCAAAAGAAACATCAAACCCGCATCCATCAACCTCAGCTCCCTCTGTCTTTCTCTCTCTCCCTCTCTCCCATACAGACAGTCCATCGTCGTGCACCAACCCACGAAGTCGTGACCCCGCTTAGTCCTCCCGCACCCGTTAGGTTTGCCCTCGCCCACAGTCCGTCGTGGCCCGCGTCAACCCCGTGCGTTTGGCACCAGCTCGTCGGGTCGCCTGACTCCCACTTCAACTCACCTCTTACTTCGCTCGTGAGCCGACCCCCACTGATCGCGCTACCCCGAGCCTGGTTAAGAGAGTTTCTTAATCGCGCAGCTGAAATTTATAGTGTGCATGCATGCGCGAAGAACACAGAATAAAAATGATTTTGCAAGAAGATTAGGAGAGGGAGCGTCTGCGTTCTGCATGGCTGGGCCGCGACGTGGGGGACGTAGCCTCTCTCCACACATCGATCCGAGCATGCAGTCCGCGGGCTGGCTAGACACAGCAAGAGAAAGCGAGAGCGGGAAAAACGAAGCACAAAAAGAAAGGATACAGTTACAATCGTGCCCACCCAAAATTACAGTTACTCACACGATTAAAGGCGCCGACTAATCAGAGTTACGTTGCGGCCGCACCGAGAAGCGCGTAAGCAAAAAAACACTGTGCTGTCGAGCGTATCGGTCCGGCACCGCACCAGGGCAGCGCGGGACGCTCCCGGCCGCGTCACGCAGGAGTTGGTTTAAATCCTTCGCCGCAAATAATACATGTGGAGCTTCCTTAAGCCGCTCCGGCCAAGTGCGCCTGCCTTACCTCTCGCGAGCCCCTACGACAGGATAGGGTCTGCACGAGGCACGACTTACCTACACCTTACGGGATTGTCACCTCCCTTCGATGGGTGTATCCCCGACGAGCTACCAGTCCACAGTACGAAAGCTAATCATTTGCAATCGCAGAGGTAGACCAGCCGGGGGCGTTTCTCGTTCGCTGTAGCATAGGGGGTACGCGCGGTAGTACACCTCTATCGGACCCGCACGCGAACCGACATCTTGGGGGGCTGAGGTCCCAAGCGCGATTCGACGTCGGTCGACTAGGACGCATCCCACACACCACGCGCACACCACTCTAACAACCACAAGACAACAACACACACACACGTATGCATACGAAATGACACAACACAAACAACGCGACAACGCTCCTAGCCCCTCGGTAGTCAACCCATAACTTTCCAATGCGGAAAATCGAATAGGCGTCGCGCGCGAGACTGAGTATAAAACCGCGCGGACGCAGGTTAACTCATATCGACTCGCAATGCAAGCGTACGCAAGCAGTCGCAATGATGGCGTACTATGTAGTACCAAAACTCGTGCGGTCCTCGTTAATCTCGAGGATCGCATTCGACACTCAAGTGTCGGCTGACACGCGCCTTAAGGGTTAATCTCTCGACGCTGGACAACCGTTATGCGTGGTTGAAGACCACACACCTTCTTCTGCACACTGTGCACAGTGGGTGGTACACAGGTCCATACCTGTGGTGGCAGTCGCTTCTTATTGCCCTGGAGATGAGTCTCACTCCGGGCCTGGGCGAAAGTCAAGGGGTTTGACTTTGACGGTTGCCACAGACTACAACGTCCAACCATACAAACTCTAAAAAGCAAAGGTAAAAAGGGAACCTCCCTTCTCTCTCAAGATAAAATCTGGATAGCCCTTTTGCACAAATACAGTAAGTCTCTCAAATACCTAGGACACTCATAAATATATGGGGGTTGATTTTATAGGACGATCACTTCTCACAGTCACAGTGGGGCTCCTCTCAACCATATATGCATGTAATCACAGGCAGTCGCATCCAGAGTCTCAACCACAAACATACCTGCAATCACATCAGAGATTCAACCAAAAGTCCACGCGCTACACGGGGTTAACTTCAACCATTCCCTGTACTCACATCCCTTGCTTTAGCCATACAAGCCTCACTCGTGCAACTCTTAAATAAATACTCAGTACTTTCGTTGGATGGTCATTCAATAAAGTCCAGGTGAAAACACAATAAAACAATTCAATCACAAGGCTAAAGCCTTTAGGTTGAGTGGCAGGAGTGAATTGGAGTTGAATCGTAAACCGATGAATCGGCAACCGACCTGTTATCAGTGATAACAGAAGATGATCCTCAACGGATCAAGTTGAATCTAATCCTGAACTTGAATCAACGATCAAGAGGACCTGTAATACACGACAGGTCAAGGCCCCAGGCTAAATCTATAAGTCCATGGAGAACAATCCCCATATCACGATCTTACTCAAGCACCYTAATTAACTAAACATAAATCTTCCTCTAAACCAGTGTCCAAAGCAAAGGTAGACTCATGACAAAATCTCCCCTATTCAGAGTGGACAACCAGAATCGTCACCTGTCAAAACATAATCGATCTCTTTTAAACTAAGAAAATTTCGGCAGCGCTTCCCGTAGGAAAAGTGTCTTTCCAKAATTTATATAAGTCCATATACAAAAGTCGAAATAATCTCTAACTTTTGAAAGTCAAAGTTTGTCTAACTCCCTGAATTGGTAGAAATTTGGGCAGCATTCCCTTTAGAAAGAGAGACTTCCCAGATTTATACTAAGTCAGATATGAACTCCGAAAACAACCCGAGTTCAATTTCGACAAAATTTAACTAACTCCTTTGCTTTGCAGAAATTTCGGCAACACTCCCTCTAGAAAAGTGCTATTCCAAAATTTATACAAGGCTAGGTCCAGAATTTGAAAGTAACTTTGACTTCCTTAAGTTCAATTTTGTCTAACTCCCTGAATTAGCAAAAATTTGGGCCGCACTCCCTTTAGAAAATGAGACTTCCCAGATTTTAACTAACTAAGATAAGATAAAAGACAAAGCTGAACTTTTCACAAGTCACAATTCGACTAACTCCTTGGATTTGTAGAAATTTCGGCAGCGCTTCGCGTAGAGAAAGTAGCTTGCCAAGATTTATACAAAAGCCAAATATAAGAAAAGATCTCAGAAAATGTAAGAATTGATCTAAGTATAAAAAGTCGCTACAGAAAATATAGGAATTGACACTAACTCCTATGGCTCTAGCACGTGGCGAGCAACTAAAGCAACTACCTATAATACTGAAACCTAAACAAAATAGTCATCTCACTCAGTCACATGCAAACCAAACCACAAAGGTAAGTACTCTCACCAACCCCAGTTTATTCTATATAAATAGTTCATGAATCTTCAATTCCTTGAATCCTTATACCCATCTTACACAAGACATAGAGCTGGACCATTCGCCATGGAAACAATGCTCAACTTGCCTTTATGATATACACGAACAAGTTGCACAACTACTTCTCTCTTCTTTTGGGCAGATGACCAGGCCTTTCGTCATGGAAACAATGCCTAGTCGCCCTGAGCTGTTTAATATCCAAAGATTTAGTATTTCTCTGACTTTGTTTTCAAAAGAAAAGGCAAATATGGGCAGGGGACTGAACCATTCACAGTAKAAAYAATGTTCAGCTTCCCCAGACTATTTYCATTTATACTTTGTATTTTCYCTTTTSTCTTCTTARTGATATGGCTTAACACTKGACCATTCATAGTAGAAACAATGCCCAGTTGCCAGTTCACCTGCAAATATACATAAAGTACTTTCCTTTATACTCAGTTTAATTTATGTGCGTGGTTTTCAGGCTAAAYCATTCACCATGGAAACAATGCTTAGCCTTGGACAAAAAATCCTCCCTCAGAATAAACAAGAATTTAAACCATTTCAATCAGGCAAACCCTCAGAGTTAACTAGAGTAAACAGGCAATTCACAGTAGAAACAAATGTCTGGTCGTCCACAAAACAACTAAATAAACATAGCAACCAGGCCATTCACAGTAGAAACAATGTTTGGTCCTTCAGAAAACAACTAAATAAACATAGCAATCAGGCCATTCACAGTAGAAACGATGCCTGGTCCTTGGTCGACCCTTCCAAACACATGCAAATTGCCTTCCTCCCACCTTCCCCCAGTTCATCCTTAGTCTGCTTTCAGTTAAAAAACAAAGATKAAACTTAAGCTTCACTCTCAAACATTTTTTCCATTTAGTCCGATTGAGATCTGAAGGGAAAGCAATAATCATAGGGACAAACTCWTGCATACATCAATCATACTGCAGGGAGATAGGCAAACATGGGTAGTAGTGGGTTATACAGATGGAAGTGGTTTACCTGGCGATTCCCTGCCTCTAGAACTCCTCCTGAGTACCGGCAGGGCTCCCGCAATTGGTGGGTGGACTCCCCACAGAGTCTTGACGCGGACCTACGGGTTGCAATCCCCCATGCCGCCTTCCTCTCGTAACCAGTAGACTAGATTTAGATTAAGGGAGACAAAAAGAGGAGGTTTTTAGACTCTCAGATCCAAGGAAGGTGCTCACAGTCTCGCAGGAGAGGGCCTTGTTACCTTCACTCGCCTGAGGGCCCCGCAATGGCGGCCGATGTGACAGCTTGGTCAATTACCAGGGTCAAACCATCAAAGTCAAGCACCTGACACCCCTCTTTACTCATAACATTTACTCCCCTGTCCATAAGCCTAGTTATCTCCCCAAGTCTCAGCCTATCTCCGCAACCTACTCGTTGTCACACAGCACCTCGCAATAGTCCTTCAGACGCAACAGCGGTAGATGGCGGTGGTCAACAGCAATAGTGGCGGCAGCCAACAATAGCAGCCCTCAGCCGCAGTCTGTGCTCTGTCAACAGCAAACAGTTGTGCACGGTGACGGTCAACAGTAACGACAAACAGCCTACGGCACCGCACATAGTCCATAATCATAGTGGCAGCGCTCATCAGTACACAATATGCAGCAGCAGACCGGGCGGCCTACAGCAATGAACAATAATCAACAACGGTCAACAAGTAACTCTCCAACTGTTACTTCCCGGTGACTCTTTCACCCGCAGCAGAACCTCCTTTCACAAACTGAGTCATTTCGCGGAGCCCCGAGGACCGAACTGCTTAGGCCACGGCTTAGGGCACGGGTCGTAGCTCCAAAACGCAGCTCTCCTTTTTCCCAACATGAGGCAACAACGCTGTCTAACTGGCCATGCAGGTATAGCACGTCATCCAGGTAAGTGCTCGTCTCGATCCACCTGCGACAATTCCCCAGTTTCAAAACGCAGCTAGACGTGATGAAGAGCACGGCAAAACACAGTGCAGCAACGACCATAGTGCATGTTGATATCGGTCTTGCAGACGACTGTCAGGACCGAGTATGTACCCTCACTGTTCGTATACTAGAAACTGAGATCCAACACCACGGGAGGGTCGACACTCACGCTCACACAGCTTATATTCGTATCTAAGCCCAGACTCAAGAAGGAGCCCTTGCTCAATTAACAACATACCCATTGGCAACTGTGTGGCCTATCTTTGGAGATTCTTGTGGCCCTCATGCTGCTCATGCGTAGTCCACTGTCCTCCGGGCAGCGGCACACATACATAGGATTGACTTCCCACAGCAGGTCGTGGCTTGACGGTCGGTCCGCCCGGAGAGAGCAGTGACTGCCCTGCCTACCCAATTAGCGGCGCTAGGCCTAACTTCCACGAGTCCTCCCGCATAGTCGGCTCAGCCGGGTAAGTATTCAATAGTCCCGCCCTGTTGCCTTAGCACCCCGTATCTGTCCTGCATGTACSCGGYGAGAAARYGCGTCCGAGTACATCCTCCTTTGTTCCCCCTGTCTCGCTGCCTTGCTATCMCCCCTTCCCTACGGTCATCCGTTGTCTTCCCKCGTTGCCTRATACCGCCCGACAGTGCGGCCCATCAGACCGCGTCAATACCCTGCGGAGAGTTTTTCAGGAGCCWACTACGGGGCGGCTCGACTAGTCCTCCGCCCMTGTGCYMRCAGTCCGATGGCCCTCTCGYCGGGCACTTCGGTGGGAAAYGGTCATTGGCCCACCAGCGAAGCTTGGCCCTGAAGCCGCCTGCCGACCMCTAGCCAAAGTCATCCTCCTACACGCACCCGACCCCCTTTCCATCCAGGTTCCCCCTTTCCTCGTTGCAGGCCCCCGCTCCGTTTGCTTGCTTTTTTTTCTTTCTTAACGTCCGCTCCMCTGCGACTCTTCGGAACCCGTGCKGCCACAKTGCCGCCTTGCCTTAATGCACGAACCTGGCCCTGCTTCCGTGGTTCATGCGTGTCAACCCTGCGCAGGGGCCARASGAGGCGAATCTTCTCCRTATCGTTCCAWCTTCAACGGATGTCCCGAAGGACCCCCGCTTCGCRSTACCCCGCGGCTCTGCAAAGTGGCCCRGGTAATTCAGAATACGGGTTTCACTTCACCAARCCCCATCATCTGGGCCTGAACACTGGCCTGTACTCCAACAGTTCATGAGTGTACCCACCGAGACGGGCCTTTGAGTGCCAGYCKCGCCCACGRCACCGCKCCCCAAGGCAGAAYGGGGCGCGGCTCCGGCACARCCACGAAAWCAGTTTGTAWTTGCCCTTCAGGCAATCCCGCGAGTTCCACACATCCCATGCGACCACACCGCAGTCTCGCGCTCCCGAACGGGACGCRATGAACAAAACAGAAAGGGGAAATAAAATAAAATAACAACAATGTCAGGRAACAGCGGGGCTGYTGGCCCCTCGCCGGCCCCGCGGATYKGGCCCGCCGCCGCACCTCCGAACAAAACYGAGGGGGATAGCCTKGACGRCCTTCAACCCCATCGGTCCCTTCCGCGACGCTCCRCTSCARTTGCTCTGCTGATGCCCGCTCGCCTCRATCCCCGAACCTCCGTATCATCAACCCAATGTCGTAACCTATAGGGCTAAGCCCAAGCYTGAGATTAATATGCGCGGAGTGCCWTATAAGATGGTACGKCGCTGCGCTCAGGGCCAGGGAGATTGGCCTGAGCCTCATCTCAGCCTACAACCATACGCGCGGCCGCCCAGCGTCTRTACCTACTTACCAAGCGGTACCACGGCTGCCACTCGCRCCACTCCGCGTGCCAAGACCTACCGCAGCCACCCTGTCGCCGTCGACRCCGCCGTCCTCGCACGCGYGCTCGCCTCGGTCAAACGTACCAATCGAAAGAAAATATCCCCTTAGATCCTAGTTTAATCAGGAGTAACCAAAAATAAAAACTAARAGATAAGAATAAAAATAAACAGGCTGGCGCCCGCGCCGGTTTCGTAATCAACCTCAGGGGTTGAATCACGCGCGCCTTAAACCTGCGCGCCCACGCACTCTTTACTCTAGTCAACCATCCAGTCAACATAAATCACAGACGYCGCCGCRCCTAGCRCGGTATACTTARACTTTAAACCAAACGTTTTYTTTTCGYTTGCAAAAGYCAGGGCGGATACCCTTGTAAGGGTATTCGCACCGACAGCRCGGCAAAGGGAAAATCCTRATTGCAAAATTCCTAAATTTYAGTTTAATGTAGAAAAAGYGAAAAACACAAATCCCSAAAACAAAGTTCAAATCYTGAAAGCCGTATTGGCTCGACAAGATTCGAGAAAAGAATTCWAAACGAATTTTCAAAAATAACGAAGCAAAATTCYCGCGMGGTGTCCGCGCCTAAAAGTTCAAAAGCGAAACAAAARAAGTGACGTCAACATTTATTAATCGCGCGCATGGCGGCGTGCCACTCACACAACCAATCAACCAATYGATCGTCCCGGGGCCCACCCGGGCCTGAACCCACTCATMYGAAAAGTCGACGAAAAAGGACGAAGAAGCGAGGACACTGATGCAATTTCCCTTCCRTCCCAGTCTCCCGTAATTGGCCCATCCTTCCCAACTTAGGACCCCTCGTTGCTACYRCGCMGAAAATCGCGTGGTGCARAAATCGGTTCGTCACARCGCAACCCCACTCCATTTCTATCTTACCTCATGCGAGGAACATCACTCTCTACTAGAGCAACCWGACCARACAACGGACGAGGGCACCGAYGYTGAATGAGCTCCCCCATTCAGCCCCAGTTGAGGCACTAGCGTACAAGCCTCGTTATACGGGAACCTCGGGAGCTAGGCACATAGTTCTCAGCTAGTCCCGTGAGTAGTGAGAGCGCTCATAGGCAATGTCTAATSGTCAACTAACCAAGGTCTTAACCTATGAGCCCCTCTAAGCACTAACCTAGCACAGCTCRGATCATATATGTCTACTGKTTTTTTAGTTGTTGAGTATGCTGGTTSTTATGTGAGCTAATGTGATATCATAGTCTAYGTGGATGTGTGTGGTTGCTTTYTGCTACTGATGAGCCTTGCTTATGTATGTTCGCTAGGGAGAATCAACCMGTGGTAATRGTGGAGACCTCGAYCGTCGTCTAACAACTACCCCCAACCTACCTCTGATAACCCACCACCCCGAAATGGGTCCACAAACATTGAGAGTAKGACACACCTCTTGATTCGACATTGGTTTCCCTACAAGGCAACCCTACCCACCACAGGACTGCCACRGTATCACCATGCACCCAACCAACCCCTTACTACTCACCTGCCCAAGAGAGTAGCATCCATCCCACATCAACTTTCCCCCASGAAAGGCATGCCCCMACCCRAAACCATGTAGAGGATCATCCCTTAGCKGATATGATGAATGAGCATARTCGGAGTCGAACTCAKGACCTCCAAGTTAGTATATCAGAGCTYTACCCACTGAGTTATTGAGGTCRYTAGTCTGTAAGGGCGCTATGCCAAGCTCGGGACAAGWACGTGGGGTGTAACCTACACCAACMAATTGTGCTCAGGRGAAGTTGTGGGCCGACAAAGTCGAACCCACAACCTCCCCGTTGCAACACCGGAGCTCTGCCCACTGAGCTACCATGTACTTGCTTACCAACTGACCGTCTCGAAGGTAAGATGCCTAGCATGCCACARGCACCATCGTGGGGGCAATGGGAGTTGAACCCACGACCTCCTGAGTGCCGCTTGAACGCCTTACCAACTAAGCTACACCAAACTCCCCGGTATACTCAGGGCGCTCTCTACTTGCGCATTCCYYRGCGGCGAAACGGCGRAGGCTCCTCGAGCAAACCTGCGCAAGGAGAAAAAGGCTGTGAGTTAGTTTTCGAGGTTCTTTTCGTTTCACGCAGCGTTACTGCCCACGTTTTCAAGGGCTGATTATTTCGGGTAAGTTTCCTGATTTCGAATCGAATTCACCTGGTCATCTTCTTGGAAGGATTCATGCATCTTCTTCAACCAAGGTTTGCCGTCCGAAACGCCCTCAACCRTGGTTTCGTCTGAATTTACCTTTGCCTWTTTCCTCTTCTTCGATGTCATSGTTGCTTGCAGCATTATTTTGCTCAAGCCGCTAGGGAAAGGCTGTGTRTGCCTGATCRCTTCTCGAGAGYTGCTCCGGAGTCTAATCRGAGCCTYTGGGTTGAAGGTCCCAGAAGGAYTCGATCAACCTCTCCKGTCAATTTGCTTTGAATCTTCTTCAACCTTTGCTCGGCTTTGCACTTGCCCTATCCTTCTACTCTTCGTTTGAGGCCTGCTTGTCTTCGCTATTGCTTGGG
>BFEA01000517.1:1069773-1081907 GCA_003427395.1 Chara braunii | reverse complement strand
GTAGGCCTACGCGGAAGCTATGGCTACTGATGGGACCTTCAATTTGAAGATCGGAAAACCACTTTTTTAAGCTACGATTGAAGGCACTAAGAGTCAAGCCTTCTTTCGTGTCCGTGCTAAGGAAGATAGGACAAGAACTTATRTCAACTCCTAGACTGGCATAACAGTCCTTCAACTCAGCAAGAAGCTCCAAGAAGGTCTCAYCCCRTCCCCCAGGTTGCTCGAGATTTATAACAACGGACCTATTTCGCTTTTGGGTTTTCGTGTGATCAKGTTGGGCTATKRGCATGGAAGRWTCTATCTCAGCAAGTCTTAGCYTGAGACCTTCCCCTCCTCGTTGCCAACTCTCCCACAAATATGTCATTAAGTAGAGGTCTCTCAAGGAGCAAGCATAAGGCCACCCCCTTTGGATCCTCATCCGCTCTCGGATTCCTTCTCGGAGATGGTTCATCTTTTCTCGAGTAATCGGGGGAGCTTGCTCTTCAAATACTCCAAGATTGTGAGTGAAGTTCTTGTAAGAACGTCGGTACCACCGAATCTTGATACCCTCACAAGGGTTATTCCTGCCTTCGCACCCTAAGGCCCGAAAACAAGAACTAAGATTACTTATGGCTCCCTCCAGAGTACTTGGCGCAACAAAGGCTTCTCCGTTGCTATCCCGTGTCCGGGATCTTTTGCGCAACTTAGGAAGCCAATAGCCTTCTATAAAGGATAGCACATCAAGATCGGTGCGGTTTTTAAACTTCGACTAGTCAGGTTATGTTGTAACCAACTTGTCAAGGACCAGAGGAATCGGCCACGTTCCTTCTCTCAACCCTTTCCTGGCCCATGTTGAGCTAATAGCTCTACGACCGCTATCAACCCATCGGCATATTGCTTCTCCATTGACGAGGACAGATGCGCAGGTGCCTATCGCAGACTCTTGCCTAGCAGTCTCTCGAGCCACCATTGTCTGTAAACAAACATTAGATGACAAGGTAATTTCATTTTACCGTCATTTCGATATCATCTTCCTTCTTAAGCATTATGTTTGTGCTTTGGATTCTGGGAAAGTTGGGATGGTTTGGAGGTGCTGGCCCTGCAGGCCACCTTTTGTTAACAAGAATCTTTTATTATTACCATCATTTATCTTGTTTTTATTTGCAATCTTCCTAAATATCTTGTTTGTCTTTGTGAGATCATCTGGGTGAATAACTTTGCATATCCTTCAGGACTTAGGAACATCATTGCAAGACGTCATTCGGACCCCCCTATTGGTCCAGTTTTTTCCCCATTTCTAGCGTTATTTATTCAAAAAACGAATCAGGCTTCAGAGGCCCTCTCCTATTGGACCAGCCTTTTTGGAAGGAAGACTTGTTTTTCACTAAAGAATGGAGGTTGTAGAATTAGTTAAAGTGCTTACCGTGGGTCCATGCCTTGAGAAAGTAGGTAGGCCAATTCGACCGAAACTATGGGACTTGTCCCACCAAGCACTTGAGTAGACTTAGGATTTGCTATTTGTAGCAAACTCCCCGGTATACTCAGGGCGCTCTCTACTTGCGCATTCCCCGGCGGCGAAACGGCGGAGGCTCCGCGAGCAAACTTGCGCAAGGAGAAAAAGGTTGTGAGTTAGTTTTCAAGGTTCTTTTCGTTTCACACGACGTTACCGCTCACGTTTTCAAGGGCTCCCACCCACCCCTATTTTCCCTCGGTGCTGGCCCTGTAGGCCACCTTGTGTTAACAGGAATCTCTTATTATGACCATCAGTTATCTTGTTCTTATTTGCAATCTTCCTAAATATTTTATTTGTGTTTGTGAGACCATCTGGCTAAATGACTTTGCATATCCTCCAGGACTTAGGAACATTAGTCTCGACTGGGATTCAGTCTGGCTGGAATAAGCTGAGACCAGAACTCCTGAGGGATCTGGTTACTAAACTAGAGGTGAGGAACCCATGTCTATTCGATAACACTCTAATCAAGCTACCTTCTGGTATTTCGTTTTTTACCAGCTCCAGGACAGGCTCCTTTGGCAAATCGTGGCTCGCGAAGGGCGTATTTTTGATTGAACATATCTCGGACACCCAGCTTCAGGATTGGTTATCCCCTGCTAAACTTCGGCAGAGACTACCCAGGCTCCACAAGGTTGAAAAAAACTACAATCACCTACTACGAGTTATTCCGTCTCAGTGGAAATCGCTACTGTTGGAGTCTGTTGAATATTCAATGGGGACTTGGCTGGCGCATGCAACAGACTCCCACAAGATTATTAGGATATTGGGGCCAGAGTTAGATTAAGGGATCAATGTAAAACAGTGGATGAAAGGCAGAAAAGTCAAGTTAGGCTTGTCTCTTACCAAAGAAGCCAATGTTGTTTTGAACTCCTCAGTGGACCTATTGGAAGTAAGGGTTTTGCAGTTTTTTTTTTTTTTTTTTTTTAATAAACACACCCCTGCCAGTGTTAGTGATGCTGGTAAGAGCAGACACCACTAGGACCTGGGGAGAAGCTCCAGTCTATTGGTGGGGAGCATCACCTGCTGGAAAACGGGTCCAGCGTTCCTTATACATTTGAAATTGAAATACGTCAGAAACCATATTCAAAAGGTCTTGCCAGCATTGATTACCCTGGGAATCAGGGGATTGACTGAGCAAGATACTGGAAGGAGGGAGCAACCTCTTCACCTTGCAACCGGTGCCAGATATCCATTGTTACTTGCTAGATCCCCCCTCAATACTCTCTTGCTTAAGGCGCTGCAATCAAGAAAGAGAAAATGCAGTATTTGATCGACGGAGCCAGCCTCCCTGGGGGGTTCTAGGGAGGGGTCTTTTATATGCTAGCAGCGGTGTGAAGAGAGTGTAGAGAAGACATCAGGTCAAGGTTTCTGTCAAGGAGAGGGCATGGGGCGGGAAAGGGTCAACGACCATTTCGTCAAAATGGACATTTTTTATTTCTTGAACGAAATTGAACTTGAGTTTTTTGGCCGAAAACTCGTCAAAATTTGTCGTTCCTGAGGGTCCAGTTGGACCCCCTGGCTGTACATGGACCTAACTTGAGACCAGGCACCTCCAGGCACGATTGTCTGTGAAGCGGTAGTCCCTTAGGCGGAGACCTAACTTGAGACCATAGGCGGAGTGGAAATGAGGGTTCAATATTAGTCCTGTCATTAAAAAGTAAGCGGTAGTCCCTTATTTCCTCCAAATTTCTCTGCTCCTCTCTCTTGTCTCCGCTTCATTCTATTTTTGCTATCCATCCTTCTCTCTCTCTGCCTATCCAGTCTGTGCAGAATGCTGTGATCCGTCTCCTGATGTCTCCTCGTTGTTTAAAATGGTCTAGTTGTGCTTTTGTGTTTTGCCATCTTTGTGTGAGTTCAAATCTGTTCGGGGTGATTTTTAACTCCTCTACTCTCACTTTTTTTAGGGCAAGCACACATCGTTGCCACCAGAGTGCCCATATAAGTAGTGCTCTCCTTCCGAGTCTGAACATATGTTCTCTGAAGGTCGAGGCAGCTTCTGCCTGTGGCCAGTGACCAGCCAGTATGGCTTGCCGAAATCAAGGTCACGAAATTGTGGATCCCATCGTTCTCCAAATGCGGTCCCACCATCTCCATATGAATTGTGCAATTGGGCATTGCATGAAGATATGTTCGATAGTTTCTGTTTTTTTGTTAAATGGAAAGAGGCTCTGGCATCTGAGGCACCATGGGAGCAGCAGACCCTTTTGCTTTAGATTAGTGCGGTCAGTCAGCCAATCATTTGTTGGTAAGCAGCGGTGGACAATTTGTCATTGTAGGGAAGTGATTTTCATAGGCTTGGCTTTACCCATGTTGGAAATGTCACGAAAGATGTTGGAGAATCGATTCCAAGTCCGCCCTGTCCCACACCTTCCCATAGTCTTCTTGGATAAGAAAGGGACGACAGGTAGCACCTACACCATTCATTCGGTATGCTTGGATGCCACTTTGATCCCCGGTGATGATTTTGAGTTTGCAAGCAAGGGTCTGTATGGGCTCCTCTTGAGCATTAGTAACAAGGAAAGATTTGCCACGTCATTAGGGAATGGGATCAAAGGGGATACCATCACCGAAGTCAACGATCTGCTGCGAAAGGACCTGAAATTGCACCCCAAATTTGTGACAGACGCTCTCAAAGCACCTTGGGAACAGCAGCATCGGTCCAAAAAGATAACTAGATCAGGAGAGCATGGCCCAATGCAGATCCAAGCAGGAGCACTGTAAGGTGCAGGGAATGGACAGTAGGATTAGGATAGCGTCTTGGAACGTCCGCGGATTGGTTGATGGCAATGGCAAACATAGAAGAACACGCCTCAARTCYTGGATCCACGATCAGAGAATCCACATAATTTTGATCCAGGAATCGAAACTGAACGCGGACAGGGTAAGTAAGATCCAAGGTTGGTGGAATGACCCACARATATGGGCACCAGCAGATGGGACCAAAGGAGGMAGTGRAATTTAATCCACAAGAATCTGCAGTGCACAATTGTGAGCSCAAACTCTGATCCCTCCGGCAGGTGGGCAAGAATGATTRTCTCCCTCAACGGGGTTTCATGGGGGCTACTGTCAGTGTATACCCCAGTTGAACATCCCCCCAAGATCCCATTTGTCCATTCCATCTCAGACGGTATCCCCGATGCCGATCACGTTGTCATAGATGGCGATTGGAACACCGTCCCAAACCCGGCCTTTGACTCTTCCACCCCCCTCTCCCATCCTGCAGAATCACATGCCCCGTGTGAATTTCTGGCGGACAACAATCTCTTTGATCCATGGAGATCTCTTCACCCTGACCTTGAGGACTTTACATGGGTGTCCTCCTGCACAAATGACTCAGGGCTAGCCACTCGTAGAAGATTAGACATAATCTTCGTGAACGAGAATATTATGCCAATGGTCATGGAAGCCGAGCTAATCCCGGATCCCCTTTCCGATGACAAACCTGTTATAATCTCACTCAACACGGGTTCAACAATCGAGAGAGGTCGGGGTTGCTTTAGGCTTAGCATGCATATCTTTGAAGACCCTGGTATAGTGGAATGGGTTCAGGAATTCTGGGAAGAATGACACACCTTCTCAGACATGTACCCTGAACCAGGCAATTGGCTGGACAAGGGACTCCATCTCATATCAGGACACTTGAATCTTTTCTCTCGCATTAAAGCAGTCAGTCAAAAAATGAAGGAAATCACACTTACAAGGAAGATCAAGCTAGCGGAGAAGAAACTCGGTTTTGCAGAATTCTCGGATGAACTATGGCTATGGCATTGAACCCGATGGTTGCAAGAATRGCAAGRCATCCAGATAGCCAAGCACGAAGCATGGGCCAAATACAGACAAATTAATAATATTATCGAGTCTGACCGTATGTGGAAGAGTACATTCAAAGCGGGTAGGGATGGGGCGGCCTTCTCATCAATGTCTGAGATGCTGCCCCCATTCAATCCAAACGAACCAACTGCTAGAACATTCCAATAGATCATGCAGTACGTTCGCTCGTTTTATGAGAAACTCTTAACATCCGAGAAACGACCTGGGCCCTGGGGAAYCAATCATCGACCCCGACAGTGCACAGATGTTGTGGGGCTCAACACGACAGATCCTCTCTGAAGACGAACMAAAACAATTAGAAAAACCAATTACCCTCAAGGAACTAACTGAAGCAAGAAAGACTATGGCTAAGGGCAAATGCCCTGGCCCCGATGGGCTCCCAATARAGCKCTTTGAGATGTTCTGGAACCTACTGGGGGTCCAGATATGGTACGCATCTTCAATGGAATTCTCAATGGTCACAAATTGGGACCTCGGACGACAGAGGGTGTAATAACCTTGCTATATAAGAAAGGTGATAGAAGGGAGGTAGGTAATTGGCGCCCCATATCTCTTCACAATGTGGCAGGGAAAATCCTGGCCAAAACCATGGCCAGAAGGTTAACCAAACTCATGACAAAGCTAGTGTCACCAGAACAGTCTGGTTTTGTTCCTGGCAGACAAGTATTAGACAACGTAATGACCATCTCAAAAGCACTGGAAGTAATCAAATCAAGGAATTCTAACTTAACAGTGTTATTAATCAACTTTGAAAAAGCCTATGACCTGGTTAACTGGGACTTCGTCCAAGAAACACTTGTACGTGTTGGCTTTGGTCCCAACTTCATTGCCTGGTTCAGATCTTCCACAGTGGTTCCCTAGGCCGGGTGCTAGTAAATGGTTTCATTTCACCCCCCTTCACAGTGTCAAGACAAGGATACCCATTGGCTCCCTCTCTCTTTGTAATTCAGATGGACGGTTAAATCCCATCCACATTATAAGGGCCTACCGGTGTCTCTGTCCTATAGCCTCAAAGTTTCGGCACTCGCCGACGACTTCTCAGCAATCTCCGAAAATTCCACTGAATCACGACTAGCCTTCAGGCAATGCTTATCTGTTTATGAAGCCACCTCAGAAATGAAAGTTAGTTAAACAAGTCTATTGCCATGACTCAAGATTGCAGTCCGTTGGCAACAGACTGGGGTCTGAAAGTCCTTCCCAACAYGGATTYCGAACGGTACCTGCGGATTTTAGTTTTGTTTTCTGACTGTACCATGGCACAAAACTCCATCATAGAAGAAAGAATAAGGAACTCTTGAGCTCATTGGTCCAAAAAKAATTTTTTGTCACTCTTAGGACGTGCTATGGTGGCCAACGTATCAATTCTCCACAATATGGTACATCCTCTCATTCCGGGAACTGTCCCAACGCTCTCTCCAGCTGATACGTAGTCTTCTCTCTACTAGTTCATTTGGAAAGGTGACTCGGATGTTGCCTCATGCATACATAAGTTAGTCTGGTGGAAGATCGTGGAAAAGAAAAAGGATGGGGGCCTAGGGGTCATTGACCCTGAAATTCAGAACAGATCTCTACTAACTAAGGGGTTGGTCAGACTTTTGACACACCATGGATCCAATTGGCAATCTGTATTCTCTCKAACGAATGGAACTTATCAGATAATACAGCAATATGGGACTGTCTACTCCTTCCCCCGCTGACCAAAAATACTAACCTCCCTACCTGGGGCCCGATTCTCAAATTCTGGTCCAAAATGACACCTGACAGACTCATGCCCTGCTCATCAGCTGAAGAGCTCCTTGCATCAGTTTGTACGAAAACCCCGCCATTCGCGGAGAGCAAGGAGCGGTGTTCAATGTTTCTGCACAACCTGGTAATTTTGGTAAAAAATGGCTACAAAGGGGTATCTGGCGAGTGAAACGCATTTGGGACAGGAGACATAAAAGATGGAAAACAGCAGACGGACTGAAGAACAATCTCAGGGGTCTCCGAAATACCTCCTCACATCTGAGAGAGGTAACAAGGGCGATCCCACAAGATTGACACCAGACACTCTCGGAGGACGGGGACGATTGGTTGGAAGCACCTGGTGGACGGACTCCGAACAGGGTAACCAAATCCTGCATATCTTGGAATTAAGGCCAGGTAAGAAGGYGAAAGTAGACCCTTGGCGGCAATCRGGCCCGACAGAKTTCAAGCTCATCGAAGGCGCACAGCTACCCCACTGCAGGTTAGGAGTGCTCATTGAAGTAAAGCTCACGATTACCACAGAGGGCACCCCGCTAGCACACAACGGCTACTCTCACAAGACAACAGGGATTATGGGACATCATCCATCCGGATAGGGGTGGACGCTGACCTCAGATTCAGCGCCTCCGGCTATTACCCCACTCCTCAAGTACACTCCCAGACTGGGTTACAGACTACGTTCGAAGGCCTCATCTCTGAAAAGGCATTCCTGGTTGTCATGGAACATGAGAACTCAACCAATGTCCTTCTCAACATGAACAGCTGGTTTCCATTTTACTGTCAAATGATATCCGGGATAACAGAAGTTAAAGTAGGAGGTCTTGAATGGTTGCACATGCACTCGTGTGTACCCACAGCCGAATGGTGTTCAGAGAAAGGAATGATGGTGAATATTTTCTGCGATCAATGTCCCTACCCACGAGTGGAATCCTCTGCACATCTGTGGTGGGAATGTGTCATTGCCAGGGGCTTTTGGGAATGGGTAGAGACAATTTGTTTCAAAGCGTACGGGGAGACAACCTGCTCAGTCAATCCCCTGGAACCCAGGGTAACCAATGCTGGCAGGAACCCTCTTCATTGTTTTCTGATGCCATTCTGATTACAGTCGGTATATGGGACGCTGGACCCGGTGTCCAGCAGGTGACGCTCCCCACCAATACATCGAGCCTCTCCTCAGATGGTAGTGGTGTCTGCTCTTAACAGCACCACGATCACCTGTCAGTGAGGGTGTTTTTTAAAAAAAAAAAAAAAAAAAAAAAAAGACCAATGTATGGAATCAGTCCTTTGTTTTATGATGAATTACGTTTGTAAAGAACAGTAAAACGATAGCATACAAATTTCGGTCCATAGCATTTTGGCTCTTGTGGCTAGCACGCAGACATAGAAGATTTAAAGACAAACCATCATCCAATATCGCCATTAGAAACCAATTCAGATACTCAGTAAGGATGCTGATGATGGCTGAGTACAGAAAAAAACATAACCAGGAAGTCTTGAGGGGGAAGGTCTACACAACTCCTAAGGGTCATTGGGAGCACCCGTTTAGGTGCCACTGGGCGGGCTCAGTGGAGTCAGGACAGATCTTCTTCTCTAGACTACTATGGGATGAACAGGGGACATGATCCAAAACAGATCACAGCCAGTAGGCYGGAAGGCTCTCAGCAATAGGAACTCAAGGTACCCTTGGTTGGTTGGCAAATCTGGGATAGCAGTGTAGCTATCAAGAGGGGTTATTTCTGTAGACTTCCTCAGAGACAGAGGACGCTGGACCTGCTTTCCAGCAAGAGACAGGGTGYTGGACCTGGTCCCAGCCTGAGATATGAGGACGCTGAAGCTGTTTTTCAGCAGCAAACCCGGGTTGAATTGTGAGGTCCCCGGCGTCAACCCCACGCCATCCACAATGGGCCTCGCCACACCACTCCCGACTTTCGGGAATGCTCCCAGAAGTGAAAACCCGCTCCGGAGTGCCTTTCCACACTACACTCTCGACCCGGCTCAAAGTCTGAAAATGTCATTGCCACACCGGAAGTGAAAACCCGCTCCGAAGTGCCTTTCTCCACACTACACTCTCGACCCGGCTCAAAGTCTGAAAATGTCATTGCCACAAGTGGACACGGTCAGTGTGAAGCAGTCTGGAAGAAGTCATTTGTCCCTTCCAGCTCCACTCCAGAATCCGGGATGACACTCGGAGGAGCGAAGGAGGTCTCTCAAAAAAAAAGCTTTGCAGGCGGTGAGTTCAGGAGTGCACTCAGGAGCCACATTCTGACAGCTCCCGAATTGAATCTGACAGGTCGAACTCGGGAGCTGGTGTGGCGATGCTGCACTCCCGAAAATGGCCAAGTCAGGAGTAGTGTGGCCAGGCCCAATTTGTACAAGAACTTTTGTGAAAGAATTTTTGCCAATTTGTGAAGAAAATATGAAAAATRAAATAGAGTTCAAATAGGGCATTTGCGGTCACCTCCAGAKGTGACTGCACAATCCCCTTGCCCCGYGGCTTCCCGCGACGCTGACAAATGGGCACAGGAATAGTACATTTGCGGATTTGGTAGATCCGTGTGACCGGCCTTTTCCCCTTTTTTTTGGGACTTTGGGATTATAGGTCCCCGTGTGAGTATGCCCTAATGCGCAGTTCACTGTTTTTTTTGCTGTTTCAAACTGCTCAAGGCCCAATCTTGCAGTGGACTGTTATTTCTGCTACTTTCGAACTGAACAGCAGTCACGGGCGCACTTGTTCCAAAAAGTAAATTTGTGAAATACTCTTGGCATCAATTGGACCCACATCTGTGCAATATACCCCTACCGGGTACCGTCCAACTTTGCAAAATGACCCAGCACTTGCCAACTTTTCCTAGGCTCTATTGCCAAAGGCCAAGGCCCAAACGGGGAGGTCCAGATTGCACACCCGCCTGAAAGGGGCACTACACAAAGATTTCGACTCAAAAGAGCATCCCGCTCTACCCACATCTTTCCAGGGCATTTTGGTATATATCTCATGTTATGGGGGTATTTTGCAAATTATCTCAAAAAGAAAAGCAACACAGTTTGATAGAGGGCTAACGWATTATATTCAATTGAAAATATGGCACTGCCAAATCGCTTCATAAGTCAGATCCAGAGTAAAACAGGAAGGAGTGGAGTTATGGAAGAGGATGAGGGAGGAAGAAGTGAAGTCCACTTTACCGAGTAGCTGGAATGGATAAAATCACTGGTTACTGCGAGTCCCGGATCGAATCCTTGTTATGATAGAGTGATAATACTACTACCGCTATTGCTACTCCTGTCATCGCGGTCACAGCAGTAGACTAAGTACCTTTTCGTTGTCTACCATGCTATTACTGCTACGGACGCAGTAGTGCATGCACGACCAGGAGTCCTGAAATACGGGATCCTGCTTCCCACCTGAAACGAGGGTACAGAACCAAGAAAGGAGAAAGAAATTTTATACCATGAAATATAAAGGTGTAATAGAGAGGGCTATTATGCTTTTCTGCTTTATCTCGAGACCCCTAGCATGCATTTGCAAACTCAGCTCCAACTACTTTCCTTTACGTCAGAGTTTCTCATGCCAAACCTCTATATCTCCTTATTTCTCATCCTCACCCTTGCCATACTTCTCCCGTACACACTTGGCATCTTTTTCCCCTTCAAGGATCAGATTGGAATCGAAATCCTCTAAGGGCTCTTCAATATCTGAACAGCCGAATGTTATTCACCTTCTTGATGTCTATCAACTAGCAACCACCATATGCACGTGGTCTGCAGCATTGCGCTCTTAAACTGCCCTCTACAGCACGTCCCTTCATGGAAGCCTGAGAGGACCAGACARTTTTTCATCAGCACAGACYAGTGCARCACTTCTTTGAGTCTTYGACCTAAGACGGTAGTATGACAATTACTTGCACCACCCATTTCAGCACCTTYCATTTCCCACAGTGCGAGTTTGTGCAGCAACCCCTCCATCATCCTCCACAGCAGAAGAAGCCCGTGCGGCAATCCCTACGAGTGCGTCGAGTGGCAACACTTCTTGCACTTCCCCTTGCAGCACTTGGTGCCTCGGCGACACAACCTGCCATTGCAGC
Organism: Chara braunii; assembly: GCA_003427395.1. NCBI lineage: Eukaryota > Viridiplantae > Streptophyta > Charophyceae > Charales > Characeae > Chara > Chara braunii. Next base: position 1,070,759 of record BFEA01000517.1, on the reverse strand, counting down.
ACCTTGGACCACCACAACACTGGGCATACTTGCAAACTCCCCTGCAGCAGATCTGTTGCCGTCTACAGTGCTCATCCCGGCAACATGCCTTGCACACACCTTTGCAGCATCTGGTGCCCCGAGGACATACGTTTCCGTTGCAGCAGCCCGGGTATGAAGGGCAGCATGAGCCACGCACGCACTTTCCCTTACAGCACACCTTCCCCTTTCCGCAGTCGGTGGCTTTGCAGCATACCTTGCACACGCCTTTGCAGCATCTGGTGCCCCGAGGACATTTCTTTCCATTGCAAGAGCACGGCTGTGAAGGGCAGGATGAGCCATGTTCGCACTTTCCCTTACAACACACCTTCCCCTTTCCGCAGTCGGTGGCCTTGCAGCATGCATAGCACACACCTTTGCAGCATCTCGTGCCCCGAGGACATTTCTTTCCCTTGCAGCAGCCCCGGTCCGAAGGGCAGCATGAGCCACATTGGCACTTTCCCCCACAGCACACCTTACCCTTCCCACAGTCTGTGTCTTGGCAGCAAGCCTTGCACCCTCCATTGCAGCATCTGGTGCCCACTGGACATACCTTTCCGTTGCACAACTTGGGTTTGGAAGCGCAGCAGGTGCCCGTTTTGCACTTTCCACCACAGCATACCTTCCCTACTTCGCAGTCATTGGAAGCACAGCAGGCCTTGCACAATCCAGCACAGCATCTGGTTCCGCTAGGGCACATCATTCCATTACAGCAGTCTGGTTCTAAAGGGCAACAAGCCTTGCACTTCCCACCACAACATTTTTGACCGGCTTCACAATCCTCAGCCCTAGAGCAATTCCCGGTTCCCTTGCACTCTCCTCTGCGGCATTCCTGGCCCGCGTCACAATCGCCATTCACGCAGCAGCCCTTACACTTCCCACCACAGCATTTTTCGTCCGCATCACAATCATCAACGCTTGCGCAATTCCCGGGTGCCTTGCACTCTCCGCCGCGGCATTCCTGGCCC
>BFEA01000517.1:1029904-1046698 GCA_003427395.1 Chara braunii | reverse complement strand
TTTTTTTTTTTTTTTTTTTTTTTTTTTTTGGGTCCGCGTTCGGCCCGAACGGCCGAACGCATCCCTGAGGTGTCCCATACGTTCGGGCGTTTGGGTTCGGGCATTCGGCCCGTCCCGAACGTCGGTTACCCTGAATACAAGCAAATTTTGCCTTGGAGTCATGTTCAAATTCGTAGCCGATTATGAGTTAAAAATCAAAGACCAAAACATATATATATATATATTTTACGAAAAAAAATTACGTTTGCCCGAACATGTTCGCGAGCTGTTCGCGCGAACACGTTTCGCATGAACGTGAAGGGGCGCGAACACGTTCGGCGTGCTACGCAGATTTATAGTTCTACAAGGTAAGTAGCTCGACGAACCTATTCGACGGTTTCTCAAACACGCACACATGTTCTCCTGTTCATGAATACGTTCCCTTGGATATATTATCTTGTACTTGGACGAATATATTTTTTTTATTTTTTTAATTAACATATTTTTCCTCACTCAATCAGTGATGATGATCGTGACCCAGTTATTCCCTTTTTTATTCTATTTCTCACAATCCATCGCCATGAACCAGAGACTATTGTATATCATTGAACAACATATTCTAGAGGGTTTTTCTGCAACCGCACGTTACAGTTAAATTATTGCGGCAAAGGTTATAATAGATTAATCATCTTTCCATCTCTTGCTTTGCTTTTAATTACGAGACTCACAACACGTGTTCACTTGTTGTTTCGTCGCCGCTATTTTGGGTTATGGTAAAGTTGTATAATTTTTAATAACTTTTTGAGAACATACAGTGATCCGACAAATCATACATCATTAGGTGGCAAACATCGGATTTTTTACAGATCTTCAGGGTGATCTTCAGGGCATTCTGCATGAGGAAAATAACCCTATCAGAGACTGACTACATGAACTCGTAGTGAAAAAGTGCAAGGAATGGGCATTAGCGATTTGCAGAAAACACTGAATTCGTGAAAGTCTAACAAAATCAGAAAACCTAACATTTTTTATAAAATGAAAAAGTAAAAGTCAAACTATAATTTTTGACATTTAAAAGAGAATTTTTTTAACTATTTTCTTAGAAAGGAGGTAAAAAAACGGGCAAAAAGTCTAACGATTCTCAAAATATGCAAAAAAATAATTTCCAGTAAAGAGAATATTATAAGACTATAAGTCGTTCTTAATAAATTGGCAAAAAGCATAGCTCAAACACGACGATCTTTAGACTGCAAGATGAACTTCAAAGACTTTAAGAAAAATAGTTTCAATAAATACTCATTTATAAAACTATAAATCGTTTTTTCTTCCAGCAGTTTGGTAAAGACCAAACTCCGCGAAAACTAGTTTATAGAACCATAAATTAATATAAATTTATTTTTAAGCTAACCGTATGTAAAAGAAGAATTCAAACAACTTTTGCTTGGAAAACATCTTCAAATTCTCAGCGAACCATAGTTGAAAATCGGAGAAGAAGCAGAAGAAGGTAAGTTTCGTAGTTAGGAAATGAATGTTCGAGAGAGAGTTATGACTCATACCGACTTCAGGAGCAACCCGGTAGGGTGTTGGTGTTGTTCAGCCCGAGCTCAAACACGTGGAAACAAGCAGAGTACTTGTGAACTAGTCCGTCGTTGTGAGTACCTTCCTAACCTACATCCGCAACCGTAATTTTTATGGATTCATGGGCCCAACATTCAGGTTTCGGGCCTCAGAGCTCCAAACACATATTTCAAGGGTTAGTTTCGTCATTCTCTGCTTTTGGCAGACAAGTTTGGGAAGGGGTCGCTTCATGACTTCTAGGTAGCGCTCATCCTCGACCTTTATTAAGGTCTAGGTTACATGGTATCATGACTCCTTGGTTTGACACCATCCAAGGCATCTTCCACATTTACATATGAAATACTCTGCGTTGCATTGTGTTCAGGTCCAACATCGACCGAGTCCAAACATTTTTATTATTTTAATTTCATTTTTTTAACATATATAATAAACAATTTGAACGATATTCAATGAAATTACAAACTTCTCATATGTAAAGAAGTGTTCTTTGTAAATCAATAATAACGATTTTATTTCATGATGTTTAGATTTATTTAGGCTCAATAATATAATTCAAACTTATTCTATAAACTTAAAAATTATAGTTTGTATATTTTTGTCTAATTAATATATTAATAATAAATAATTATCATATTTTATAATATACAATAATATAATATAATAATATGATATAATACATAATAAAATATATTGTTATAGAAAAAATATCGTTATATCCCAAGGTTCCAAGCCGCGGGAATATGACTATATATATTAAGGTTTCGCAATTGCGATTCAATAAAAAACAATTAAGATAAATAAAATGCGTGTATCAAAATTTAAAATTTACCGACAAATCTTAGAAAATGTTTAACAAACAAGAAAACTTACTCAAAAGCAATACTGCTTTATTTTAGGAGGCTAAAAAAAAAAAAAGCAAGACATGTTAATTTTCACAAAAGTTACATGTGATTAAAATATTATTTATTTTGAATGCTTATTTTTTAATTCAAAAAGTAGCAAAAAAATTGTATACTGCTTTACACAAACACAAAATTTTGTTATTATTAATGGAGATAAAATTGGACATTGTTTAAATCCATGTGCAAGTCCATCTCTTACTGTGAAACCATTCGACCGCTATCATTTATTGGTAGTTTAGAAAAAACATTGATTTAGATCGATCTTTATTTGCTAAAATACAGGATGTTTCGAAAAAACAAAGATGTGCTAAAAACAAATTATATGATATTCATAAACTAGTTAAATCAGATCGTAGTTTTTCTCATTATCGTTGGTAGTAATATGATTTATTTTCATTATACGTATATACCACAAATGAATATAAAAAGTGATGAAATACAATATAAAATTATTAACTACATAAAGTTCGTATAATATGAATTATCATATATACTAAATAAGTAATTCTATATTAGAAAGAAAAAACTTTATCAATTACCAAAAATATATGGCCATCTAGTAAATTAGATTTGCATAACAAAATGATGATAATGATCGATTAAAGAATATTTATTGCATTGAATAGTTCTTCAATCAATTCATTGTTAATTAATCTAGGTAGCATGGGTTATATGGCCGGATAATCTGGTTGGATTGTCTGGCTGGATGATCGGGGGGTAGGATCATCCGGAAGTCCGGATGATTAAAAAAAAAGTCTAAGAAAAACAAAAAAAAGTAAAAAAAAAAAAGTGATATTGCGAATGCAAAATACAATAGAACTACGTTTCTATTTCATGAAAAACTTGATAGGGCCTGGAAGGGTTCAAAGGGGATAAGATAGGGAATAAAGAGGTTTAGAAGGGGATGCTTAATTCATTCTATAATTTTTATCTAAATATTATTTTCTTGTTGTTTTATTTTTTTTCTTCATATGTTAAGTAATCAAAGATGACCTTTAGCCAAAAGTTGTTCATATCAACATAATTTTTTTCCAGATTTTTTAGATTTTTTTTTTTTTTCGATAAAAGAAAAATATTTTGCACAGGGCCAAGAATTAATCCAGAAATTTCATCCGGATTGAAAATTCTTGATACAATTGGTCTGCCGGATATGCAAATTTGCTACTTAGTAATTAATTAAAAAATCATTATACATAATATGTAAATTATACATATATCTAGGAAGATTTTCATGCCCGACCAGGCACCCGGGCGTGACGCCAGGGAGGGTCTGATACCAGGAGTACCCAGGTGTGCAAAAAAAAAATAAAAATAAAAAAAATTAATGTCTTATTGGGTTTACCAAGAGGACCTCAAGTCCGGGCTCATTTCATTTTTTGAGAATTGGCTATCAAGGGGGGGAAAAGGGGGTATAAATTGTTTTTAAAGGGCAAAGAGGGGTTAAAGGAGGGTTCTTTAGTGTGATTTTTTTTAATTTTTTTTATCTCCGATTCGGTGAGGAATTCTGATATGACCCTTAGCCAAAAGTTGTTTGTATTACGATTCTATACAACATATTTCTTTCAGGATTTTTTTTTTTTTTTTTTTTTTTTACACTGGGGCTTCCCAGAACCCTGCCTGGGGGTATGCCTGACCGGGCATCCGGGCGTGTATCCCGGGCGCCCGGAAAAATAACCTAGATATATGCGTAGCACGGCGAACGTGTTCGCGCCCCTACATGTTCACGCGAACAGCTCTTAAACAACTTGCAACATGTTCGGCCGAACATAATGTTTTTTCGTAAGGGGAAAAAAAAACAAAATTCGGTTTTTGATTTTTTACTCATGATTGGCAACGAATTTAAACATGACTCCAAAGCAAAAGTTGCGTGTATTGTTATTTTACATAATATATATTTTTCAGATTTTTATGAGAATTTTTTTTTTTTTTTTTTATGTTCGTGTTTGGAGGGTTTTGTATTGTTATTTTACATAACATATATTTTTCAGATTTTTCTGAGAACTTTGTTGTTTTTTTTTTAATATATTTTTTATTTTCGCGTTCAGAGGGTTTTGAACGCTTATTCGTGTTCGGGCGAACACGTTAGCGTTCGCCTCCGAACGCGAACACGGTGCTACGTAGCTAGACATATATATATTATAATTCAAAAATATATAAAGTAATATAATTGTATATATGCATATTTATAAAATATATGCATAGAACTTAAATACTCATTCCAATTTGATATAGATTATATTTATAAATCAAATTCGGTGTGTCCCAGGTACTGCCAGCCTAGACATCTGCCTGACATCGAGGGACACGCAAATCCCAGTTCAATTAATTGAGGTGACATAACAACAGTGATTTATGCTTCACTTATAAGGGAATTTTGTATCACAAATAATTTTTTTCTCTTATAAAAAGTAGTATTGTATACCTGCAATAAGTAGCATACATTATGAAATAGTTTCTTTAAAAGTCTGCAAGTGTTTTCGTCTTTCCATGGTGTTGTTATTTCCAGTTACACTTTTTAACACACATCTATGTCTAGTGTAATATTTTAAATCCAAGAGTACAATAAGCTTCTTGTGATAAATATTTACAAGTTCGAACGAGTTTGAATTGAATTCTTTTAAATTAATGTGTGTACTATAAGACCCCATATTGGTTATATATCCTCATTGTATTTATGCAGGATACGTTGCAAGTACTATTGTTTATTTTTTTATATGTGTCTTGAACTCAATAAAAATAACACTCTTCGTGTGAAATCAATGGAAGTGGGAAGTTGAAAGATCACTATAGAAAAAAAATGGAATTGATCTTACATTATCTGCTATAAGCCAAAAATGATTTTTTTAAAAATCTAAACTACATTTTGGGATAATACAAAATATATTTAATTACTTATGTTAAGAGAATATATGTATTCAATCCTAAACGAATTTTTTGTTGCGTATATTGGCATAATCTATATATTGATACATTCTACATTTGTTTTTATTCAACATGTTTTTGCATAATGGATACAAGTCACACATGAAAAAACAGTTTATGAATTTGATATTTTACTTTTCTCTAATAAAAACCCTGTTTTAAACGCATATGCAAATCTTTTGTTGCCTTGATGGTTAGATGTTATTCATTATAATAATAATTTTATTATTATTTAGTATTTTTAACAATTGGACTTGATGACTTTTTTGTCCACCGTGCAATAATTTTAAGCTTATATACTACCACTTTAATTTTAATATTGGAAAATAGATATACAAATTTAACGAAATGATTTTTTTTGTTCCAACTTGTTGCATATTTTTGTGCGAATAAATAATCACTTTGATAAACAAAAGTTAATTTCAAAGGTCCAATCACCGTATGAGTTTTTGCTCGACTAGATAATAAAGATTGCAAAAAAGCAAAATAAAAATAACGATCAGGCACAAAGTGCATGAATATGCTTCGAGAATGAGACCATTTCAAATTGCAAGTTTTTCTTTGCCTCTTGAATGTTTAGGTTCTTGCATGAGTACCTTCGGAGACAATCTAGTGCCGCGTGGATTTTCAAGTTTTGTGTTTCGATAAGTAGAGTAGTCAGACTACCTGCACAAACTTGGACTTACATTTTGAAAGTTTTTTTTAATAAACGACAAACTGGATAAAACACATCAACTCGAAAAGCTTTTCGACTTCGTGGTCGACGTAACAATAATGATATTTATGGATGTGCGATTGATTGTTATAGTTTTCACTTTCTTCATATTAAAAAAAAATGTATTCAATATTTTTATTTATAAATTAAACATTTATCTACGAGGAGAAAAAAAAATAGTAATCATCAAAAAATATATTTTATTACGCTAAAAAATTAAGAAGTTCATGTGTACTACAAAATAGCAATAGAGTATTAATCTAGGTTACCATCCGGGCCGCCCGGGGTCGGTGCGAATACCCTTGCAAGGGTATCCGCCCTGGTTTTTGCAAGTGACAGAAAATGGTTTTGGTCTAGAGTCTAAGTATGCCACGCTAAGCACGGCTGCTTCTATAATTGCGTAGCAGGGTGGTTGACCACACTAGCGAGTGCGTGGGCGCGCAGGTTTAAGGCGCGCGTGATTTTTTTCTATTGTTGATCGTAAGGCCGGCCCGGACCTCGGTCGTTTTTGTTTGGTGATATTATTTTATTATTTTTATTTTATTTTTGATTAAGTTGGAATTAAGGATGTTTCCTTTTGATTGGTACTTTTGACCAGGTCGAACGCGCGTGCGGAAAGCAGCCCCGACAACGGCGTTGGCAACGACGGCGTGGTTTCGTGCGGTAAGCGGGGTGTCGTAGGATGACGCGCGGGGCAATTATGGCATAATATAAGCAAACCAGCGCGGGCAAATGGGAGCCGCGCAGCCGTTTGTTGGCCCAAAGCATCGCGCTGCACTGCCTATATGGTATTCTGCGGGACTCAGCCCCAGGCTTGGGCTTAGCCCTATAGGTTACGGCATCGGACTACGGAGGTTCTAGGGTCGAGGTCGGCGGGCGTCGGCGCAATAACTGCGGCTGAGCGTGCGGAGAAAACCGAGGGGTTGAGGGTCGACGGGCTATCCCCCTCTGGTTTTTGTTGACAAACGTAGTGGCGGGGCCGATCCACAGGTTAGGTGGGGCTTTAGCAGTCCTCGCACCGTGCATAGGGGCCCTTATTTATGATATTTTATGTCTTTTATTTTTTGTTTTTATTTATTTATCTATTTGTTTTTCCTTTATTGTTAATGCGCGGCCCGTTTTGCCGGCAGCGAGGTGCCATGGGTGTAGCAGGCACCAAAGAACGGACACCTGGACACCAAAGGCCTGGAGAACGGACACGGAGGGAGAACTTATGAAGATCCTCTTCGAGAAAGTACGCGACGGCCACCTGGATTTGATTACGAACGAGTTGCTGGTGTTTTTGGCCCAACTATTGGACGATCTGCCTTTGGAGATCCTCTCGCGCTGCGACGAGAGGCCGGAAACGGCCACACTCGCTCGTACCTTGGTCCCCCATCTCCTGTGGTCTACGTGCACGGAGCTTGACAGGGATAATTGCCACTATCCCTCCGAGGGCGCTTACCTAGTCATCGACGTCACAGATCTCTCCTTCTGGGACCCTCTCATCCGGCGAGTGAACGTAGGAGAAACGAGCGAGGAAGCCGAAGAATATAAAGAAGAAGCAGTCAAGGAAGAAATCCAGGAGGACGATCATCTTCTGTACACGGAAGGAGAGGAAACGCCTGAGTAGGAAGAATCGGAGGTTGGTCGGACGATCCCGATTATCACGAATCGGAGGACGCCAAGTCGGAAGAGGCCAACTCACGACGGGAGGAGTCTGAGGAGGGACAGGGCGGATTGGAAGAATCGAGTGGTCCTGCCGAGATGAGCAGGGAGGAGAAAGAGGCCGTGACACAAAGAAAATGTGCGACGGCGAAAGGCAAGTGGCCAATTGAGAGATCAGAAGGGCCGCCACCGCAACTGCTGCAGGGCGATCCGATGCTCAATCCAGACTCTAAGCCGCCATAGGAGGATATCGAGAAAAATGGAGGCGCTACTGCAGAGGGATTGGGAAGCCGACCCCGCCGAAGAAGTGAATCGTCGTCTCAATCCTCTCCATGACCCAACCTTCGCCTACGTCGAGATGCGGGCGCTCGGGTTTCGTCCTCGGTCGTTATCTCGCCGTCCCCGTGATTTCCTCACCCTTCAGCAACTCACAGGCCGACCCCCGTTCCCTAACGGATGACACCCCTTCCCACCTTCCCTCTTCCACCATCTCTWCTCCACCCGCCTCCTAGTCACTGTCTTCCCACATGCTACCACCCGCTCGCTCGTCACCTCTTTCCCCCTCCACGTCCTTCTCTTTAGCGTAGATTGACAGAAATTTAATAATATAGAGTTTTATTGCCTGATCGCGGGCACAGTCCTCGCATGCGAAGACTATGAAGATTTTAGCGCAGCCATCCGCCGCACCCTCTGCACTCTCTACCCCGACTACCTCGCCTCCTTCCCTCACTAGCGTCGACACCCGCGCTCCCGTCGTATCCATCGCAGTATCTACTATGTCCCGCTCCCCACAGGTGACAGGGAAATCCGTTGTCGGGACATGTGGGTCCCGAATAAAGTCATGACACTTAGGAGTCTGTATATAGCCAAGTTGTGCATGACAGAGAAATCAGGAGAAAGGAGACGAGAGAGAAAGAAAAGACACAGGACTAGGACGGGACTACAAAAAGGAATGATGCCATGGGCTAAATACCGCAGGCTGGAGGACCTGGCAATGACAAACAAGTAAGTAACAAGACCGGGACGCATAGGGGCATAGCATGGGGCCATGAGGGTCATTTGAATTCGGCATGTCAAAAACCCGTGGGGCCATGAATCAAGCAAGCAGGGCGCGGTAAATAGCAAGAGAATGTTGAAGCCGAAAGGTGGACGACCCTAGTGGTCGCGGGACACTAGAAGGTAAGAGCCACAACGGGGTGCCAAGACCATACGGGAAGGGGGCCTTGACGACCGGAGGGCACCAGAGAAAGAAGAGATATAGTATTAGGGGCCACCGACGGGACAGTTGTCGGGGGTCAGCGACGGACAAAGTGTCGGGGGCCACCGACGGGGTAAACTGTCGGGAACCACCAATGGGACAAAGTGTCGGGGTTCACCGACGGGATAAAGTGTCGGGGACCACCGACGGGACAAAGCGTCAGGGGCCACCGACGGGACAAAGTGTCGGGGGCCACCAATGGGGCAAAGTGTCGGGGGCCACCGATGGGACAAAGTGTCCGGGACCACCGACGAGACAAAGTGTCGGGGACCACCAGGCGGGACAAGTACCAAGGGCTAGCACGGGACAAGTGGCAGGGACATGAGAAGGTCTCAAGAAGGATTGAGGGGCAACATGAGGGGAAATAATTAAAACATGGTGTATCATCAAGATCATGATATTGACGAACAATAATATTAGCACCACTGTGCAAGCACTAGTGGAAGCAAACGGGAAGACCAAAAAGAAAAGAAAAAATAAAGAAACATGGAAAAGGAGGCATGGGAGCAATCYRAAAAATCTCGGATTGACCCCCCTCAAGAAAATTTAGTTAAAAGAGACTTCATGTGAAAAATAGACCTCGGGGAAAAAATCRAAGTATGAGGGGTCATTGTGTGATAGAAATAGAGCTAAAAGGAAGCTCACATGAGTATGAGGAAGCCATTATTGCAGCCCGAGATATAACGGACTGCACCATGGGCGTAAAGAGGGTCAAAACTAAGAGGAAACACCTAGAAAAGGCCTTAACGGCTACTTGACACTTAGCATGCTAGAAAAAAAAAGAAAAAGAAAAAAAAAGAGAGGAAAAATATGACAAAAGGAGTGAGAGGGAGTGAGTGAGTTGGCCRTCAGTAGGGACTGCCACAAGTAGCGACTGACAGGTCCCTACTGTCCAGAAAAGGAGGAAAAAAAAAAGAAAAAAAAAGAAAATTTTAAAATGTCTCAACGATTAAAAACGTCCCCTTGGGGAGATGCATCCGTGACCAGATACATTTTGGAATATCATGGCGGTTGCAAATGACCTTAATATTTTTTTGATTTTACAGAGAAAATCATGAAAAATCAAAGCCCCATGCAACCGAGATACAACGGATTGCATGGGGGAAGAGAAACACGTGTTTTAGATGCATCCGGAGCCAATATTGAGCCTGGATGCACTTGAAAGTTGATCGTTTCTTTTTCCTGCAGTTTTGGGCTAGTTGTGGGGCAATGGGGCTAGGAAATTAAACCCTATTGCAGTCCGAGTTACAACGGATTGCATGGGGAAGAGGAAACACATGTTTTAGGTACATCCGGAGTCAGTATTGAGCCCGAATGCACTTGAAAATTAAGCACTTCATTTTCTTTCAACTTAGGGCAAGTTGTGGGGCTGTGGGACTAGGAAAATGGCCACAGTTGCAGTCAGAGAAATAACGGACTGCATAAGGATGCCTAGGCCAAAGGAAAAATGAGTCATGACAAGCCAAAAATGCTAGAAAACAGTGATTTTGGCATGAGACAAATAGAGACGGCAAACGACAACTGTGAGATGAGATCTCGCAGCCAAGAATAATCGGCACACATGGGGCACTTGAGGAGGGAATATTGAAACTTACAAGGGCAAGGAGGCCACAAAATAAAAATGGGACGACTTCCGGAATGATGCCGGGAACTAAATGAACCCAAATAAAAATAACCAAAAAATGAGACATGCGCCGGCGGGACTACCGGCGGGGAAAAAAAATGGAACTAGCACGGAGGAAAGTGGCGGGAACTTGAGATGTTCCAAGGGAACCATAAACCAATATGAGGTATGGTTACGCAAAGCAAACGGCATCGTCAAGATCAAGATCTAGACGGTGGAAAATATTAGCACTACTAGTGCAAGCACTCGTGGGATCAAGTAGGGGAGCCATGCGAGAAAAAAAAACAAAATAATGATGATGGAATGGTTACCCAACAGTCTCAGATATCTCTGACTAGCTAGGCATGAGAAAACAGGGCCCCAAAGAGCTCTACCCAGAAAAAAGGTTGTCAAAGGAAAATCGGAGCAAACGGGGGTCAAAATTTAGACTAACGGAGACAAAATGGAACCCCCATGAGCATGGGGGTGTTCATTATTGTAAACCGAGATATAACGGTCAACTACTAAGTCTGAATCTGACCATAGATAAGGATCAATGACCTAGAAAAAGACTCAATAGCCACTTGACACTTGTCACATTGAAAAGAAAAGAAAAAAAATAAAAAAATGAGAGAAAATGAAGGGAGAAGAAGACAAAGGGGGAGAAAAGAGTGGAGGAGAATGTGTCGGCCTATTAGGACTGACACAGTAGGGACTGCCAAGTCCCTTCTACGACCTCATCCCTCCACATTTGGTGGAGGACAATCCGGATTGCAGAGATATGACCCTTGGGGCATTGGGGCAATATCTCTGCAAAATTTGAATTGAAAAAAGAAAATTGAAAGAAAATGCGAAGGAAAAATAACCGGTTTTCTTTTGGGCCGTAGATCTGAGATTCAGATCCATGGAGGAGGGAATATGACCGTTTTTTATAAGGCCAACCCAAACGGTCAACTCCGGAATGAGTTGGCAGCTCAAAATGGAAAGAAACAAAAGAAAGAAAAAGACAAAACTGTGCATTTGGCTCAAACGGATGGCCAGATGCACCAAAAATTGAAAAAGTGAGCCTAGAGGCTCGAATTTGAAGTAAGGATCACCAACGGGTAGGTCGAAATATTGTTGGCCTTGGATCTCAGCCAGATCCAAGGCTGAAATAGCACCGAGGCATGAGAAAATACCTCGGCATACCAAAAATGGGGTAGAAACTGAAAAAATAGAGAAAAAGGTCCTCTAGTCATTTTTCTCTCAAGTGAGGCTGCCCCTTGGGCATTTAGACCCAAGGAGACAGCATTTTGAAAAGGAAAAGGAGACTGAAGAAGACCAAGAGGCAATCTGAGTGGTACCAACTACTCGGACTGCATATACTTAGTCAAAATGAGGCCCAGGTACCCTCGGAGAGGCCTAGTGGTGAGTTTTTGCATTGGGGGATTTGGTTCACCTCAAGGCACATGGGGAGGCCCATGGGCTGGCCGGAGTGCTGGTTTCAGCGTACATAAGCTGAACTTTCAGTTCGTTATACTCAAATTTGCATGAGGTGTGTCCATGCTGCCCAAGTGAGCTCATAGGAACACTTCTCTCACTTAGAGTGAGGAGAGGGAAACCCCTGCCAGTTTGAGAGCTTAAAGGAGGCTGTGGATTAGTGTGAGGAGCTCTAGAGGTTGGTGGTAGTGAGGCTGGCCTTGAAAGGTGATCCGCCATAGCCCTTAGGCTGTGCGGAAGTGAGAAAGGCTAGAGAGAGTCTCATTAGCCCTCCTAGAGGGAAGGACTCCATAGCCATAGTGATAGGAGCTTGCAATCATCAGGAAGGGATTGAGGAGGAAGAGTGATGAATGCTTGAGGAAGAAGGGAGTCATAGCCAAGTGAAGGAGAAAACATCACCAAGATTGAGAGTTCAACTCCAAGATACTAAGGGAGGTGAGTGGAAAGAAGGAGCATCGTCTTCTTCTTCTTCTTCCTCTTCTTCTTCTTCTTCTTCTTCTTTTTCTTCTTTTTCTTTTTCTTCTTTTTCTTCTTCTTCTTCTTCTGCTACTACTGCTTCCTTTTCTTTTCCTTCCCCTTCTTCTTCTTCTTCTTCTTCTTCTTCTTCTTCTTCTTCCCCTTCTTTCTCTTTTTTTTTTTCTTCTTCTTTCTTCCCCTTCCTCTTCTCCTACTCCTCCATGTTCCTTCACTCTCTCTTGTTCCTCTCCTTTATCTTCTCTCTCTCCATAGACACTTTCCAAAGTATAGAGTAGATGGTGGGAAGTTTTTTCACTAGTAATGGTCTCCCCATAGGCTCATCCTACACTTCCATGTAAACCGTCACTTCCCATCCTGTGATTTCATGCATGAGAGTGATCTCTCACTTTCTCTTCATTTCTTCACTTAGTAGCAAATCGCAACTCTTGTTTGTGTTTTTTCTAGTGTTTTGATGATATTTTTCCTCTCGTTTAGTCCATTTCTTCACTCCCAGGTGAATCGTCACTTCCCACCTTCTGATTTCGTGCATGAGAGTGAGTTTCACTCACTCTCATCTCACTTTCTCTCAATTTCTTCACTTGGTAGCAAATCACAACTCTTATTTATGCTTGTTCTAGTGTTTCGATGATGTTTTTCTTTTGATTAGTCAATTTCTTCACTCTCATGTGAATCGTCACTTCCCACCTTGTGATTTCATGCGTGAGAGTGAGTTTCACTCACTCTCATCGCACATTCTCTTCATTTTGTAGCAAATGGAAAATCTTGTTTGTGCTTGTTCTAGTATTTTGATAATGTTTCATTCTTGTTTAGTCAATTTCTTCACTCCAATGTGAATCGTCACTTCCCACCTTGTGATTTCATTCACTAGAGTGAGTTTCATTCACTTTCCTCTCCCTTTCTCTCAATTTCTTCACTTAGTAGCAAATCGCAACYCTTGTTGGTGCTTATTCTAGTGTTTTGATGATGTTTTTCTCTTGTTTAGTYCATTTTTTCACTCTCATGTGAATCGTCACTTACCACGTTTTGATTTCATGCATGAGAGTGAGTTTCATTCACTCTCCTCTSATTTTCTTTCAATKTCTTCACTTAGTGGCAAATCGCAACTCTCGTTTGTGCTTGTTCTAGTGTTTTGATAATGTTTTCCTCTTTTTTAGTCCATTTCTTCACACCTATATGAATTGTCATTTCCCACCTTGTGATTTYATGCATTAGAGTSAGTTTCACCCACTCTACTCTCACTTTCAMTCCATTTCTCCACTTAGTAGCAAATCGCAAYTTTGGTTTGTGTTTCATCTATTGTCTRGATGRTTTTTTACTCTTGCCTTATCCATTTCATGCACTTGGTAATAGTGCGATTYATCCTCATCCGTTCCACTACTCATATGCATGTTKACTCACTAGTCACATTTTTACTTTGTCAATTYCATGCACTTGGTAATAGTYTGATTCATCCTTATTTGTTYCACTACTCRTATGCATGTGTACTCACTAGTCAYACTCTTACTTTGTCAATTYCATGCACTTGGTGATAGTCCGATMYATACTTGGTTGTTCCATCACTCACACGCATATGTTATCACTAGTCACATTCTTACTTTGTCAATTTTATGCACTTGGTAATAGTCCGATTCATCCTTGTCTGTTTCTCTACTCATATGCATATGTACTCACTAGTCGCACTCTTACTTTGTTAATTTAATGCGCTTGGCAATAGTTCGATTCATCTTTSSCTGTTTCACTKGTCATATCCATGAGTTGTCACTAGTCATATGCTCGAGTTTTAACTAGTCACACTCTCGTTTTGTCAATYTYATGCACTTGGTGATAGTCCGATCCATACTTCGCTGTTTYGTCACTCACATGCATATGTTCTCACCAGTCACACTCTAACTTTGTGAATTTCATGTACTTGGTAATAGTCCAATTCATCTTTGGGTGTTCCACTWGTCATAKGCATGARTTCTCACTAGCCACACKCTCGTTTTGTTATTTTCATGCACTTGGTAATAGTCTGATTCATCCTTGTCTGTTTCACTACTCATATGCATGTGTACACAGTAGTCACACTCGTAATTTGTCAACTTCATGCGCTTGGTGATAGTCTGATTCATACTTGGTTGTTCCATCGMTGACATGCATGTGTTCTCACTAGTCACACTCTTACTTTATCAATTTCATGCACTTGGTGATTGTCCGATTCATATTTGGTTGTTCCAYTAGTCATATGCATGTGTTCTCACTAGTCACACTCTCGTTTTGTCAGTTTTATGCACTTGGTRATAATCCGATTCATCCTTGTCTGTTTCACTACTCATATGCATGTGTACTCAATAGTCACACTCTTACCTTGTCAATTTCATGCACTTGGTGATAATYTGATTCATCATTGTCTGTTCGACTACTCATATGCATGTGTRCTCACTAATCACACTCTTAMCTTGTCAATTYMATGCACTTGGTAATAGTTYGATTCATACTTGGCTGTTTCATCACTCACATGCATGTSTTCTCAGTAGTCAYAGTCTTGTCTTGCCAATCTCATGCACTTGGTGATAGTCCGATTCATACTTGGYTGTTTCACTACTCATATGCGTGTGTTCTCTCTAGTCACGCTCTTSCCTTGTTAATTTCATGCACTTGATGATAGTCCGATTCATACTTGGTTGTTCCACTACCCATATGCGTGCGTTCTCACTAGTCATACTCTTGCCTTSTYAATTTCATGCACTTGGTGATAGTCCGATTCATTCTTGGTTGTTCCAYTAGTCATATGCATGCGTTCTCAYTAGTTATACCYTTACCTTGTCCATTTGATACACTTGGTGTTAGTCCAATCCATCCTTKRTCAGCCGACTTGAYACACACATTKCCTAGGAGGACCCCTGTGCTCTAATTAAATGCGGTCAGTAGGAAGTAAGAAAAATGATTGTTTCCTTGCTAGGACTGTTGTTGCTGCTATTGCTATGCATAACAACGTTTACTATTGATGCTGATGACTGACCAAGTCCCTTGTTGYGGCTGCTGCTGCYGAAAAACCGACTGCCAAYCTCCRGAGYACGGRTCAACCAAAAAATGGGACTAAGGGGTCAATGCGACCGRGGAACAGTTTGGTCGAGTTCCATCAAATCAAGGATATGGGGGCTAAGACTTCTCAGACATSATACCCTAGGYATAAACAGATGACCTGCAGAACTTGCAAGTCATCTAAGTCAATTTTCTTGCAAAAACGGAAAATGRAYTTTACCGAACWGTTCGCCTTGAGGCCCGGACRGCGCCAGAAAACGGCAAGTATGGGCAAACGATGATGGAATCCGARAAAAWTTGGTAGGTTGCTTCCATASGGCACAGACAGTGAGCGCACCAAAATATGACCGATTCTGACCTCGTTTAGGTTAGAAAACRTAAGCCTGTGTTTTTCRGCTCTCCTCCATAGGCAAAAATGACAAAAACGGCAAAATCTGCAGATYTGCAGATCTGCAAAGACTGCGTTTCTGAGATCTGTGTTTTTGTGCAAAGTCTGTGCTTTCTGCATATCTGTTGTAGGACTAGTACTGCAAGTCTGAAGTTTTTGAAGTCSGGGRTAAGGGAAGACCWAGGAGACAAAGCCGGACGCGTGAAGTAGGACGGACTATCGACACCTCGCACCATCTCCCTCCTCCATCTCCTTCACCCATCCACCTCACACCATCTCCCTCCTCCATCTTCTTCACCCATCCACCATAGNACCATCTCCCTCCTCCATCTTCTTCACCCATCCACCATAGCCATCCACCTCACACCATCTCCCTCCTCCATCTTCTTCACTCATCCACCATAGTCATCCACCTCACATCATCTCCCTCCTCCATCTCCTTCACCCATCCACCATAGCCAACCACCTCGCTCCACCTCCCTCCTCCATCTCCTTCACCCATCCACCATAGTCAATCATCTCACCGCATCTTCCTCCTCCATCTTCTTCACCCATCCACCGTAGCCAACCACCTCGCACCATCTCCCTCCTCCATATTCCTAAACCATCCTCCATATCCGACCGCCGCACTCACCCTTCCTGCATCACCTCGTCCACCAACCAGAGGCCATGACCTACGGGGCACAAAGAAGCAAGGTGTAAAAAGAGGACCTTGGGTAGGACTGTAGGACAAGTAGGTGACAAATTGACTAGGAATAGGAGCTCTCTCTCTCTCTCTCTCTCTCTCTCTCTCTCTCTCTCTCTCTCTCTCTCTCTCTCTCT
>BFEA01000517.1:998363-1012962 GCA_003427395.1 Chara braunii | reverse complement strand
TGTATGTGCATGTGTGTATGTGCATATTTGTATGTTTAGGAGTGATGGGTAATGCCCCTCGGAGCCCGCCATCCCCTGGTACTCTAGATGTACCAAACCCTAACATCTACAAGATTTATTTATATATTACCTTGTCAATATAACAAAATACAATATCATTATTCACAAATTCATCATATGTTTGGTGGTTTGCTAAATTCACATTTGCTATTAAATAACAATAGAGTATTAATACCTAGGCTACCAGAGAGGCCCAGGGTCACTTGCCCAACCGGGCCAAAAAAAAAAAAAAAAAAAAAAATCTAAATTTGGTGAAGTTTTTCGATGTGACCCTGCAACAAACGTTGTTCAGGTTATTTTTCTGCATAACATTGTCTTTTTCCGGATTTTTTAAATTTTATTTTCGTTTTTTTTTTTTGCTGGCACCTTCCCTGTTCTTTGCACGGGTTGGCCACCTAGGACCCGGTGTCGGGCGCATCGGTCCGACACCGCACCAGGGCAGCGCGGGACCCTCCCGGCCGCGTCACGCAGGAGCTGGTTTAAAACCCTTCGTCGCAATATACATGGAGCTTCCACAAGCCGCTCCGGCCGAGTGCGCCAGCCATACCTCTCACGAGCCCCTACGACAGGATAGGGCCTACGCGAGGCACGACTTACCTACACCTTACGGGAGTTGTCACCTCCCTTCGGTGGGCGTATCCCCGTCGAGCTACCAGTCCACAGTACGAAAGCTAATAAGTTGCAATCGCAGAGGTGGACCAGACGAGGGCGTTTCTTGTTCGCTGTAGCATCGGGGGTACGCGCGGTAATACGCCTCTATCGGACCCGCACGCGAACCGACATCTTAGGGGGGATGAGGTCCCAAGTGCGTCTCATCGTCAGGTGACTAGGACGCATCCCACACACTACGCGCACTCCACTTTACGAACACACATACACACAAAACGACACATATACGAAACGACACAATACCAACAACGCGACAACGCTCCTAGCCCCTCGATAGCCAACCCATAACTTTCCAATGCGGAAAATCGGATAGGCGTCGCGCGCTGAACTTAGTATAAAACCGTGCGGACGCAGAGGATCTACTCATATCGACTTGCAATGCAGGCGTACGCAAGCAGTCGCAATGATGGCGTACTATGTAGTGCCCATAATCAAGCGGTCCCTCGTGGATCCGAGTACCGATTATGACACTCAAGTGTCAAACTTGAAGTGTCGTGAGGGCCTAACCCTTCACGACATTGCACGGCTGAAGGAATAGCCGTGCAGCCACCGCGGCACCTCTGGCTCTCAGCCTGAGTGTTTCGGTAGGCAAAGCAAATAGGCTCTGCGCGAGGGAAAACCCCTCCCCTGCAGAGCCTAGGGCTTGGGGTGTCCTGGACAAGGACCTCGAATCCCGGCCCAAGACCAAACGTCCGACTAAGAAAATCATCAAAAAGCAAGAGATAAAAATAGAAGGAGAGACCTTCCCTAAGCCCCTCAGTCTCAGCTTTTTAGTAGGGCTCTAATGTGGGGGCTCTTCAACCCATGCAAACATTCATCCCAAGTATACTCATATATACATATATAAGGGTTAAGTATGTGACGATCACTTCTCACGGTCTCACTGGGGTCTCTCACAATAATACGTATATATGTGATCGTAGGCAACCAAAATCCAGAATTTGATTCTCGGCCACCTTCGACACTCATACCCCTCGCTTTAGCCATGCAAACCTCAAAACCTCCTGTCCAACCAACCTTAATTAAATACTCGGCACCTTTGTTAAATGACCATTCAATAAAAGTCCGGGTGAAACCTTAATAAAATAACGAAAATCATCAGGGCTAAAGCCTTTTAGGTTGCTTGAGTGTGGAGGGAGAGTTGAAATTGAGTCGTAGACCGAAGAATCGGCAACCGACCTGTTATCTGTGATAACAGAAGACGATCCTCAAGGGATCAGGCTGAATCTAGCCCAAATCCTGAATCAATACGATAAAGAGGACCTGTAACACAAGACAGGCCAATCCCCAAGCTAGGATCATAAGTATATGGAGAATACAACTTCATAATACATCCTCACTCAAAATCTCCTTATAAGCTAAACTTAAGTCTACTTTTAAGCCAGTGCTTAAGCTAAAGGTAGAACAACTGCGGAAACTCCTCTATTCTGGGTGGATTGTTCGAATCGCCACCTATCGAAATATAATCTAACTCCTCTAAACTAAGAAAATTTCAGCAGCGCTTCCCGCAGGAAGAGTGCCTTTCCAGAATTTATATAAGTCTAAATATGAAAAATAGAAATAATTTCTAACTCTGGAAAACCAAATTTTGTCTAACTCCCTGAATTAGTAGAAATTTGGGCAACACTCCCTCCAGAAAGGAGACTTTCCATATTTATACTAAGTCAGATATAAAAACAGAAAAATATTCTCTAACTCTGGAAAGTCAAATTTTGTCTAACTCTCTGAATTAGTAGAAATTTGGGCAGCACTCCCTTTAGAAAATGAGACTTTCCAGATTTATACTAAGTCAGATTTAAACTCACAAGACAGACTTGAGTTCAATTTAGATAAGATTTAATTAACTCCTCAGTTTTGCAGAAATTTCGGCAGCACTCCCTCTAGAAAAGTGCTCTCCCAAAATTTATACAAAGCGGGGTCCAGATTTTGAGAATAACTTTGACTTCTTAAAGTCCAATTTTGTCTAACTCCCTGAATTAGTAAAAATTTGGGCAGCACTCCCTCTAGAAAATGAGACTTTCCAGATTTATACTAAGCCATATATGGAAAAGACAAGTTGAACTCTGATAAGTCAAAAGTTGACTAACTTCTTGGATTTGTAGAAATTTCGGCAGCGCTTCCCGTAGGAAAAGTAGCTTACCAAGATTTATACAAAGCCAAGTATAAAAAAAGGATCTAAGAAAATGCAGGAATTGACCTAAGTAAAAAAAAGTTATTACAGAAAATGCAGGAATTGACACTAACTCCTATGGCTCTAGCATGTGGCGAGCAACTAAAGCAACTACCTATAAAACTGAAACCCAAACAAACTAGTCATCTCATCCAGTCACATGCAAACCAAACCACGAACGTAAGTACTCTCACCATCTCAAGTTCATTCTATATAAATAATTTGTGAATCTTCAAATTCTTGAACCCTTATACCCATCTTACATAAGACATACACCTGAATCATTCGTCATGGAAACAATGCCCAGCTTGTCTTTATGATATACACGAACAGGTTGCACAATGGGCAGATGACTAGGTCATTCGCCATGGAAACAATGTCTAGTCGCCGTGAGCTGTTTAATATCCAAAGTTTTAGTATTTCTCTGACTTTGTTAAAAAGAAAAGACAAATATGGGCAGGGGACTGAACCATTCACAGTAGAAACGATGTTCAGTTTGCCCCAAACTATTTTCATTTATACTCTGTATTTTTCCTTCTCTCTTCTTAATGATATGGCTTAACGTTGAACCATTCACAGTAGAAACAATGCCCAGCTGCCAGTTCACATGCAAATATACATAAAGTAATTTCCTTGATACTTAGTTTAATTTATGTGCGTGGTTTTCAGGCTAAAGCATTCACCATCAAAACAATGCTTAGCCTTAGACCAAAAATCCTCCCTTAGAATCAACAAGAATTTAAACCCCTTCAATCAGGCAAACCCTCAGAGTTAACTAGAGTAAACAGACCATTCACAGTAGAAACAATGCCTGGTTCCCCAGAGAACAATCAAATAAACACAGCGACCAGACCATTCACTGTAGAAACAATGCCTGGTCCTTCAGAAAATAGTCAAATAAACATAGCCATGAGCCATTCACAGTAAAAACAATGCTCAGGCTGTGGTTGACCCTGTCAATCACAAGCAGTCTGTCTTCCTCCCACCTTCCCCCATTTCATCCCTTAGTCTGCTTTCAGTCAAAACTTATGCTTCACTCTCATACATTTTTTCCATTCAATCTGATTAGGTCCTGAAGAGAAAACAAAAACCATAGGAACAATCGCATGCATACAGTAGTCATACTGCAGGGGGATAGGCAAACATGGGTAGTAGTAGGTTGTACAGATGAAAAGGTATATACCTAATGGTTCCCTGCCTCCAGAACCTCGCCTGGGTTCCGGCAGAGCTACCGCAATCGGTGGGTGGACTCCCCACAGAGTCTTGATGCGGACCTACGGGTTGCAATCCCACCTGCCGTCTTCCTCTCGTAACCAAGGACTAGACTGAGAGTTAGAAAGGATAGAAGTAGAAGCTAAAGACTCTCAGATACTAGAGAGTTGCACTTAGACTCGCGGAAGAGGGCCTTGTAATCTTCTCTCGCCTGTGGGTCCCGCAATGGCAGCAAATAACAGCTCGGTCAAATCCAAGTCCGAACTGCTGATCACAATCCCCCTGACGGCTCCTCAAAACCTCTCCTTTCGCCGCTAGTCCTTACCGCGGTCTGGTCACACTCTCACTCTTATAATACCGCCTCCTTAAGGCCAACCCAACCACCCTCTCATAAGTGGTTCATGCACAGTCGCTCAGCAACCGCGGCTGCAAACAGTCGAGAAAAGCAATAGCCGCCCGTGCCCAGCCAACGTCAACTGCCGTCGTCAACCCTCCGTTGACTCCCCAACTTACAGCACTGAAACTCCTTTCCTAGGCCCAGCCGCTCCTCTCAGTCCGAATATTGCTGCTCAGCAGCCGTAATAGTTGGCAGACAGCCGCACGATATGCGGCAACTAATGACAGACAATGGCAATAGGAGGTGCCAGCAGCTAGTCCCAACCCGCGCTCTGTGGGATAGAAGCGGCAGTCGTGCACAACCCGTAGGCAATGGCGTCTAGTCGCAGCCGTTAGCCGTAGTATGCCGCAGCCCGTTGCAACTTACAATCAGTCAATAGCAACCGGCAACAGCGCCCACAGTTAGCAACCGGTCGCCCACAGCCAACAGAAACTGCTCATGCCCCGCTTGTAGCAGCAGCAGCGGTTCATGCCCCCAGCAGCAGCTTGTGCCCAGCCACCCCGAAACGCTACAGTCTCTGCTATCACCTCCAAGCAACCCGGACATCCGAGCCGGTTTATACTGCGTAGGAATCTATCTCTGATGCATAGGCGGAAACCCCTGAATCTTGCCCGTTGATGACCCCTGCCGCTCAGCTAAATCGGGTAAGTCCTTGACCCAGCGGCTACCCCCACACTACCTCCAGCCGACGGTGCGGGCGGACCCGAGCGGGTTTTCCATCGGAGTATACCGACCCCCAGGTAAGTCTTCAACTTCACGGCTGTCCACACCGTCTTCGCCGATCGGTTGCATCATCAGAACAGGTAAGTTCCCAGCCTCCACGACTGGTCTCCCGCCATCTCCATCGATCGTATAAGCAAAACCGGATCGAATCTTCCGTTACGACGTGGAGAGGTACATTGCGCTCGAAAGCCTCCTCCCACTAATAGGATGGGCAACGCACCGGCCAACTTGAGCCGGTAAGTCTCTAACCCCACGACTGGCTTCCCATCTATTGCGTTAATAAGATGGACAGGATTGGGTGAACCTCTCGCTAGAACATGGAAAGATAGATGGCAATCTTGCAGATCTTGTTTCTTCAGGCGCAGGTCTTAATGCTCGGGCCGCCTGATCCGTGCACAACTCCCGAATCCGGCTTCGCCATCCGATTCGCCCCATCGAAGAACCCCTACTTAGCATCTTGTCTCGCTCGAATCCATCAAGGATCGAGCGAGATTCAAGCTTTGCACTCTGTTCGTTCTCCTTCCGCCATACCCCGGCGCACAACCTTTCCCTCCTAACTCACTAACTGCTAACTCCCTAACTAAACCGACTTCATATTTGAATCCGCCCTGCCGAAAAACATTGGAGTTGACCTTTCTCCCACCCGTTTTCATCAGGAAACGGGTGGGATCAATACTTTCTCCCCTCCATCCTTTGCACGTACCTAGCGCGGAAACCCATCCGGGTTCATTCACTTTTCTATCAGCCTCTCCCCGCCATTTTTCACGCACGACTTTCTCAACTAATCTCTAATTCTACTGACTCATTTCTAAACTAAAGCTACTACCACGCTCGCCCGGGGTTAAAACCCCTACCTCAACCCTCTCTGCGCTCGATTTCGTCTGAAGTCGACCGATGTCTCGTCTCCTATTCCCGTCACTCCCCTCCCGCCATAGCTCGGTGGAGCTAACTTTCTCTACTGCCTATTTTTCTACTAACTGTCGCCCGAGTCTGACCGCAGATTCTAACTCGCCCGCCCCCTAAACCTCAGAAACGTACTTTCTCTCACCCGATTTCATCACGGATCGGGTGAGTTTCGTGTCTCCTCACTCCCTCACTGCCTTCGCCTTTCTTCGCCCATACACCGTATGCACCCGACCGCGATTCTGGTCCCGGTTCACCCCCCTCCTTCATGGTCTCCGCGCCCTGTTTCCCGACACTCCGCCCGTTCCTACGCGCCAGCCTAACGCCCGTAGCTTCAAATGCAACGCCCGCTGCCTTGCCCTGGTCCCCTGTCGCTAGCTGTGCTTGGCTAGCCTCCCGCCATCCCCACTATGGTTGTACCTGGCGCGATATCGCGCTGAATTCATCTCCCCCTTCTCAGCGCTATCGCCTCGTCGTTCCGCCCCCACTGATGCACAGCGTCAGTCCGCCCGCTGCTAGCGCAATCCGGTCCTCGGTCATGCCGCATATCCCCTTACACAATGCGCCGAGGTAGCGCTTTCGCATGGCTTTTGTGGAAGTCGATGGCGGGCTGGCGTTGTTCCTTGATTTGTACTTCAAGAAAAACCCGTTGGTCTACCCTTTTCCACTGGCCCTTAGGGCTCTTCAGACACTAACACGGTATCGCGTCTCAAAATAGAACGGGACCGCCAATAACCATGAGAAAAATAAAAAATAAATAAATAAAAATAAAACGAAACACCAGAAAGGAACGGGGAGCTACTGACACCTCGTCAGTGTCGCGGGTCGTTCCCATTATTACGTCCATTGGCAAAAGGCGAGGGGGATAATCCCACAGGCTCATCAACCCTTCAAGCCTTTCTGTCGCGCTCCTTCGCTCCTTAGCCGCATGCTGTTGGCCTTGATCCCTGCGCCTGCTGCGTACCAGTCCAATGCTCTAACCTATAGGGCTAAGCCCAAGCCTGATATTAGTAGGCCTTTTTGACCTAATAAAGATGTAGCTCCCGGCCCTCAGTCAATTCGGAATATTCGGCTTCTACTCATCAAAGCCCATCATCTGGGTTTGAGCGCGGTCCGTATTTCAACAGTTCAACGGCGCACCCAGTGAGCTAGGCTCTTTGGTGCCTGCTACACCCATGGCACTGCGCTCCCGGCAAAACGGGCCGCGCATTAACAATAAAGGAAAAACAAATAGATAAATAAATAAAAACAAAAAATAAAAGACATAAAATATCATAAATAAGGGCCCCTATGCACGGTGCGGGGACTGCTAAAGCCCCACCTAACCTGTGGATCGGCCCCGCCACTACGCTGTCAACAAAAACCAGAGGGGGATAGCCCGTCGACCCTCAACCCCTTGGTTATCTCCGCACGCTCAGCTGCAGTTATTGCGCCGACGCCCGCCGACCTCGACCCTAGAAACCTCCGTAATCCGATGCCGTAACCTATAGGGCTAAGCCCAAGCCTGGGGCCGAGTCCCGCAGAATACCATATAGGCAGTGCGGCGCGACGCTTTGGGCCAACAAACGGCTGCGCGGCTCCCATTTGTCCGCGCTGGTTTGCTTATATTATGCCATAATTGCCCCGCGCGTCATCCTACGACACCCCGCTTACTGCACGAAGCCGCGCCGTCGTTGCCAACGCCGGTGTCGGGGCTGCTTTCCGTACGCGCGTTCAACTCGATCAAAAGTACCAATCAAAAGGAAACATCCTTAATTCCAGCTTAATCAAAAATAAAATAAAAATAATAAAATAATATAACCAAACAAAAACGACCGAGGTCCGGGCCGGCCTTACGATCAACAATAGAAAAAAATCACGCGCGCCTTAAACCTGCGCGCCCACGCACTCGCTAGTGTGGTCAACCACCCTGCTACGCAATTATAAAAGCAGCCGTGCTTAGCGTGGTATACTTAGACTCTAGACCAAAACCATTTTCTGTCACTTGCAAAAACCAGGGCGGATACCCTTGCAAGGGTATTCGCACCGACCCCGGGCAGCCTGGCTGGTAGCTTAGATTAATACTCTATTGCTATTTTGTAGTACACATGAAGTTTTTAATTTTTTAGCGTAATAAAATATATTTTTTGATGATAACTAATTTTTTTCCTCCTCGTAGATAAATGTTTGATTTATAAATAAAAATATTGAATACATTTTTGTTTAATATGATAAAAGTGAAAACTATAACAATCAATCGCATACCGATAAATATCAATATTGTTACGTCGACCACGAAGTCGAAAAGCTTTCCGAGCAGATGTGTTTTATCCAGTTTGTCGTTTATTAAAAAAAACTGTCAAAATGTAAGTCCAAGTTTGTGCAGGTAGTCTGACTACTCTACTTATCGAAACACAAAACTTGAGAATCCACGCGGCACTAGATTGTTTCCGAAGGTACGCATGCAAGAACCTAAACATTCAAGAGGCAAAGGAAAACTTGCAATTTTAAACGGTCTCATTCTTGAAGCATATTCATGCACTTCGTGCCTGATCGTTATTTTTATTTTGCTTTTTTATAATCTTTATTATCTAGTCGAGCAAAAACTCATACGGTGATTGGACCTTTGAAATTAACTTTTATTTATCATAGTGATTATTTATTCGCACAAAAATATGCAACAAGTTGGAACAAAAAAAAATATTTCCTCAAATTTGTATATCTATTTTCCAATACTAAAATTAAAGTAGTAGTATATAAGCTTAAAATTATTGCATGGTGGACAAAAAAGTCATCAAGTCCAATTGTTAAAATACTAAATAATAGTAAAATAATTATTATAATGAATAACATCTAACCATCAAGGCAACAAAAGATTTGCATATGCGTTTAAAACAGGGTTTTTATTAGAGAAAAGTAAAACATCAAATTCATAAAGTGTTTTTTCATGTGTGACTTGTATCCATTATGCAAAAACATGTTCAATAAAATCAAATGTAGAATGTATCAATATACAGATTATGTCAATATACGCAACAAAAAATTCATTTAGAAATGAATACATATATTCTCTTAACATAAATAATTAAATATATTTTGTATTATCCTAAAATGTAGTTTAGATTAAAAAAAAAATCATTTTTGACTTATAGTAAATAATGTAAGATCAATTCCATTTTTTTTCTATAGTGATCTTTCAACTTCCCACTTCCATTGATTTCACACGAAGAGTGTTATTTTTATTGAGTTATGGACACATATAAAAAAGGAAACAATAGTACTTGAAACGTATCCTGCATAAATACAAGGAGGATATATAACCAATATGGGGTCTTATAGTACACACATTAATTTAAAAGAATTCAATTCAAACTCGTTCGAACTTGTAAATATTTATCACAAGAAGATTATTGTACTCTTGGATTTAAACTATTACACTAGAAATATATGTGTGTTAAAAAGTGTAACTGGAAATAACAATACCATGGAAGGACGAAAACACTTACAGACTTTTAAAGAAACTATTTCATAATGTATGCTACTTATTGCAGGTATACAATACTACTTTTTATAAGAGAAAAAAATTATTTGTGGTACAAAATTCCCTTATAAGTAAAGCATAAATAACTGTAGTTATGTCACCTCAATTAATTGAACAGGGATATGCGTGTCCCTCGATGTCAGGCAGATGTCCAGGCTGGCGGTACCTAAGACATACCGAATTTGATTTATAAATATAATCTATATCAAAACGGAATGAGTATTTAAGTTCTATGCATATATTTTATAAATATGCATATAAATAATTATATTATTTTATATATTTTTGAATTATAATATATATATGTCTAGCTACGTAGCACCATGTTCGCGTTCGGAGGCGAACGCGAACGTTTTCCCCCGAACACGAATAAGCGTTAAAAACCCTCTGAACGCAAACATAAAAAAATATATTAAAAAAAAAAAACAAAGTTCTCAGAAAAATCTAAAAAATATATGTTATGTAAAATAACAATACAAAACCCTCCAAACACGAACATTAAAAAAAAAAAAAAAAGTTCTCATAAAAATCTGAAAAATATATATTATGTAAAATAACAATACACGCAACTTTTGCTTTGGAGTCATGTTTAAATTTATAGCCAATCATGAGTAAAAAATCAAAAACCGAATTTTGTTTTTTTTTCCCCTTACGAAAAAACATTATGTTCGGCCGAACATGTTGCGAGTTGTTCGCGAGCTGTTCGCGTGAACATGTAGGGGCGCGAACCCGTTCGCCGTGCTACGCATATGTCTAGGTTATTTTTCCGGGCGCCCGGGATACACGCCCGGGTGCCCGGTCAGGCATGACCCCCAGGTAAGGTTCCGGGAAGCCCCAGTGTAAARAAAAAAAAAAAAAAAAAAAAATCCAGAAAAAAATATGTTGTATAGAATTGTAATACAAACAACTTTTGGCTAAGGGTCATATCAGAATTCCTCACCGAATCGGAGATAAAAAAAAAAAAAAAAAATCACACTAAAGAACCCCCCTTTAACCCCTCTTTGCTCCTTTAAAAACAATTTATACCCCCTTTTCCCCCCCTTGATAGCCAATTCTCAAAAAATAAAATGAGCCCGGATTTAAGGTCCTCTTGGTAAACCCAAAAATAAATTATTATTATTATTATTATTTTTTTTTTTTTTCACGCCTGGGTACCCCAGGTATCAGACCCTCCCTAGCGTCACACCCGGGTGCCTGGTCGGGCATGAAAATCTTCCTAGATATATGTATAATTTACATATTATGTATAATATTTTTTTAATTAATTACTAAGTAGCAAATCCGGATAGCCGGCAGACCAATTTTATCAAGAATTTTCAATCCAGATGAAATTTCCAGATTAATTCCTGGCC
Organism: Chara braunii; assembly: GCA_003427395.1. NCBI lineage: Eukaryota > Viridiplantae > Streptophyta > Charophyceae > Charales > Characeae > Chara > Chara braunii. The sequence continues at coordinate 1,001,956 of BFEA01000517.1, read as the reverse complement.
CTGTGCAAAATATTTTTCTTTTACCGAAAAAAAAAAAAAATTCAAAAAAATCTGGAAAAAAATTATGTTGATATGAACAACTTTTTGCTAAAGGTCATCTTTGATTACTTAACATATGAAGAAAAAAAATAAAACAACAAGAAAATAATATTTAGATTAAAATTATAGAATGAATTAAGCATCCCCTTCTAAACCTCTTTATTCCCTATCTTATCCCCTTTGAACCCTTCCAGGCCCAATCAAGCTTTTCATGAAATAAAAACGTAGTTCTATTATATTTTGCATTCGCAATATCACTTTTTTTTTTTAATCTTTTTTTGTTTTCTTTAGACCTTTTTTTTAATCATCCGGACTTCCGGATGATCCTACCCCTCGATCATCCAGCCAGACAATCCAACCAGATTATCTGGCAAGATAACCCATGCTACCTAGATTAATTAACAATGAATTGATTGAAGAATTATTCAATGCAATAAATATTCTTTAATCGATCATTATCATCATTTTATTATGCAAATCTGATTTACTAGATGACTATATATTTTTGGTAATTGATAAAGTTTTTTCTTTCTAATATAGAATTAATTCATATTATACGAACTTTATGTAGTTAATAATTTTATATTGTATTTCATCACTTTTTATATTCATTTGTGGTATATACGTATAATGAAAATAAATCATATTACTACCAACGATAATGAAAAAAACTACAATCTGATTTAACTAGTTTATGAATATCATATAATTTGTTTTTAGCACATCTTTGTTTTTTCGAAACATCCTGTATTTTAGCAAATAAAGATCGATCTAAATCAATGTTTTTTCTAAACTACCAATAAATGATAGCGGTCGAATGGTTTCACAGTAAGAGATGGACTTGCACATGGATTTAAACAATGTCCAATTTTATCTCCATTAATAATAACAAAATTTTGTGTTTGTGTAAAGCAGTATACAATTTTTTTGCTACTTTTTGAATTAAAAAATAAGCATTCAAAATAAATAATATTTTAATCACATGTAACTTTTGTGAAAATTAACATGTCTTGCTTTTTTTTTTTTTAGCCTCCTAAAATAAAGCAGTATTGCTTTTGAGTAAGTTTTCTTGTTTGTTAAACATTTTCTAAGATTTGTCGGTAAATTTTAAATTTTGATACACGCATTTTATTTATCTTAATTGTTTTTTATTGAATCGCAATTGCGAAACCTTAATATATATAGTCATATTCCCGCGGCTTGGAACCTTGGGATATAACGATATTTTTTCTATAACAATATATTTTATTATATATTATATCATATTATTATATTATATTATTGTATATTATAAAATATGATAATTATTTATTATTAATATATTAATTAGACAAAAATATACAAACTATAATTTTTAAATTTATAGAATAAGTTTGAATTATATTATTGAGCCTACATGAATCTAAATATCACGAAATGAAATCGTTATTATTGATTTACAAAGAACACTTCTTTACATACGAGAAGTTTGTAATTTCATTGAATATCATTCAAATTGTTTATTATATATGCAAAAAAAATAAAATTAAAATAATAAAAATGTTTAGACTCGATCGATGTTGGACCTGAACACAATGCAACGTAGAGTATTTCATATGTAAATGTGGAAGATGCCTTGGATGGTGTCAAACCAAGGGGTCATGATACCATGTAACCTAGACCTTAATAAAGGTCGAGGTTGAGCGCTACCTAGAAGTCATGAAGCGACCCCTTCCCAAACTGGTCTCCCAGAAGCAGAGAATGACGAAACTAACCCTTGAAATACGTGTTTGGAGCTCTAAGGCCCGAAACCTGAATGTTGGGCCCATGACTCCATAAAAATTACGGTTGCTGAGGTAGGTTAGGAAGGTACTCACAACGACGGACTAGTTCACAAGTACTCTGCTTGTTTCCACGTGTTTGAGCTCGGGCTGAACAACACCAACACCGTACCGGGTTGCTCCTGAAGTCGGTATGAGTCATAACTCTCTCTCGAACATTTATTTCCTAACTACGAAGCTTACCTTCTTCTGCTTCTTCTCCATGTCCTTGGTCATCCTCCTCTCACTCAATCAGTGATGATGATCGTGACCCAGTTATTCCCTTTTTTATTCTATTTCTCACAATCCATCGCCATGAACTAGAGACTATTGTATATCATTGAACAACATATTTTAGAGGGTTTTTCTGCAACCGCACGTTACAGTTAAATTATTGCGGCAAAGGTTATAATAGATTAGTCATCTTTCCATCTCTTGCTTTGCTTTTAATTACGAGACTCACAACACGTGTTCAATTGATGTTTCGTCGCCGCTATTTTGGGTTATGGTAAAGTCGTATAATTTTTAATAACTTTTTGAGAACATACAGTGACCCGACAAATCATACATCATTAGGTGGCAAACATCGGATGTTTTACAGATCTTCAGGGTGATCTTCAGGGCATTCTGCATGAGGAAAATAACCCTATCAGAGACCGACTATATGAATTCGTAGTGAAAAAGTGCAAGGAATTGACATTAGCGATTTGCAGAAAACACTGAATTCGTAAAAGTCTAACAAAACCAGAAAACCTAACATTTTTTATAAAATGAAAAAGTAAAAGTCAAACTATTATTTTTGACATATAAAAGAGAATGTTTTTAACTATTTTCTTAGAAAGGAGGTAAAAAAATGGGCAAAAAGTCTAGCGATTCTCAAAATGCGCAAAAAAACAATTTCCAGTAAAGAGAATATTATAAGACTATAAGTCGTTTTTAATAAATTGGCAAAAAGCATAGCTCAAACACGACGATCTTTAGACTGCAAGATGAACTTCAAAGACTTTAAGAAAAATAGTTTCAATAAATACTCATTTATAAAACTATAAATCGTTTTTTTTTCCCGCAGTTCGATAAAGACCAAACTCCGCGAAAACTAGTTTATAGAACCATCAATTAATATAAATTTATTTTTAAACTAACCGTAAAACCCTTGTAAAAAAATAGATGTTATATAAAAGAAGAACTCAAATAACTTTTGCTTGGAAGACATCTTCAAATTCTCAGCGAACCACAGTTGAAAATCAAAAAATGGAAAAATATGTTAATTAAAAAAAATAAAAAAAAATCGTCCAAGTATAAGATAATATATCCAAGGGAACGTATTTGTGAACAGGAGAACATGTGTGCGTGTTTGAGAAACCGTCGAATAGGTACGTCGAGCTACTTACCTTGTAGAACTATAAATCTGCGTAGCACGCCGAACGTGTTCGCGCCCCTTCACGTTCATGCGAACGTGTTCGCGCGAACAGCTCGCAAACATGTTCGGGCGAACGTAATTTTTTTTCGTAAAATATATATATATATGTTTTGGTCTTTGATTTTTAACTCATAATCGGCTACGAATTTGAACATGACTCCAAGGCAAAATTTGCTTGTATTCAGGTTAACCGGCATTCGGGACGGGCCGAACGCCCGAACCCAAACGCCCGAACGTATGGGACCCCTCAGGGATGCGTTCGACCGTTCGGGCCAAACGCGGACCCAAAAAAAAAAAAAAAAAAAAAAAACCATCATCAAAAAAATCTGAAAAAA
>BFEA01000517.1:973358-989666 GCA_003427395.1 Chara braunii | reverse complement strand
AACACCTGTGGGTGACATGCAAATACCCTCGAGAAGTATGGACAACATTTAAAAATGCGGCTCTCCTCCCTCATCATCACGGGGACGTCTGGTCCACGGATGCCAGTCTTCTAGGTACTGTGCTGTTGGACTTTACAAAACCACAAGCCTATGTATATGAAACCATTAGGGCAACAGTGATGTGGCAGCTATGGCAGCATTGTAATGCTGTGGTCAGAAAAGGCGAGCCTCCTTCGGTTCACCAAGTGCTTCATCGTCTGCAGATGGACCTTTGGCACATTATCTGCTCGGATTGGGGCAAAACGATTGGCCAAACACGAATTCAACGTTCGTTTCCTGCCTTCTGCAGTCACACGGTTGTTGAAAACTAAACTACAGAAAAAAGAAAAAAAAAACCCACTAAACTACACGGTGCAAGTGGGCCGAGCCCCCACAACAAAAGAAACATGGCAGGTGTGCCTGAGACTGCGCTGCTCACCGGCCAAGTGTGAAAGTGAACAGAGACAAAAACATATCACGGGTGTATCTGCCCAGGCCGTAGTGGCCAATGAGTTCGTCATTTTGCAAATTTGGAGAAAATAAGAAAAAACAGAAACCGAGAGGCCCGAAGGTCCGAAGTCACACTTCACTTCCGGGGTCAAGTCCCACTTGATCGAATCCTCAATTTCTGACAGTATATTACAGAGATCATCAACAGAAATGTTGGAATCCGATTCGCTCGAGGGAAACTTGGCCCTGGGCCTTGTTCTACCACTCATCAGCAAGCATGGTAAATGTGGGCGTGGATGTACCTGGTGCCACCAACCATTACTTTGAGTCCATCTGGACACATACAGATGCATCCAAAACCTTGGCAGATGGCAAGTAAGTGGTGCAATGACAGTCATCCCCCAACACAGTCGTCCCCCAACATAACCCCTATGCTTTGTATCCATCTGGACAGATACAGATGCATAAACCCTTGGCAGATGGTGCAACGACTGTCGTCCCCACATAACCCATATGCGTTGTAAGCGAATACAACAAGTAGGTTGCTTTCTATTGGAATACATTCATACAACACACGTGTTCTACGCGAACAGCTCTGATACAGTGCATGTGCTGCATGCTTTCTATTTGAATTTTCAAATTTCTCGAAAACTGGATTAGAACGTATATTATGCCTTATGTTTGGGGGAAGAAGTGTAGGCCCTCTATCTTGGCATGTTATTCCTTCCCTTTTTTCTCATAAAGGCTACAGCCTAGAGATATCATTGGCAGTTCTGATTCACAGTATTTTACTCATCTGACTCCAGTGCAGTTCGAACTCGGGCCTGTACCTCAATGGCTCAGTGGTTTACCAACTGAGCTAGGCCAGTCAGTTCTTGGCATGCTATTGAGTATAATACAGTCCACGATTTCAGATGTGGCAGTTGAACTCGTTTTGAGGACGCAGTCGTTGACATATTGTGTGGTCCCACTGGAAGCACTGTTAGACACGAAAGACTCAAATTCCCCTAGGAGACGAGATTCAGATGGCAACCAAGGCAGAAGTGCCTACGGTTGCAATATCAGGCGTGAGTGTGAAAGCTGAGCGTGTGGCGACGATATATTTGAATGGTATGGAGGGCGTACCTCCTGACAAGTTTTACATTTTAGGGAGCGGGACAGTTGAGACTATTCTCAATGATGAGATAGTTCTCCAGGGAGGGATTGATAATGGCAACGAGGCCATCATTATAGATGAAGAGTTAGCTGTGCGGTTAGGGGTTGGACCTGGATAGGTCTTTCCTGTTTGAGGCAGAGACTGCTGACGGTAGGAAGCAAAAAAATTTCGGAGTCTGTCACAAGGCGGGCATCCAGGTCGAAGGACTGCGCACGACGATGCCGATCTTTGCTGTCGAGGACTACAACTCAGAGCTACTACTAGGGCGGACGTGGCTGAGCCATGTTCACGTGGCCACGATAGAGCGACCGGATGGGAGTCAGATGCTTTCTATTAAGCATCTTGATGGCGACCGTATTATGATCGAGACAGTAGAGCCTCGAGATCTGAGGAACAGAGCGGCTCTAGCGGCGGCTGGTATACCTGGAGCGTGCAAGTCGTCCTCTTTCTCCAGCCGCTCTCTTCGATTCTGCTAGAAAAGTACGGGGCTCTACTTACAGAGGAAGAAGGGTAAATAGTTGAACTGGAAGATTTAGAGGATCGTATGATGGTGGATGAAAACTCTTACCCAAAAAGCGAGGATGAAAAGTTCGAAGGGATGCTCTCTGTGTCTTTTTAAAGGGCACAGCCCCCTACGGAGGGCGACCGAAAAAACACAAGCGAGTAGCACAAAAAGTGAAACCGATGGCGGTTGCCCGAGAGCGATCCGTGTTAGAAGGAATATCTGAAGAAGGTATTGCGAAGAAGATGAATGAAAGCAAAAAAAAAAGAGTCGCAACGCCTAACGGAAAAAAGAATAGCGGAGATGAACATTGGGGATGAAAATTTGGCTGAACAAGAGAGAGAATGCACACTGGAAGTTCTCAAGACTTGCGATAAGGCCATTGCATTTAGCGACACAGAGAGAGGGAGGATTGATCCTAGGTATGCCAAACTGGCTAGGATCTATACGATTCTGTCACTCCGTGGAACGATGCAGGGTGAAAGTACGCTCAGAAAGAAAAAAAAGAGGTGGTTACTTTTCTGAAAGAAAAGATGGCTTCTCATGTGGCCGAACCATCAGATAGCGCCTCTCCAGATAGATGGTTCTTCCAGTGGAAACCGAACGTCAAGATCAGGTGGATTCAAGATCTTCGGAAAGTGAATGTTGTCACCATCCGTGATGTCGGGTCTGTTCCCCACACAGATTTGTTAGCGGAGGGAGCAACAGGCATATGAATATATTCTGTCTGCAATCTATTCTCTGGTTATGACGAGATACCTTTGGACCCTAGAGACATACATCTCACTTTTATGCACACGTCGCTAGGATTAGTTCAAATGGTGGTGGTACTTATGAGATGGACCAACGGAACCGCGGTGTTTCAGAGAGCTATGGTAGCAGTCCTGAAAAACTTCATAGCTGACAAGGTGGAAGTTTTTTTAGATGATTTCCCGATTAAGGGACGGGTGAAGAAGGACGAGACAGAGGTGGCGCCCATTGTTAAAAAAATTGTTGAGCAACACTTCCCAGACATCTATGTGATCTTAGAACAACTAGATGATGCGAATCTGACGGTCAGTGGGACAAAGAGTCGGTGAGCAGTTGCTTCGATTAAGATTTAAGGGTTTATTTGTGACGCGAGAGGACGACGAGCAGATCCTGCGAAGCTAGATAAGCTCATAAACTGGTCGTCGTCACTGCGTAGCTCGACTGAGGTTCGCTAATTTTTTAGAGTTGTAGGATATTGACGAATCTTTATATAAGGGTACGATAAGAAAGCGGAACCACTGAGACTTCTCCTTCGTAAAACCGAAAGGTTCTATTAGGATTCCTCACCTGAAACCGCCATGCTTACACTTAAGGAGGAATTCAAGGAAGGAGGGCGTATCCTAGGAGTATCATTCTTCGATGACGAAACAAACAGGTCGTTCATAGTGCCTACAGATGCTGGGCCATATCCGGTCGGAGAACTGCTTTCTCAAAAAGATGTTGATGGGAAGGAGAGACCTCTAAGATTCGAGAGTCGGACTCTTAACATTGCGGAGTGTAATTACAGTGAGTTAAAAAAAAAGGTTTTAGTGGTTCTGCGGTGCTTGGACGCGTTCAGACACTACATTTACAGAACAAGGTTTATCTTACAAGTAAATCCTACAGTTGCTGGTTTAGTTTTACAGAAGGATTTCAGCCTGACTGATCCTACTATCGCGCGATGACTAATTCAAATCCGACTCTTTGATTATGTAGTCAAGAGGATTTTCGGAACTAAGAACGCAGTCGCCGATGAACAATCGTGAATTCCGATTGGCGGTGAGCGACCGATAGTCGCCGGGGCGCTGACCATGACTGAGTCATGGAGAACAGATCGATTTCTGGTCAACCATTATGACCGTGACGGGAAGTACTGAACGATTGGGTTACACATGTCTAGTGAGGAGAGTTTAGACTCGGAGATTATGAGATAGGCAACTCTGTTCTGTCTTATATCGGGACATTTGTTTCGACGGCCCACTGGAACAGGGATGCCTATGTGTGTGGTCTTCGATCCTGAAGAGAAGCAGTCAATAGTAGCAGAACTTCATGATGATGTAGTTGGTGGACATAGAGGAGTAAAAAACACGTATGAGAAAGTGCAGATGCTCTACTGATGGGAAGGACAATACAAACACGTTGAGAGGTACTATATAACCTACGAAGAGTGTCAGAAAAGAACTTTTGTGAGATACGAAGAACCTCTTCACCCATCCTACCCTACTAGGTCAGGAGAGAAGGTACATATTAATTTAGTAAACATGTCGAATGGAGTAGGTAATATGAATTATGTGGTGAACATCAGAGACGATTTCACAGGCTTTGTGGACGGTAAGCCCATCAGAACAAAGTCGGCTAAAGAAGTGAAAAACTTTTGTCTTGGAATACCTGTCGAGATATGACTGTGTTAGTAGGATCGTGATGGATAGAGGAGCAAAGTTCTTGACAGACGAAGTTCAAAATGTGTTCAAGAGGGAAGGAGCTAGAGTTTCTATAGCCACCGCTTACCACCCTTAGTCCAACTCACCTCTAGAGCAAGATCATCAATCCTTGATAGCATCAATATCCAAGTGGTATAAAGGCAAAGACAGTGACTGACCGCGATATTCCAGACATACAATATGGGCGGATAATGTCACGGTCCGGACTAGTACAATATTCATTCCATACTCTGTGGTTTGGTAGGCATTGCCCTCTATCCATAAAATTCCACATTGACAGCTGGACTACCGTTAACTGGGCGGAAAGCATGTCGTGAGAGAAACTTTTAGCTGCTAGGACGAGACAGATAACATAGGGGTTAGAAGACAATCTTATGACGACAACTGACCGACTGGTTCTAGAAAGCGAGAAAGGAAAAGAGAGATGGGATAAGAACATCAAGATTAGAAAGGAGAAGATAAGCGTGGGCGATATGGTGCTTCTTTACGACGTAGCTTTAGAAAGGACATGGTTGTGAAAACTGGCGAATAGATGGATGAGGCCCTATGACGTAGTTGGGGCGCTCGGCTAGGGATCCTATATGATAGCCGAATTGGACGGATTTAAGTTGAGAGATCTAGTGGTTGGGGCTAGGCTGAAGTTCTTCTGACCGCGGAGTCCTTCGACCCCTACGCCAACATTATCCGATCCCAAGGGAAAGGGGAAGACAAAGGTGACGCACGAATCGTCGTCGAGACGTTTTGAGATAGGGGAGAGTTCAAGGAAGAGGAAGAGAATAGAGAACCGAAAAGTGAAGGGATTAACATTAGGAAAGAAAAAAAAGTGGCTTTTCGTAATCAGAATGTCGAAACGGAGGGTCCTCATCAGAGAGGGTAGTGCACCGAAATCACTCTCATCTCGACGGAGAAAGAGGCAGAAAAACACTCCTTTCCCTATGCCTAAGCGACCGAAGTATAGGAAGGGCATGAAGCATCTTCTCAGTCCCATGATTCCCGGGAAACCTAAACACAAGACTATTAAGCGTCGACACGGACGATGCGTACGGATGGTTTCTCTGAAACTTGTACGTTTTTCTGACCAACGTGGCGGAATCTCGATGGGGATGTCGAGAAGAGGTCCGAACTAACTGTCTGGCGGTTGCAGAGCGGTCGGCCATCCAAAATAAAAGGAATTTGTTCCCCAACCGAACGCCTAGTTAGGATCCGTCGGGTACTCTTGTCCGAATTGTCGGGGAAAATTAGGGGTCCTCAGAGGAACCCTGAAATCCCCTGAGTCGACCGCAGGAAATAACCCTTAAATTTAACAAGTTGAACAACCGCCTCTACTACGCCTGACACTTACCTTATTCGTCTGATCTGAGGTTGTCCTCGAATCAGCCAGCTATGAGGCGAAGGTATGTTTGTAGGCCTTCATGTGGTCTTTCCGCACTAACTAGTTGACAAGGAAAAATGCCTCAAATTTTCTCTAATTTGCGGGTGAAATTAAAATTCGTAATAAAATTAAAAATGATATAAAAAAATAAAAACGAATGATTATTTAATCATTTAACATTTTTTGATCAAGCAAGATCTTTTTTATTTTAACCGGAATTTATATCTTTCCCCTTTGATGTAAACAAATTTTCTCTATTTTATCATCCCTCGCAAAATTTATTAGATTTTACTTAAATTTTACTCTTGCTATTCCCGCGTATTATTGTGTGAGCGATACTCGTATCGAGGTGATCTCCCTTGGCATGCTGATTGACGCGCGGGAACTCGGATGAACATACAGTTCCAGCGTTCCTATGAGATAAGTGTGGTGATGTCGCAGGATAGGTCAGAGGAACTGGTATTCTTGGTATGACAACTTGACTACGACAAATAACTGTTTAGATTTGAAGCTGGTTCGGTCGCCGGTCCGAAATTGTGGCATTTATAGCGATCAAGTGATAACGCTATTTTTTATACATGTTGATCCGGCTCAGGTGCAACGCTCTTTTTGCTTGGTATGACATTTGGTCCGGTCACAACACGACAATCACTAGTTTGATACTGAAATGGTTCACTATGGATGAACGTTATTACTTCTTGGTATGGTTACTGTTAATGGTCGTCATGGTTGGTCATGGTTAATTGAAATGGGCACTGGTCCGGGGTCGACACGACCTTATTTATCTGTATACGGAAATAAAGTCAACAGTACTAGCTACATGGTCCTAATGGGGCTAAAGACATTTATCTGGTTGCGACACTCAAATACACGATACTGATTTCTTATTGAGACATGTGGCCTGTGTATTGGTTATGGACCTTCCGGTTACAATATTTGATTCAATGACACTGATTCTGGTCTGGACACTTAATTTGGCGGCCCAAGTTTGGGATATCGGGGCCGTTTCCAGTCTACTGTGTTGCATATTTCCTTTTCGCTGGTGGCAGCTCTGCTGAGGATTTGTTGGGTCCGTTGGGCCCGAAAATGGAACTGTAGTACCCGTGTCGGTACTATGGCTTTGGTACTAGTTTGTTCCTAGTCAGGTCTGATACTTCTAATGCGGATAATGCCAACGCTCCTTCATAGCCCACAGGCTCCCAGACTGTTGGGATATAGAACAGGCTTGCACGACATTCAGGGTAGATTCAAATGGGGGGATAATTGAGTACCGTGCCTGGTGTACGCAGCGGAATAGTGCTCTGGGCGGAGTTCAGATGGCCCGTTTGGTGAAGGCGAACTAGACACGCCGCAATCGGGTGGAAGGGATGATGTAGCGTGTCCGGTGATCGCAGTGCTCTTGTGCAAAGGGCTCGACTGAGGGTCAGGCACCGGCGATCTGAACTTGGGCATGTCGGGGACGAGCGAGCCGAATAGGGGTGTGCGCATGGAATACACGATAAGTGGACAAGTGAACGGGTGAACTGACAGGGAAAGAGAGTGTGCAGGGGGAAGATCCCCACAAAGATAAGCTGACAGAGAGCAGTGTATGAGCATACGATTGAACACGGAATAAGCCGGTTGGATCAGCCAGACGGCTCGTGCATTTCTCATGTGATCCCATCGGGTGTAGCGGTATGCTCAGAGCGTCTGGATGCTTTGTCTGGGCCTGATTCTAGGAAGAGTCTTCGGGATACTGAGTGTTGAGCGTTGAATGGGAGCGAGTGGGGAGACGGGTGTTCAAGATCGAGGCATGGGAGGCATATGAAGACTGTTGAAATGCGTTAGCTATCATTTACTATTTCTTTTCCACTGATTGGTGATTAAAGGAAGCTACAGACATGGCGACAATAAGGCGCGGGACTAGGTTCGGGCCTAACTGAGAGTTGGTACCATCATGCTGCGTTCCGAACAACGTTCTGCACAGGTGGTAACTCGAGCCCAGGTAACCCTCAAACCCCTCTCAACTAAGATACCAAGAGTTGCAAATCCATTACCTCTGCCGATCTCCCATCAAAGGGGCCAATAACTAGAATACGAAGAGCCTCGCGCCCAGTGCATCTATTAATCTCGCGTCAGAGGTGCCAGGCGATGATTCCTCGAATCAATTCTGAGCCAGGGCACACTTTGCGACCAAAAAGTATGAAAAGTCGATTGATAATGGTCGCCAATTCGCGGCGCAATAGGGATGAGCAAATACCCCCAATGACAACGTTAGATGTTCTGAGCGAACCACGAGGGTAGCCTAATGATTGTTAGTTTCACTTGTATGCAAACAACAAACTTAGCAGAAGAAGTGAAGGGACTCAAAGGTCTATCTTGCATTTCCCGTCAGTAGACATATGGATTCTTTGAGGGGTAGTATTCCCCTGCTCGCGCACTGTGTTTCCTAAATGTGAGAGGTTTATATATTTGCTCACTCAATTTTTCCTCGCCTTTTCTCCCTTTTCCCCTTTCCCCCTTTTTTTTTTTTTATGAAACATTTTCTGAAATGGTTGTGAAGTCTGCAATCAACTTTCTCCCATGCTCGTGAGGCCGGACAATAATAAGTCTCGATCAGTCGGGAAAGGTTTCGATCTAGCAGCTTATCACTCAATCACGTTTTTTTAACTTTTGAGTTTATTACTACCTTCGAAAAGGCTGATGATTAAGGACCCAGAGAGTCAGGTGCAAGCTGGTAAAATTCCCCGTGCGGTTAAATTACACTTATATACTCTTGGGAATGATGTAAGTTGGACCTTCTTAATCTTGAGCCCTTGCGATCTGAGGAATTGTGTCATACAGGAAAGCGCACATAGAGAGAGAGAGAGAGAGAGAGAGAGAGAGAGAGAGAGAGAGAGAGAGAGAGAGNGGGGGGGGGGGGGGGGGGGGGAAGGGGGGAGGGAGGGAGGAATGGAACCAGCTGAAGCCCTGTAGAGATATCGGGTTCGTAACGCCCGAAACCACAAGAGTGAAATTCAAACTCAGGTTAGCTCTTACGCGACTTCCCGTGCAGTGAACTATAAAGAGCAGGAATGACTCTGCAATCGTATCACTCGAAATACTTGATAAGTGAAACCTGACACTTCGGCGAGTCTACTCATGTCGTGACCCATGGAGAGACGATATGCTTGATTATAGCTCCTGGAGTACAACATTCCTAGCGTGAGAGGTACTTAGTGATCTGGTTCCTAGAATCGAAGGGCCATTTGTGATTTGAAGGCTGAAACGCTTGCTAGGGTGGTTTAGGATGAAAGCTTGATGAGTGGGACATTGTTGATCTGTTCTATCTGGGTTAATCTGGAGTTATTACGAAAGAGCTTAACTCCTAAAATTTTCATACCCACCCTCTGCACTGTCTGAACTTTGATATTGTGAAAGTCTTTAAATCTGCTTTTAAATGCATCCGTCGCTCTGGTCTCATCAAATACCAAAAGTCGTACGGAATTCTAAGCGTATGATCAAGTTAGCATATCGGAGGATCCCACTTTTGGCTAATTAATGTGGCAGTGGTTTCTTAGTGTCAGGGGGGGATTCTAACCTGGGTTTCTCTCCTGTGGATTAGACTCGTTTATTTTATTGTGTTTAATTTCCGCGCTGTTTTATGACCCAAAGAAGAGAGCATTCAGAGCAGGCAAAAGTAAGGGGTGTGACAGGCAACGCAAACCCAGACACCCTACTGGTCGCTGAGGGCCTCAGAAGCGGGCGCAGCGAGTGACATGTGCTGTTACCCTTGGTTTCAAAGAACAGTAGGCGACCCCTCCCCGGGTTTTCCAATAGGTGCAGCTCCCCACCAACAAATGGAGCCTTCACCCGGAAAAAAAAAAAATCTCGTTTCACTTTTTATCTTTTATTATTATTTTCTTTCATTTTTTTCCTTTGTTTTTTTTTTTTTTTTTTTTTTAAGCCCAGGTTGTTATAGAGGTCGGGTATTGACACAGGTGGGTATTGTCATTGGAGCACCGGCTGTCTCTTATACACATCTAGATGTGTATAAGAGACAGACACAGGTGGGTATTGTCATTGGCGTGCTAGAGGGAGACTTCCCAGTAGGCAGCCTACCCAGTATTATTACTGGTAACCGAATCGTAAGTTCTTATGGGGAGGTTTGTTCCCGAGTTGGTGGTATTCCACTGGCGCCAATTACGGACCACCCCCCCCCGCTAGGTGTGACCTCATGACTCCCACCTATTCTGATATCGGAGCGGACACCTTCCTCGTACTATTCCAGCTCAACCAGCTAGTGGGTACCCTGATGTGCGACGACAGGACTGCTTCCCAACCCTACCTCACTTCAATTCTCCTAACACAACCCCTACACCTACTATCCTACCTCAGTGATACAAGCACTCAGGACAATCACCCTATTCCTCAGAGGGCGACATAGACCGAACAGTAGCTATAGGCACCAGGACTGGACAGTCCTACCTCTACCCAGCCCTAGTGGAAGCCTAATCACGCAAGCCATGTTACCCGGGGACTTCAGACTTCACGCACAATCTGTATCACTATCAGTCCATACAGACGAACCGAATTACAACCAAGTGTTCGCATGGACTAGAGTAGACTCCTCGTAGCCTGGCCTGAACCCATGACGAGCCCATGACAGGAAATCGGTCTCCCCCACCCTATTCTACTATGTCGTAGTAGTAGTTCGGGGTTTTTCGCCGCGTCGCTACAAGCAATGTTGTCGAAACTTTTGCGAACAAACCATGCAAGGTCATAATACAAACATCAAAAAAACAATCAGGCAAAAAAAAAACGAAAAAATCAAAATCAAGAGTACTATAAAACCCTTTTCGGAGTAGCTTTCAGAGTTCGCCAAACCTTTTTTTGAGTCTGGTGGTTTTGCTAAGTTTTTGTTATTGCTCAAAATACGGCGAAACTGAATACAAATATACCCTAAAGCACATATATAACAGGCAAAAAGGAAAACCGAGAAAAAAGTAAAAATTCAGGGAAATATGGCAGTTTCTTAGCAAAAACACCAGACTCAAAAAAAGGTTTGGCGAACTCCAAAAGCTACTCTGAAAAGGGTTTTATAGTACTCTTGATTTTGATTTTTTCGTCTTTTTTTTGCCTGATTGGTTTTTTGATGTTTGTATTATGACCCTGCATAGTTTGTTCGCAAAAGTTTCGACAACATTGCTTGTAGCGACGCGGCAAAAACCCCCGAATTTTTAGCCATCCATTAACCGCTAGTGGACATAGCTATGTCCTTTTTTTTTGTTTTTTTTTTTTTTGGTGCCAAACTTCTGAGCGGGAAAAACCTACTTACCGAGGTGATAAGAGCATCCCCGGTAAGTAGGCCCCTGCGTTGAAGGCTCCATCTATTTGTGGGGAGCTGCACCTGCTGGAAATCGGGTCCAGCGTCCCTGTACAATGATGTGATGTGTATGACCTGGAAAACGGGTCCAGCGTCCCTATACAATTATGACTGTGTATTCCTTCCGAGCATCCTATGTCTATCTATATATGTGTGTATATATTTGTATATGTATGTGTATAATTGTCACTCAGTATTTATCATAACAAATGAAACCCTAACAAAACCATGATCTGTGTAAAACTTTCTAATCACGAACCCCAACAATGATGTGTTGTAAAAGGGCCTTTAGGATTCAGGCCCATAAATGTGATCCCTGCATGAAAAGGGCCCTCTCGGCCTGAACTCAATTTCACGAGTAAAACTCCAAAAGACAAGTTCCTGAGGCAAATGTCGCATCCATAATCAAATGAAAAGTCGTTTTGAACAGTCACAAGCAGGTCCTGAGCGAACAGCTATTGGACACAGTTTTCAAGACTGAGTTAGGGTCATGTCTGCTCGATGAAAAGTCATGTCTGTTCGGCAATAAGTCAAAGGCCACAGTCCCAGTCCAGTCATAATCCCACGAGTCAGTCCTGATTCAGACCAGGAGTCCAAAAGACAGGCTCGGTGGCCCAAAGCAGCAGCAGCCCATGGGAAAAGATACTGGGACACACACTTTGCAACAAGTGGTACTGGGCAGGAGTCCCAGACACTTGGAGGCCGAATTCAGACCTCGCCAGACCAGTCCCGCACTATAAAGGACTGGCCAGCCTCCTCATTAGGCAGATGCTCACTTCGCATGAGAGTGTGGAAGTGCCGTGGCACTTGTGCGCTAGATGTGTGTGAGCCGCACTAGGCTGTGAACAGCACTAAGTGTGAGAGAGAGAGAAGAAGGGCGCTGGCTGGAAGGAAGGCAGCCATAGCTGCGCCAGCGCTAGTTAGCATATTAGTAGGGATAGTCAGTAGCAGACACCAGTGAGTAGCATTCAGAGTAGATCTTCGTGTGATAGGGAGTGTGCATGCATGAAGAGTGTGAGAAGACCAGGACTGTAGACACAGAGAGAGAGAAGAAAGACAAGGAGGTGAGAGAGAGAAAAGAGCTATGGTGATACTTACCTGTTGGGCGCCGATCTTGGTGATTGAAGGCAAGCGCTGATGAGCGTCTGGCTTGGAACACTTGTTGACTGAAGGAGACATGTGTTTTTGTTGGGCGCTATACCTATTGAAAATGTGATTCTCTCTGGTTAATATGGTTGTGATAATTGAGATGCGCTTCCTGGTTTTCAATCATTTCTATTGTACTATATGTGAGCCTTTGCAGTCTGCGTGATCAGTGTGACATGCATGTTATTTGGGACACTCCAGCAAGTGATGAGCAGTCGGGTTCCTTGCAGTTGTAAGTGATGTTTATCAATCAAACCTAAACATGAAGCCCTATCCACAATGAGATATGTATAATCTGGACGACGACTCCTGCATCCATTATCCATTATCCTATGAAACTGCCAGGGGCATTGATTATTTCCCTGCGCAAGGGAATGATTGACCTCTTGCAATCTAATCCCTAAACAGCCCACCTACCCAATCACACGGCAATCAGCACCCTGTGTTGAATGATATTGCGGGCCGGGCAACACCAATCATCACTGGCTATCCGACCCCTGACCTCAGGCAGACAACGGGAAGTAATTCCATTACGAGACTAAGCAGTGTGTGTAGGCGTATAGGTAGCAAGAACCGTGTGACACTTTGTATATATGTGTATGACAACTATGACAGACTCGAACCTTGGATGTGTTGTACAAACCTAGGATAGCCAACCGTGTATGAGAGAGATGATGGGGGACAGATGATGGGGGAGATTACCAAGGCAACCAGTAGCCAATGTCCTACAGAAACCCGCGTACGTAGAAGCCGACATATAGCAACCCGGACTACCTTATATCTGCCAGTAGTGAAAAATTGTCGGAGCTCGTAAGTGACAAAGTGGAAGTAGTATAGTTCTCAAGCGAAGTAGATAGTTTAAAGTGGCCCAGCTATCGGCCGCGGAAAAAAAATTAGAGAAAAAAGTTCAAGAAACATTTCTAGTCGGATGTACGTTTCCTAAAATAGTGGCTCAACAGGCACGGCTTTAGGAAGTACTATCGGAAACCTGGATGAGATCGCTAGTGTTCCTTAGTTATGGTGACATAATGATAATGGTACCGCGAGCTAGGCTACCAGCCGGGCTGTGTTATGCAGAAAAATAAACTGAACAACTTTTGCCTCAGGGTCACATCGAAATTCTTTACCAAGGCAGAGGCCTCGCGGTTCGCCTGCCGCTGTGCTCGCGGAATTAGCGCTAGTTTTTGCGCTGTGATTACGTTTTTGCGCTGTGATTACTGCGCCACCACACAGCCTTCTCCTTCGTCGTTCAACCCCAACTCCGGCGTCAATTCCTCGACCACATGGCAGTGTGAACATGGTGACTGGAGGTGAGCGTGACGATGAAGAGGTTCACTATCGATTTTTCGTGAGTTGTCTGCCCTGTTGGAGAGGTGCGTGAATGATGTCTTTCATTGAGACCCTCATAGCCCTGTCCTTGAGTGGACAGGGGGATGTTATGCATTCGCGTTAAACTTTGGGCTTTCTCCTACAGCTCCTGTAACGCAGCTGTCAAGCCATGATAACAATATGCCAGCGTATACGCACTGGACTTCTATGCCCGAGGAGCCGCTCATCCCTGTGAGCATCGAGTTCAAGGGTTGGGCTCCTTTCTCACCACCTTGTGGCATGTGTTCATTCATGGGAGGGCACCTCGAGAGAATAGAGCATCAGCGATGGAGACAACGATAGTGGCGGTGGCGGCGCCCGGTCATTGGCTTGCGGTCGAGTGAAGTGCAGCATCGAGGCAACAAAGCTGTTTTTAAATGTGGCGCGCACCCTGCCAGGCTCTACAGCTGTGTGAGAGCTATGGTGACAGTGCTGCAGTGTAACCTAGCCCTTGGGTGGGTAGGGAGTGTCGCTGCACTCGTACTCTGGAACATTCTGGCAGCCCCTACAGTCAACTCGGTATACTATACACCAACATCGTATTCCTATAAGATACAGGTATTCTTTGAAGAGAGAGAGAGAGAGAGAGAGAGAGAGAGAGAGAGAGAGAGAGAGAGAGAGAGAGAGAGAGAGAGAGAGAGAGAGAGAGAGAGAGAGTAGACTGCAGCCTGTGATGCATCCGACCGCGGCGTCCTTGGGGCAGAGGGAGTGCGACCAGCGACGGTGGGAGCGAGGTTTGGAGGAGCACACACACATGAAATGTCAGTCAGAGTATGCAGCAAGGAAGATCTGATTCTGTTCATAGTGCTAGATTCTGTTCACTGGGCATTATCTGGGCATGCTTCGTAACCAATGGAAGATAGACAAGAAGATTGGCCAGACAAAAGTCATGCATCTGACCTAGCTTCAGGGTAGATTCGTTTACCTTTTGAAGCCAGGGGCGGTGCGAGGGGTCGGATCAGCAATACGTCTTTTTGGTAATTGATGCTTTTCTGCCGGGCCATGCCAAGGACATGCTTGCTGGAAATTTTGAACGCACCTTGCAATACCTTTTATGGAGATTTTGGAGAGGTAGTGCCCCTCCGAACACGAATCACTGTTGACGAGTAAGGTGTGGCTTGGCTCTTACTTTAAGCTATACCAGCAGCGGACCAACAGCAGCAGCAGGAAGAGGGTTTTACGTTTCACCGAGGATGCAACAGAAGCTTAAGGCTTCAGATTCTGCCGCAGCTTTCGGGTTAAACCCTCCTGTTCTTTGGTAGAAGAGAGAGGTTAGTTCCGTTTTAATGTCTTAGTCTATAGACCGCTGGACGTTCATGCTAGAGACAGGAGAAGCATGCACCCATGTTGCTACTTGTGGTATTGAGCTCGGTACAGTTTTGAGTTACGGTATCTAGTCGCATAAACAGGTTAGAGTTCCCCCCCCGTTTTTCCAGGTAAGACTATAGTTGGATCTTGAATCCCCTCTCTTCGCATGATGTTAGAGGTAGCATGTGCTTGTCCTCCCTGATGTGGTTTAGTTTGGTTTATTGCACCTGGTCATACCCTAGGATGGTTTCATGGTTTTTTACGTGCCTCGGAATTTAGAAGCAGGTAGATAAAACTTTGAAAAGAACTTTCGCAGTTTTGGTCTCCAAATAGTAGTATTGGTTGGTTTGTGCTTAATTCAGTGTTTGAGAAGGTCATTGTAGGGGTTTACGACTGAGGAGAGGGAAGTAACTTAGAGTGGCCCAGGGTAAACTTCACGGAACTACTTGTAGCGGTGCCACCTTGAATACTGAGAGTGTGACGAGGTGCAGTGGAAATGCTATGAGTTGCCATGGGCGGAAAGAGAGAACCGGTGAAGAGCAAACTTGAGGTGTATCCATTGGATGCGTGGTGGGAAACCCATGTCGGGAGCTCAGGCTCTTCACAGTGTTTTGACAGTAAGGATGAGAAGATCGCCTTGATAGAGTCGAGAAAATCATCCGGGTGAAGAATTTCGTTAATATGTTTGCAATTGTTCTGAGAAAGTTGCTGCAGTTACTGTAGTCTATGATTAGATGAGGGAACTAATGTAGAGTGGTTCAGGGCGAGATTCATGGAACTACTAGTAGAGGTGCCACCTTGAACAGTGGTCCCCCGGAGTGTGACAAGGGGCAGTGGGAACGCTACTGGTTGGGTGGAAAGAGAGAACCGGCGAAGACCAAACTTGAGGTATGCCCACTGGGTGCGTGGTGGGAAACTCGCCTTGGCAGCTCAGGCTCTTTACAGTGCTTTGGACAGATGAGATGAGGAGATTACTCTGCTCCTTGGGCCTCCGTAATTATAGATCTGGTCGGTCGCGGGAAGTGCATTCTGTCTCGGATTTCATTTCATTTTGCTAGTTCAATTTGCTTTCCTTTTCTTTTGAAGGTGGCGATAAGGGACTCTGGACGCGGTTTCCAGCATATGTCACTCTGGGTTGACTTGTGAGGTCCCTGGCCTCAACCATGATTTTTG
>BFEA01000517.1:961345-972737 GCA_003427395.1 Chara braunii | reverse complement strand
AATCTTCCAGCGAAAGCGGGAGGATTCATTCCCATTTGCACGTGAGCTCTCTCTCTCTCTCTCTCTCTCTCTCTCTCTCTCTCTCTCTCTCTCTCTCTCTCTCTCTCTCTCGCTCGTTTCTTTTTCTTATTTTTTTTTCACAAGATGTACGTTTATTGCGAAAATGTTTCGAGGCCGGAGTCCTCACAGTCTACCCGGAAGAATACCTGCTGGGAGCATTACCCAGTTTCGCTTACAGGGAACACTGCCCTGAGGGGACCCGCCCCTGATCGATGTCCAAACCCAACGTCTGATGAACAGAGCAAGCTGTCGGCAAAAACACTACTACCCTGAGCTAAACTCAAAGATGGACGACTCCTAAGTCGGTTTATCAACATCAACCAAAATTGAAACAGTTCTTCAATCCCAAGAAAGCCTGAACCACCTAGACGGGTTTCTCACCACGCACCCTTAGATCTTTGATGAGTTTGGGGGTAAATGATTTGAGAGTGTCCTGTGACAAGGGTTGAGGGCTGCTGGTTAATGTGCAGACAGCGGTCGCATGCGTGTGTTACATCCAAGTCCATGCCTGCTCCGACAACTCCAAGGATTCGTGTGCAGAGTACATCTGCCACTCCTTGTAGTTCTTTGTGCTGCTACGACACGTTGTGAAGAAATTGGTCTTGGGGGTGATTTCGATTTGGGTACCTGGCCATTTGTATAGGCCAGTTTCTGAAGCGGATTAGCATGGTGCATTGTATCCAGTCGTAATCTAGTGTCATTTCATTGTATTTAGTGTTGTGTGTTGATAAGCACATTGAATAACTTGGGCGTATCCGTTGAACACTGGAGTCAGTTGGTTATGCTTACTCAGGATTATTACATCATAGGGTTTTTGTTTGTCTGGGTCCATAAAAACCTGTTGAAAAAATACAATCTCATGGGTAGGGGCACTGCGGAGGCAGTGTGAGTTCCACCGTCAGTGGTGGGAGTGCTATTCCTTGTAGTTGGCAAACTTGGCATCATTAGGTCCTGGATAGGAAGCAAACTTGAACCGTATCCATGGTGATCTTGGTCCGATTGACTGTAGATCTCTACTAATCTTCTCCACCTATGGAGCAACATAGCGAAACCACTGCAAGCAAGTCATGTACACACAACTCAGAACTCCAAGTAGCTGCTGGAGTGAAGAATGAGTCAGACCATCTTCAAGTTGAGCGCACATGACACAAGATTGTAAATGCCACTGCAATTCCTGCTGCCGAAACGAAGAATGCTGAAGGTAGACCTGCACAGGAGGACGAGCCCTGACCTTGAATTCGACCTGCTGGAAGTGCTAGAGGTCCCGGTCTCAAGTCCGTTATCTCTCCTACTGCCTGCTGGCGAGCATCTTCAAGTGGGAACGTCTCTAGACTCTGTACTCAGCCTCGAGATATGGCGTTTGTGTAATCATGTACATTACCCAAGAGACCTTGAAGTAGTTTAAGCCATCTCAATGAACAAGGGACTTAAAGTTGCCGAGGAGGCTGGACATGTATTCATTGATGAACTGTATACATGCGTCCTGCCCTAGTCCCTGTCTGCACAGTAATCTGTGTTCCTCAGTCTTGCTAACAGGCCAAACTCAATGTATTTGGCCCCAAACTCAGCCCCAATACTGAATTTTCCATGCAGTCTGATGCAGAAGCAGACCAGACAGTGTTAAAGCAGTAAAGAGCACTGAAGCAAGTATATCTAGGTCTTGTGCGCAACCTACTCTGGACTGACCTAGAAGAAGAACACAGCATCTCAAAAGTAGAAAACATTTCCTCAGAACCTACAATCAACTGCTTGGAACTCACATGCAAAGATCACGCCAGGCAAAGCTCATGACACTAGTCTCACTTGAAGTTCGATGAATCTGTCCTACGGCTCTGGCCAAACGCACTTGACGCACTAGTCTACATCTACAGCCAGGTACATGACACAGATATAAGTACGATAAATAAGACTGATTGCCCAGCGTGCAAGTAATCAAGCTTTCTATCCCAGTACTGGAGCCAAGTAAAGAGTGCAATGAATCAAATATCCCACAATGCTTCTATCTGCTATCTACAAAAAGAGAGCAAGCAAAATCGCCTTTGAGCCTGCTTTGTAATCAATGAATCTTAGACTATCGAATGAACAGGGCCAAGTATGGAGCACAGGAATATCCCACATAAGCACACGGAAGGACTTCCTCCATTTCCAGTCGGCATGAAATTGGAAATTTAAACTGCAAAACGCACGAATCTTCCCCCGATCTGCCGGAAGACTCATCTTGGTTTTGCAGCTTTCCAACTTCGCATGGGATTGGAAACGCGTGCGTGCGTGAGCGAGAGAGAGAGAGAGAGAGAGAGAGAGAGAGAGAGAGAGAGTGGCAGACTTCGGCAGCAGCCTGTTGGGAAGGGCACAGCAAACACATAGAGCCAAAACCGGACGAGAACAAACCAGCCAAGGCTCAATATAAAAGCACGGACCAATGGAAAATCCAAAGGCACGGAAAAACATAAACCAATGGCACGTTCAACCTTCCAGCCGGCAAGAGTCTCTCAGGCTTGTCCTCAACTCATGGTATCGTCATAGCCAGCGTCCTCCCGAACTCGACAGAGCAGATCCTACGACCGGTTTCGTCCGTCTGCAAGGACTCATCAGATAGGTACGCTTCGAAGAGTGTTGTAGTCGAAAAAGTGGCCACAGGCCTTGCCTCTCGTAAATTTATCCTAGTGTGTAGGCCACTGTAGGCCGTGCCTACTTCTTAGCCGTTGGGACAACCAAGCGCCATACAAGCCTACTCTGGTACGAAACAAAACAAAGCATCTCACCCAAAGAAAAGGAAAAGAAGAAAATAAAGGCACAAGTCCGCCTATATAGCTAGGGGTCGGTTACCCCCTGGCGCTGCCTGTCGGTGTCAGGGAACAACCGACCGACAGAAAGTCTTTCTATCTACCAAAATCTTACTAGCTACCAATAAATAAGTAAATAAACAGGCCATGGGCCCACGGCAGAGAATCCAAAACTATAGAAATACCGATGCGGAGCCCGTCCTCATCGGGACCCAAACAAGTACCTAAACAGTCAAGGCGTGTGCGCCGTTTTCCTCCCAAAATCACAGGTTCACTATCGTAGCGCGAGAAGCGAGCCCATTGGCTCCCAAGGCATGAACCTGGATTTCCTTTCCCACAAAAGTGACAACCGGCGTACATAGTTTTTAGCAGGGGCTCACCCGTAACCTTGGCTAACTTAGCCAAGGCACCGAGAGAGACCTCCGGGGGGGTATCCCCGGAGGTAGCTTTCAGCCAATGTATACATGACCGGTCCAATCGCCGGAGCCACAGAGGTCGAAGAGTACCAGACTCTCCTTAATGCTGCCGATAGTACGGCTTTCTTGGTCCTTTTCTCCGAATAGCTGGCGAAGTCCTGCATGGATTGGTACCTCTACTTGCCGATGGTTCGCAGTGACTCTGTATTCTTCGTGTCTTGTACGAAATGTACTCGTACGGGTTCCGACATAGATACATTATGCCTCCAAGGAATGGTTAGGAGTTCTCATTTTCATCCTTGCGGACGAGTTTGAGTCTTGTGTCATAGGCCGACTCAAACGCCGTCAAGATCTTCAGGGCTTTTTCCCAGGAACTACTCGTGTCTGTACATCTCACAGCGATGGAAACACCGTCCACCATCCTCCAGCCTTTCACCAATCTCCGGTCCGTTCCCAGTGAACACAGGAACTTACTCTCCGCCATAGCGCAAGTTACTGTCGCGAGTACGGGCCTCATAGTTTTCCCCATGGGCATACCCACTACCTACCGTTTGATAACCTCACCGCATACCATGTACGCATGCGAAAGATCATACGAGGCCATCTTGGAGATGTGAGTCAGTCTGATGTTCACATAACCTGGTTCAAACTTCCTGGTCTTGGTCATGACACAGTACTTCCCTCTAGCGGCTACTCTAATTTGCACCCTACCTTGATTTTCGAAACCTCGCAAGAGTTCGCCCAAAGCATCTAGTATCGCAACGTGTGGAATGATGGAATCAAAGAAAACATTTCCTTGATGTCGTAGCACCTTCCCATTGTCATGGTACAGCCCTATCTACACAGTTTGTTGCCAGTCAACATCGTTTCCTCCTTGAGTCTCTGTGTAGATTTGAGGAGAAAGTTGAGGTTGTTGTCATACCGTGTAATCAAGTAGTACAGTGCCCTTGCACATCTTCGCGGCCCAAGCATGGCCGGGTCATTGCAAGCTGGGGCGATCGGCCTCCAGCGCAGGAGGTCCTTAGGGATGATATACAACTTGCCCAGATTTCCACCCCCTTTCCAGGCTCCCACGGCTGCGAGGCCTGCTTCAAGGTAATCCTCCTTGCATGTAGTAAGTACCTCAGATTATGTCTTATGTACAGTTTCTTAATCGGAGTTCCAGGGGAACATACAACCGAACGCATGTCGGTAAAGCACCGGGCACACGACGGCGGTATCGCCACTGTTCCGGTCGACTGGTGCCAGTACCAATCCGACGAACTGAGAGGACCAATCTCTAGCCTGTGTGTCAGTCCAAGTTTGTGTGTTCGTTCCCGTGGTGGTGAAGCATCTCCCTACGTCGATCACGTTGTCTAGGTGGTGCTTAAGATGTGCCGTAGCACGATAGCAGTCAACACTCCGTACGCAATTTCCTTAGTCTGTCTAGGCCGTCCGTTCCTGGTCACGTTCTTAGCATTCTGCACAAATGTGGAGACATCAGTCATGTCCGCAAATCTGGTAAGAACATGGTCGCCGTGTTTCGAAAGCTTGGATCTAGCACATGGACACCGAGCCTGAAGCGTATGAGCGTATCGACGGTGCATGTGCATGATCTCTCCTACCGTTCGGTTCCTAGTGTTAACTATTCGAACTTTCCTCTTGATGAACGCGTCCACAGACTCGTTCGTAACTTTTGACTCAATGACCCTCTCGATGACTTTCCTTGCCTCTATTTCCATATCGTAGCACAGTAGGGATACTTTACTGTCACCCTCCTCCTAACGCTGACCTAGTCTTCCATTTTATAGAACGGTCAATCTTCAGTTTGAGTAAATTCCTGGTCTCCTTCCTAGTGAAGAGATTCGCAGTTCTGTAAAGGCCAACGAGTTTGCTTGTGCAGTAACGTGTGAGTGATCCAGCCATCGTTGGTTGCTTGAGTACTATGCAGTCATAGCAGTTCTTGCGATCTTCTAAAAACGACAGGTCCTTCCTTGTTGGCAGATCTCTTTCGCGTGCTTCAACTACGGGACTCTTCCGCCCATTCGTATCGTCGTTTCCAAGAACTCAACAACAATCTCCTTCCACCCGCCAGTCCACGACTTTCCAGCTTTAAATACTACCTCCTGGATCTTCTCCCGGGTCACATGCTTCTTGGAAAGCAAGTTGAGAAGAGAGGTTCTTACTATGCCATTCACTTCGAAGCTTATCACCATTTCCCCTTAAGTCGTTGTTCCCCGTCTCTTCCTTTCACATCTCCCACTTCGTTTCCTCGCTCTCCTTCCCAGTCTCCCACCTAAGCCTGTTGTATTTAGGTTGGAGGACATGTCTCGAATCAGATGCTTCTAGAACACGAAATCATCTTCTTCAGTCGTGTGTCTGATCGGGATTACCACAAACCTATCCAGTCCAAATGTTCTCATCCATCTATACAACTGTAGCGCTTTACCCAGCTCCTTGGCCGCAGCGGCAAAAAGATGTTGCTTCCATCTATGGAGGATCGGCCTAGCCGTGCAGCCGATGTATACATATTTGGACCACGGGCTCAGAATCGCGTAGGTACCGCCAATCTTCAGTTCCAAGACTTCCTTGGTAAGCTCCATCTTGTCCAAATACTTCGACAACCACGTCAATTGTCCGGTACACGCCAAAAGGATAATGGTAGAGGTAATCTTCCTCTCCACTATTGCAGCTTCATCTCCTTTGATACCCTGCCCTCGTAGGGTAGCTCATTGATCCATGCATGAGCGCAAGGTTGGCCAAAGCTCAGCGGTAGAGGGCTGCCACCGTCAATCAGAGTCCTGTTCCGTTGCTGGACCCGACTCATGGTCAGACTCGACAGCGGGCGCCGATCGCAGTATCTTCCTCGGAATCTGAACGAGCTTCGCCTTTCCGCTCGTTGTAATCGAAGACTTGGTAACTCGTGGTGGTGACCCGGAAACTTTCGCGGTTCCAGGTTCAATCTTCAGTAAGTGGAGTACTGAAAAAACCTTCGTAAGGCAAATTTGTTTGGCTTCTCACCAGCTCCATGACCATGTCGTCTTTATTGGTAGACTTAATTTCGTGCTTCGTGCACAGCTGCCGAAGCTGTGAGTCTGTGACGCTTTCTGAGCAGAGTATTGCTTTTGAATCATCACTGCGAGTGTATAGTCAATGAAACCTTCCGTTGAGCATCCCGCCGCGATTCCTTTGTATCCTCCTGTGAGAGGCATCCTAGGCTCGATGGGGCTCCCCTCGGTGGGTGGAGTCGGTGAGTTAGATCTCATAGAACATTCTCCCTTCTCCATAGTACCGATAGGGCCCTTCTTGGTTGTCCTCTTGGTGTCGAGTCGAGTTTCTTCTTCTTGGCCCGTTGTCGGGACTGGTGAGTCCCGAATGACTTCCCATCACTCGAGAGACTATATATGGCCGATTTGTGCACGACAGAGAAAACCGGAAGCAAGGATGTTGGAAGGACCGAAGGCGTGAGCGACGGCACTAGGAAGCTAGAGGCCGCCCGAAATCGCCACGACCCTCAAACCAAGAAGGAATTGTCGAAACGGGGAGCGACAAAGGACCACAAGAAAATAGCGGAGGCGACCCTTCCATCGAAAACAGAGAAGGACCGTCGGGAAAGTAATAATAGCATAGGAGGTGCGCGGCAAAGAGAGAAAAGAAGCAGGACGTAAGGCGCCGACACGGGAAAAAGGTGGCCAGACTAGATGGGCTACTAGGACGCAGCTGCAAGAGGGCCGAGGGGGCCGCAGGATAAACGGGGATCCACGTCCGGGAAGATACGGTGTGTGAGACCAAGAAAAGATGTAGTAACGGCGGGACAAAGTGTCGGGGACCATGTGAGACCAAGAAAAGATGTGGTGCCGGCAGGACAAAGTGTCGGGGACCACGTGGGACTAGGAAAAGACGTGGTGCCGGCGGGACAAAGTATCGGGGACCACGTGAGACAAAGAAAAGATGTGGTACCGGTGGGACAGAATGTCGAGAACCACGTGAGACCAAAAGAACAAGTGGTACCGGCGGGACAGAATGTCGGGGACCACGTGAGATCAAAAGAAGATGTGGTACCAGCGGAACAAAGTGTCGGGGACCGCACGGGACTAGACAGAAAATGCGGCACCCATGGGACAAGTGTCGGGGACCGCACAGGACTACACAGAAAATGCGGCACCCATGGGACAAGTGTCGGGGATCGCACGGGACTTGACAGAAAATGCGGCACCTATGGGACAAGTGTCGGGGACCATGAGGGGCTAAGCAAAAAATGAGTACGGTACTAGCACGGGACAAGTGTCGGGGACTAGTGTCGGGGAGTAGTGCGGGGCAAGTGGCGGGGACCTGTGGCGGCCCAAGGGAAGATTGCGGCAAGGTGTGTAGTGTAAAAAAAATAAAAACAAGTTGCGCCGTCAAGATCGGAGATCTTGACGGCCAAATTTATTAGCACCACTTGTGCAAGCACTAGTAGGAGCAAGTGGGAGGGCAAAAAGAAAAATAAAAAGTAAAGAAATAAGTGGTGGGAGGCATGAGAGCAATCCGAAAAATCTCGGATTGGCCTCCCCCAAGAAAATAGGGCCAAAGGGAGCCAACACGAGAAAAATAGGCTCCTAGAAAAAAATCGGTGCAAGGGGGCCTACCGTTTGGGAGAGGGGAGGACTAACGGTGGCTCCCAAGGGCATGGAAGGGCCACAACTGCAGTCCGAAAAATAACGGACTGACCCTTGGGCATAGGAAGGGCCAAAACTAAGAGGGAGAGGCAAGGAAAGGGCCTTAACGGCTAGTTGACACT
This sequence comes from Chara braunii, assembly GCA_003427395.1. Classification (NCBI taxonomy): domain Eukaryota; kingdom Viridiplantae; phylum Streptophyta; class Charophyceae; order Charales; family Characeae; genus Chara; species Chara braunii. The sequence goes on along the minus strand of BFEA01000517.1, from coordinate 964,719 downwards.
TGGCATGCAAAAAGAAAAAGAAAAAGAAAAGAAAAATGAAGGAGAATGAGACAAGGAGAGTGAGAGGGAGTGAGTGAGTTGGCTGTTAGTAGGGACTGCAGCAAGTAGGGACTGCCAAGTCCCAACTGTCCAAGAAAGGAGGAAAAAGAAAAAGAAAAGAAAAGAAAATTGAGAAAAGGGCCTTAACGGCTAGTTGACACTTGGCATGCACAAAGAAAAAGAAAAGAAAAAGAAAATGGATGTAAGGGAGGATGAGTGAGTTGGCCGTCAGTTGGGACTGCAGCAAGTAGGGACTGCCAAGTCCCAACTGTCCACAAGTGGCGGGAAAAGAAAAGAAAAAGAAAAGGAAAAGAAAGTAAAAGGGGGAAAGTCAAAAGGGCACTAACGGACAAAAACGGCCACCTAGGGGAAGGATTTTGGACCAGATTCACTTGGGCAATGTAGCGGTTACAAAGGACCATGTTTTTCTTTGATTTATGCTGAGAAAATTAAAAGAAAACAAGGCCCCATGCAACCGAAAATTAACGGATTGCATGGGGGAGGCCAAAGTCAAGTTTCAAGTGCACCGGGAGCCAGAATTGAGGCCGAATGCACTTGGGAATTGACCGCCTGATTTTCTTTTGGTAGGGGGCTAGTTGAGGGACATTGGGGCAAGGGAAACTGCCCCTAGTGCAGTCCGAGTTGCAACGGACTGCGTAGGGAGGGGCAAACTCATGTTGTTGGGGCTCCGGGAGCCAAAAGTGAGCCCGGAGGCCTTAGGAAAACTAACGTTTTATTTTCCTTGGGCTTGGGGCATGACATGGGGCTATGGGACTAGCAAAATGGTGGGGGATGCAGTCCGAGAAATAACGGACTGCATGGGAATGCTCGGACCTAGGGGAAATGGACCGCGACACGCCGGAAACGTTAGAAAATGGTGCCGCGGGCCTAAGGGGAAAGTGATGGCAAAATGGCAACGGCACGGCGGGGGCCCTGCGGCCGGAAAAACATTGATGGCACAAGGGATACATGAAGAAAATAATAAAACGGGACTGCGGAGGACTTGGGAAGTCCCAAATAAAAATTGGACGTCAATCGGGATGACGCCGAGGGCCAAAGGAGGCCAAAAAAAAATTGTTGAAAAATTAGGCCTTATCGACGGCACCGCCGGCGGAACGGTAAATTGGGACTAGCGCGGGAAGCGGTGGGGACTTGAGGTATTCCAAAGAGGAGACCACTAGAAAAGATGTGGAGTGGCCGAAGAAAAATAAACGGCGCCGTCGAGTTCAAGGGTCTCGACGGTAGAAGTTACGGGCACCACTAGTGCCAACACTAGTGGGGCTCAAACAGGCGAAAACGGGAGTAAGGAGCGATAAAAAAATAATAAGGGGAGGGTTGCCTAGCAATCCGGGGAATTTCGGACTAGCTAGGCATAAGAAAACAAGAGCCCAAGGGGCTCCAAGCAAAGAACAGGCTAGCCAAGAAAAATCGGAGCCAAGGGGGCTCAAAATGGAGGCTAACGGGGGTAGAATGAGCCCCCTAGGGGCATCGGCATGCCAACCTTGTAAGCCGGGGTGTAACGGCCAACAGCCGACCGTGAACCTGACCACAATCAAAGTCCTAGGGCCTAGAAAGGAGATGCACAACAAATTGACACATGTCACCAAGAAAATAAAAGAAAAAGAAAAGAGAATGAGGATAAAAATGAGAAAAAATGAGGGAAAATGGGAGAAATGGGTGGAGGAGAGTGTGCCGGCCCGTTGGGATGGCAGCAGTAGGGACTGCCAGGTCCCAATGATGACCTCACTCCTCCTAGATTCAAGGAGTGCAGGCCGGATTGCTGAGATATGGCCCTTGGGGCCATATCTCAGCAATATCTGAATTTAAAAAGACAAAATTAAAAGAAAATGTAAAGGCTGGAATTCCGGTTTTCTTTTGGACCATGGATCTGAAATCAGATCTCATGGTGGAGAAAAAACAACCGTTTTTTGTGGGCCAGCAAAAAACGGCTAGATCCGGAATGAGGTGGCAGCTAAAAAGAAAAAGAAAACAAAAAGGAGAAAAAGACAAAACAGTGCATTTGGCCAAAAAAAGAGCCAGATGCACCAAAAATTGAAAAATTGGACCTACGGGCTCAAATTTGAAGCATAGGCTACCATGGGGTAACTCGGAATAATCCTGGCCTTGGATCTCAGTCAGATCCAAGGCTGAAAATACAGCGCCACATTGAAAAATGGTCCGGCCTACCCAAGGTAGGCCAAACTCAGAAAAATGCTGAAAAAAAGCCTTGTTGGCCTTTTTCTCCAATTGGGGTTGCAGTTTTTTGGTCTAGGCCCTAGAAACAGCATTTTGGAAAAAGGGTAGAGGCCTTGAGAGGCCAAGAGGCAATCCGAGTCGGTACCAACCACTCGGACTGCATGTACCTGGCCGAAAAAAGGTCTAAGTACCCCCGGAGAGGCCTAGAGGTAAGAATTGGCCAAGGGGGTACCTCGGTTCACCTTGAGGGCACTTGGGAGGGCCCAAGGGCTGGGCGGACTGCCGTTTCCAGCCTATATAAGCCGGGGAATCAGTCCGCCACTCTCTCACTTGCATGAGGAGTGCCCATGCTGCCCAAATGAGCCTGTGAGAGCTCTAAAGGCAATTTGAGAGTAGTGAGGGGAACCCCTGCCAGTCCGGAAGTTTGGAAGTGACTATGAGCTAGTTGGGGAGGTACAAGCTAGAGGTAGTGAAGGAGGTAGTCCGCCATAGCCCCAGGCTAGTAGAGAAGAAGGGAAGACTGAGAGGAGTCCCACTAGCCCTCCTAGAGGGGAGGACTCCATAGTCTTAGTGATAGGAGCCCATGGGTACTCGAAGGAGGTGAGAGAAGGGGGGAAGGAAAGGCTTGGAGAAGGAGGTAGCCATAGCCAAGAAAGGGGAAGCTTCATCAAGAAGGAGGCATCCAAAGGGTTGAGTGGAGAAGTGTCTTCCTCCTTCTTCTTCTTCTTCTTCCTCTTCTTCTTCTTCTTCTTCTTCTTCTTCTTCTTCTTCTTCTTCCCCTCCTTCTTCTTCCTCTTCTTCCTCTTCCCCCCCCCCCCCTTTTTCTTCTTCTTCTTCTCCTTCCCCTCCACCTTCCTCCCCCTCTCCCCCTCCTATCTCCTCTTCTTCCTACTCCTTCCCCTTGTGTTATTGAGCCAAATCTTTGTCTTTTTCTCTCCTAATCTCTCTCTCCTACTCATTTCTCCACTTGGTTGCAAATCGCAACTCATATCTTGATGATGTGTAGTATTTGAGTGTTGATTCATGCTTGTTTTGTCCATTCTGGCCTCTCCTTGTGAATCGCAATCCTTCCCCTTGTGTTGTTGAGCCACATCTTTGTCTTTTTCTCTCCTAATCTCTCTCTCCTACTCATTTCTCCA
>BFEA01000517.1:932360-952967 GCA_003427395.1 Chara braunii | reverse complement strand
TAGTCCCCCCTCTCTCATCCTTGCCCAAACGTTAATACGGGGCCGCTTGACCCCCCGAAATCTCCCAGTAACTCGTCAGCCACAGGCAACCATACGTTTAAACCATGCAAAACCAAGCAACAAGGACCAAGTTTTTTCTTTTCTTTCTAGTAAGAAGCCCCCAGCTGCTGGGCAGCCGCCCGACACCAGTTTCCAGCAGGTGCCGCTCCCCACCAATAGATGGAGCAACCCAACGCCCGAAGCCTCAATCCTGGTGGTTCTCTTACCACCGCTAGGATAGAGGCCTTGCATGCGGGTTTAAGAAAAAAGAACAAATTTTTGATATGCCCCAGAAAGTTCAATAAATTTGCGCCGTGCCCCTCGGACGACCGACCTACCGTTCAGAATCTGTGCCCCTGGGGTCTCTGAACTTTCCTGCAGGCCCCTCTGTGAGGGTAGCAACTTTCCAGCATGCCCTGTGGCCGTTGGTGGCACCTGTGATCGTTCCCCTGGCTCTGGGAGGGGAGCTACTGGGGCATACTAGAAATATGGGACCTGTACCGATAGGGGTATATTGAACATTTTTCAGGCCCAAACGACACCAGGGGTTTTTCAGAAACTTCAATCTCTGTCAGAGGGGCGCTGCAGGGTAAGTCGGGCGTTAGAGGGGCACGCTGCAAATAAATCGAACTTTGAGGGGCATGTCGAAAAATTTCCACCCAAAAAAAAATAAAAAATAAAAAAATAAAAAATAAAAGGGAAGACAGACTAAGTCTTGGGTTCCATTTGACATAGTACTGGAAATAAAATAAAAAAAAAAAGAAACGAAAAGAAGTACTGGAAATAGACATTCTCTGTACTGAGAAGACCTCTGCATGGCCCGGCCAGTTCTGACTCGTCAGGATTTTATGACAGATCGCCATTTGAAAGAACTGCGTCTAAGTCATCGCCATTTGAAAGAACTGCGTCTGAGTCACTTTTTTTTTTTTTTTTTTTTTTTCTGTTTTTGTTTCCCGCTTGGGAAAATAGGGAAAACTGGTAGTTTTCCCAAACTCCTGAATCTTCGGAGGTCGGGCCCGACGACGACTGCCATTGATAAATCTGATAGGCGGTCGTCATTTCGTTTCGGCCTCCGAAAAGGTCGGAGGCCTACCCGAGGCCCGCTATTTTCCCAAGCGGCAAAGGTACTAGTGGGAACACAGCCCGACCGGATGGTAGGGGTGCTGATAAGAGCAGGCACCGCCGGTAGGGGTGCTGATAAGAGCAGGCACCACCGGTAGGGGTGCTGATAAGAGAAGGCACCACCAGCATTCTCGGGACGGCTCATCTATTGGTGGGGAGCATCCCAGGCTGCTGGAAAGGGGGTCTAGTGTCCCTGAACATTGTAGTTTTGCTTGACAGGACATGTCATTGTAAATTGTAATGGCAGCAGGCTGCCTGGCTCATCTACAGAGAATGAAAGAAATTCGGCGGGTAGAATGTCCCAGCCTCCTAGTTTGTCTGCCAAGTCACATTTTGAGTTTCAAGTGTGCATAGAAAAACACGTACTGGCAGTTTTGTCAGAACCCGAGTTTGGAACGGGCAAAAAACACAAAAAAGGGTGTTTTCTTTCTTTTTTCTTTTTTTTTTTCGCCGTTTTCGAACTCAGGCTGTCTGCACACCACAGCCTTCCCCTGTAGCTATGACGTCCGCTCTTATTACAAAGTGCCACACCTCTTTTATTCCCGTTGGAACTCAGTGAGTGGCCTGCAGGTACAAATTTATTTTTAACCCATATTTTTTTTTACCCATTTCATACTTGCCCCTTGCCATTTCTTCATTGACCTGTGGGGCCCAGACAAGGCGGGGCCAAGACCAAGTCCCACTAGCATCGTTGAGTTTCCTCAACGCCTGAATCTGGACGTGTTTGTGGAGATGTGCGGCTGATGAAACTCAACACAATCTGGCCAGAAACATGTCCAGATTCAGGCGTTGAGGAAACTCAACGCTGCTAGCAGGGGGACTTGGCCCCTGGCCATCCATCCTCCTCCTTCGCAGACTTCCTACTCTCTTCCCCCGAACACAACACAGCCTCATCATCACTGCAGACACGAAAGGTAAACGGCTTTGTAAATTCCTGACAGATTTTTACATTGCTGTTCGGGGAGTATTGTGTCCAGAACTTTCGAGGAAGATGGTAGACTAAGGCTTGGACCCCACTGGCGGATGGCTGGAAACGTTTTGGCGTGGAAGGGCAATTTCGGACCCCACTGGGCCTCCAGGAAGTTTTTTAGAGGTATGCCAACGTCGGTTTCAGACCCCACTGCTGTTCTGGAAACACCGTTGGCCGTGTTTCAACATGGCTGGCGGCTGGAAAAGTGTCCGCCAGAAACCGGCCCTCCTTTCCAAAATGGCCTCCAGCAGCGTAGGGAGGGCAAAGTGCCGGCCGTTGGCATCGGGGGCCAGCAAGGTGTGTAACAGTTGCAGTTCACGGGCGTCATGGACTTGAGGCTCGACCAGGGTGAAACACAGCGCTTGAAGTGTTTGTCGCACGAATCGTCCAAACGGGCCGGTGGTGATTTGCTTGTCCGGTGGTCCATGCAGGGCATCTGAACTTTCCTTTTCAGGAGGGGCCCCTCTCCGGTTTCCTAATGCGGCAAGCCTGGCCATTTCCAAAGCCCCGCCAGAAATCGGCGGTGGGGTTGCGTCGAAACGTGCCAATTCCTTTCCACCGATGTTGGCCACAAACCGGCCGCCAAGTACCTTTTCCAGCCGCTGGCCAGTGGGGTCCAAGCCTAAGGGCCAGATCCCACTGGCAAAGAGGAGATTGGAATAAGTGTCCGAATCTGGACGTGTTCCACACAGATGCAGAAAAGTAGATCACCACCATTTTTCGCACCTGTCCACATTCAGACACTTGCTACAATCCTCTTTGCCAGTGGGATCTTGCCCTAATGTTGTTGGCTTTGAGAGGCAAGGAATGAGGCATTTCTGATTAATTTTGCCCCTTAAACCACGAGTATGCTTCCCCCCGCTATGAGAAAAAAAGTGGCTGTAGTTGCGTGCACCGTAGGGTGTGTGTACAAAATACTACGACGGCCTCAGAGTCTATGCTTGCAAGGATGGTGGGTTTTCACTTAGATAACAAGTATAGATTCAAAATTACTAAGACGGCCCCAATAAGGAAGGATTAACCCCAGTCCAGGCAAATCAAACTCCACCCTGCTCAAATCTATTACCAGTAGCTGAAAGCATCACACGAAGTGGGGCGGGGAGATTACAGCAGGACAAGAGAGGGTCCTACATAATCCAAAATCCCAGTCAAACCCTAAGTATCTGTGATGGAAACTTTAAGTTACAAAATATGTGTCTCCCTATACAATCCGCATTTACGCAGAGACTATCCAGAGGGAAAACACTTACTGAAATAAATTTTGAATCTATACTTACCCGCCTTCTCACAAAACCATGGCAAAAACACACATCAAGAGAACAGCCTATCCATGAAATATAGAGCGAGAAAGCGGAGATTAATGAGTGCTAAATAAGCATCCCTCTTTTTTTGTCATTTCAGGACAGATCCAATCAGATCCAATCAACAGCAATTCAATCACATGATGCCCCATTGAAGGCGGCCAATCAGAGCAGTTCTACTGGACTCACACTTGTTCCAAACCGTAGCAGATCTGGGGAACAGAGTCTCCACACAGCCGGCTCACTCTGAGATCTATCTAACCACCTCCGATAGACTCCATCCACCGCATAGCCTCTGCGCCCGGCCCCCCCCCCCCTCTCCCCCAATTCCATCTCCCTCCGCTTTCTGAACACGCAATTGCTGGCACGCTAAATAGCTCAAGAAACTCCTGAGCTGAAAAGGGAAGCAAAACTAAGCCACCCCCCAGAAACCCTTGTCTACCTCGCGCCACCCTCTCAAGAACAACAGCGCTGAGTGAGGCCCCCTTCTTGGGAAAAGCAGAATGAAGCCGAGGAACACTGATCGTAAAAGCGGTCGTTAAAGTTACCCTAATCAATTGTAATGAAGTCAACGGTGCCTTAGACGTCGCTCTGGTGATCATCGCTGCTGTAGTTGGTGTAGCTGTAGCCGTACGAGCGCTACGTTCCTCTGTGCCATGTGAGATATTAGCTGTGATAAGCACAAGGGCAGATATCAGCTGTGTCTGAAGAGTCATTGCAGTGACCATCGCTGTTGCAGTTGGTATGATGATTGTGGTTGGTTGAGCTGTAGTTGCATGAATGCCGAGGTTCTACGTGCCATGTGAGGTGGCCGCGGTAAGCACTGGAGCAGCTGTCACCGTGGTTTCCGGTGTTGTTGAAGTGGTTGATGGTATTTCGTTGAACAAGTGACCTTTTGTGGCCATGCTGACTGGCAACGCCCGGGGCCTCTGCTTTGCTGCACCAGCATAGCACCAATTTCAGATCCCTTTTCAAAGATGTCATAGCACTGATTAAGGAGGTTGTCTCGTTTCTTGGCATCGATAAAGTCCGCAAGCTGCGGAACAGGCCTCTCCTCGAAATCCCAAATGACCTTCATCATGCGCTCCATCGTCACTTTCACCCAGGTGGCCACTGAGACCCCCCCCCCTATCGATCTCCTGTCCAGCCTGGACTGACCCAGAGAAGAGCGCCGCCAGTTCCTGCGGCTGATGACGTCAATCCTGTAGATAGTTAACCAATGAGCCCCTGCTTGCTGCAGGTCCCTGAAGAGAGCCATCTTCCACTGCTGATGAAGCCAACCCCCCCCTTCAGTGCTGCTGTTATAGAGTGCCACGAGCCGTTGCCCGTCTTGGTCCGCCGTTCCCGCCGTAGAGCATAGATTGCAAGGACGCCGCCCGCACATCAAACACAGGATGCTACCATCCTGCCCGTTTTGCCGCCATACACTCCCTTGTCGAACCTCCCCTGCACATTCTGGTTTGACCTCTGTCCTTTGTTGCAGCGATGGCGTCAACGCTGTTCATCTTCCTCGTCAGCCTCGAGGCGTTGGGTAGCAAGACCGCTGGGCCCGCCAGCCGGTTCGCCCCCCGCGCACTCGCGATCGCCTCTACCCCCCACTCTTAATTGGCAGGGCGGATCAGCCGTCTTCCTCAACCTGGCGCCACCCAACAGGCTTCCTGGCGCGTAGTCGAACTTGTGAGGTCGCACAAGCAGCCAACAGTGCTAAGCCTTCCACCTTCTCACAAATGAGTAATCTGCCTGGACTGCGCTGGGAAGACTTTAAATACCGACTGGACTGGGCCTTGGCTTCACTCTGTCTTACCTCCGGTGGCATGCACCCAGGAGTTCCAGCTCTTGTCTGGGTGGGAAGGGTAGTATGACCTGTCATCACGTCCCCCTCATCTCTATGTGCTCTGCCCGGCTTTGCAAGACCGAAATCACTTAAGTATGCTCGCAGTTTCTTCCCCCTCCCCTGGATTAACACATTGCTGCTCTTCACATCTCTATGTACAATTGGCCGTTCCGTATCCTGGTGCAGGTATCGCAAGCAAGCTGCAATCTGTTTGCCAATGGACATCATTTCGGTCCACCTCAGCGGCAGTTTGCCATCGACAAACGACTCTTCACTTGTCCTGAAAAGTCTGTCTCTTGTTTGAGGGTGCTCGGGATGCAGGTAGCTCTGAACCCCTCCCAGGGTCATTGCTTCTGCTCTGAATTGCCCGAGTTTTATCTCGCTGAGCTCCCCTGCCATGACCTTAATAGCCACCTCGATCTTCTCCTCCGGCACCACGAAAGATGCCCTGTACACATGGTGCCCTGTACACATGGCCGTATCCGCCCTTGCCAGCAGTCACACAGCTGCCTTCTCTGATTGTACTTTCCAACATAGAGAGGGCGAACTCTATGAGAGAGGAAGGTGGTGCTAGGGGTGGAGAGAATTTGGGCGCGTGCGTGCTAAAGCCTGTGGTACCCACGGTCTTACTGGAACAAGAGGAAATGTTGCCTCTAGGCATGTCCTGGGTTCAACTTGTCATAGTTTTTCGATGTCGATGCCATAGCACTGCGCTGCAGGCGCCTCCTCCGAGACACGGTAACCATACCCAAAGCTAATCCTCCTCCGCATAGCCCCAAAACTGCAAACCCTACGCATAGCCCTACGATCAAGATCAGATGGTTGTTCTTGTTGTTGCGCTGTGTAGCTTGCAAACCACTGCAATTGTGCAAGGCCGTGGCATTCAGGTGAAACTGAAAGATACGGCCATCTCTGGAGCCGACAAACAAATGGTTGCGGTCATCGAAGAGAAACAAATCCATGAGATTGCCAACCCTCTCCCCTTGGTGTCTTTCAAGCTCTGCAACAATATTTATCTCCCTAATGTCTCCTCCAACGGACACGAGTGGCGCCCAGTATAGTCTTCCATTGCCAGCAACAAAGAGATTGCACCCATCCTTGGTGACAATACATGCGCTTGAATCATTGAACACGGCAGGAATACCGAACTCAAGTGTTACATTGCTGCCTCCACCAATGGTCCTCGTAGCACCAGTAGGGGTATGCACTTCACGTACTGATTTGCTCCAGTACTCAAGAACATAGAGATATTCGCCATCACGTGTAATTGACTGGGGAGCCATCGTTGGGTCTCGAAACCGGGCATTGGGCCCGACAGTAGCGTCGAAGGTTGCTGGCATCGGGGGTCCGCTGGTTGAGGGGCCTGCTATGGTCTGGATGGCATTGGACCAATTAGACAGAAGGGTAGTGTCAACTCTGTTTATGCGATCCTGGGTGGAGACGTAAAAAAACTCCCCAGAAAGGGGTTTGACTATACCTAGTGGTAAAGTCATATTCCAATAGTCAACCTCAGTCCTACTGGATACGTTAAATTTCGACAAACGATTGTTGTACTTTCTTGAAACGAGCAATTCCTGGTCGCTCAGCAACAGGAGACTTGATACATCTGTCCCTATGTTGGCAGTGCTGGGGTTTTCATTTCGGTAATAAAGATCTTTCACCCATGGCCCTGCGACATCACTAATGATATACGCGCCACCATTGCCTGTGTCAGTCCATTGTGCCTTCCTCACCACGCAACCTCTGACGAGTCCATCACGGTTGTCCTTGAGGTTAATGTTTTCAGAGTAGTACACAGATTTCCCATCAGATGAGACAGCTATGGCATAAATCATGCTCGGCTGGGTGAGCGAAGATCTATCTGGTCTGTTCTCAAGCACGTTGCCCAGATATTGAAGGAGACTGCCATTGTAGTTCAGTGATAGACCTTGATGGTCTGTGGTACGATTCAGCAGACCAGAAGCTTGATTACCCAGCTGCTCACTCTGGTTTCTTGGCACTAACTGCAGGTGGCGGTCGTTGTTAGCGCCAGTGGCAGTGTCAAGAAGTGTGCCGGAAGTGGACCTGAAGAGGAGGAGGAGGATATGGAGGAGAAGAGTCACTGTGTTGTTGTTCCTACGACAGTACACAAGCAACCTGTAGTGACACAATGAGACCATCTTCGCTGTGGCCACAGAACCTGAGGAAATAGGGAGTACCGTCTCTCTCCTCTTTCTAACCACTGGCAACCAGGTCCTTCAAATGCAGCGATCGCAAGCGTGACCTGAATCCTTTACTCGCTCTCTCGTGGGCCGCAAGAGCAACAGCTTATTTCAATCATGCAATGTGTCCTCTAGAAAAGCAAACACCGTTTTCACTTCCATCAGTACAGCAGTTTCTCCACAAATCTCCATGAATCACCACAAATACACAAATCAGCTCCTCCTGACAAGCATCAAAACACAATCCCTTGAAATTCCTTCAAGTTTCTTTGCTAGCTTGACGGCAACAGGAGTCATTCCCTCCAGGACCCCCTCCGGTAGGCCGCCATAGTAACTGGTAATTTCAATACTACCGATCGGGTTGGCATCACACTGGGAAAAGCAAACAACGTTTTTCTATTTCATCAGTACAGCAGCTTCTCCATGAATTGTAAGGTCCCCCTGGTTGGTTGCACTTCTCTTAATACAGTTTTACACTTTTCCAAGAACTTCAAGGTCAAAAAGAAAACACTACCCCTCTGTTTTTCTTTTTTTTTTGAAGGATGATTTGATAAAATGTGCACGATAGCACTAACTTTCCGAAAGTGACCCGACCGAGGACCAGGGTACTACAAACTGAACACATCTCTATTGCATTTAAAATCCTTCCAACAATACCTCCGGCACGTCTGGGATTTTTGGAAGGAAAAACGACCTGAACTGGACAGCCACATCACATGGTTCAATAACGATCTAATCTTTCTCGCAAAGAAAAGCAATGAGTTCGCCAAGCATCTGGCGGCGCAAAGGAACAAACAGGAAATTGAAACAATGACCCAATTATTAGAACTAGAACAACAAGAACCGTCGCACGCACAGGAGCCCCCTGACCAGGAGGGGAACACACGCACACAAAACTTAAAAGACCAGTTGTTGAGACAAGCCCAATACCGCTGGCAAGGCGCGAGGATCCGAGCTCAACTCTCCAAGCACGAAACAGAAGGAGCAATGGGCGCACATTTTTTTGGCATTGCACAAGTAAAATGCAACACTATCGAAGCTTTACATGATCCCGATGCAGATGAGGCATCGCCCGCTCTGACAACTGCAAGGTGCATGAAGATAGCCCGGGACTTCTACAAGGACTTGTTTGCCTCACATATCCCGCCCACAGCAGAGGAGACTCGTCACCAATTGATAGACGACTTCCTAGTCCCTCTGGATAGGTCCCTCTCCCAGGCGAAAAGAGATAGACTAAGTCTCGAAGCTGTCCTATCCAAACAAGAGATATGGACGGCTCTCGTGCAGATGGAGGAAGACAAGACACCTGGAATAGATGGTTTTCCTAAAGAGTTCTGGAAGCAATGTGGGACCCCCTGAATCAAGATCTTATGGACTTCTATGCTGATGTATGGAATTCGGGGGACATGGGAGAGATAGTGGGGAAACATGTGCGTACATTACTTTATAAAAAGGGTGATAAAATGAATATTTGTAACTACAGACATATCACTTTACTCATGGTGACATACAAATTGTTGGCCAAGGCACTGGCTAACAGGATGATCCCGGTCATAGAAGACATTATCCACCCCGCGCAGACAGGCTTTATGCAAAACAGGAACATCCAGGAAAACATATTACTGGTACATGAGGTCCTCCAACTGACTAGATACGCGAACCATTTTTATTTTTTTATTTTTTTTGTTGAAAAAAGGCCCTTGTGCAAGACCTCTATCCTGGTGGTGGTAAGAGAACCACCGGGATTGAGGCTTTGCCTAGCGGGCCGCTCCATCTATTGGTGGGGAGCAACACCTGCTGGAAACCGGGTCCAGCGTCCCTTGAATACATGAATACATGAATGAAAGAACATTATGCTTGAACTATAGAGTTGGATGAGAAGTGTCTCTTCACCCCATTAGGGCGCCATATCTATCTGGTTCATTCTAGCACTCTTCCCTTCTTATCTATCTACCTAATTAACCTAAATGTGGCTATCATGAATATCCTCTTGACTTCATTCATACCCAAACCAGGCCCTTGGGACCAGACTTAATGCTGAGGGGGGAAAAGGGTCTGGGAAATCTGAAAGTGGACGTAAAGGAATAGTTGGATCAATCATTGTCCAGTCATTAAACACAAACTTATAATCCCTTCTCAGCTCTTCCTCTTCTCCTTTCCTTGCCCCTTCCCATTCAACCTTCCCCATTTTGCCCCCTTGGGTTCCTCCTAGCCAGCATTGGTTGAATCGTTCAATGTGCTGCAGGATTTCCTTAAGTGAGGATATAAATTTTATTTTTTCTTTAGACTGTTCCCATTTTATATTGATATCAGTTTGAATTTGTTGCTTAATTGTGTCAGTGAATTCTGGTCCATCTAGTCTGGCTCCTTCCATTTCATTCGTACATCTTCTCATCCAAATTGCCCATAAAACCGCTCTCCTACCCATATTGAATACATTTTGTGAGAATTCATAAATAAATTCAGGGGACCAGGTTTCCAGAAGAAGGGTTCTCCAGTCCCATGGCCATTGAACTTTTGTTTCCAAATTAGACCAAATACGGTCCCACCATCTCCATAGCCAAATTGCCCTAGGGCACTGTAAGAATACATGCTCGATTGTCTCCGAAATTAACTTGGAAGGAAATGCTGATTTACAAAATTTACACCATGGAAGAGCTATCCCTCTCTGTTCCAAGGTCGTTCTATCTATAAGCCAGTCATTTGTGGGTAGACATCTATGCTCTATTTGCCATTGTAATGAAGCCACTTTTGATGGTTTAATTTTGGTCTTACTAAACCGTTTTACCTTCCTTAGTGATTCTTTATTTGCATTAAGATGCTTCATCCATTTTTCTTCAACCTTGTCCTTTAAAAGAATTTTGGGGCGAAGCATCCTATAAGTGGATTTTACTGTTAACGTATGAAGAGTATAAGAATACCCTTTTCCTCTCCTTCCTTTATAAGACCATTTCCAATTTGTAGGATCAAGAGTCGGATGACATATAGGTGTATTTGGTTTAAATGCTACCCATTTGTCTTTATTCTTCAATACTCTGATTCTGAATACCTGCTCCTTTGACACCTTTTTTATATTATTCTGGTCCTTGATTATAAGAGTTTGGTTGTTATCCATTTCATAGGTGGTGAGAAGGATTTCTTCATCTTCCAGAACTACTACAATACTACCTATGATTTTTGGTTGATCCTTTATAGCTACCCAGTCACCTTCTATTAACTGAGGGCCCTTTTTTAGGATCCTTACCCAATCCAAAGGCATCCAGTCAATCAAATTTTCTAAGGTTTTTTCAGAGTGATGGCAATACGTAAGGTGGGTCTGTAACTGCGAAGGGGTAATCCACTCTTTCTCTTCACTGTTCCAAATGTCTTTTATTCTAACAATACCATGTTTAACCCACCCTTTCCAGGGAGAGTCTTCACAATGAAGGACACATCCTTGAGGATTTTTAAGAAGTCTATTATCAAAAAGTGACTGTCGACATACCTCTTCCCATCTATCAGGGGGATTTTGGTCTGTTAATGGTAATCTCCTCCATGTTTTAATGAGATTAGTCCAAAACGAATCATTATCTAAATCCATTCTTGCCGCCTTCCTATCTGATACCCTTTGCTCCATAGGTTCATTCTTTATCCCTCTTGGAATGGTCCAAAACCTGTTTTCAAGCCACATCATTGGGTCTATGTTGTAAGGTGTCTTTGGTGCCAGACGTCTGATTTGTTCCCATGCCAATCCACTCCAAGGGGTTTGGGGATTAAATAGGAGGCGTTTAATCCATTGGATTGATAGGGCCATAGCTTGTAAGGAAGGATCAATAATGCCTAACCCACCCCTGACTTTGGGTTGCATCACTAATTGTCATGCTACCCTACTAATTACTTTATCAAGCTCATGGTTGCCTCTCCATAAAAAGGAAGATAGTTGACGTTGCAGGGCCTTTAGTTCTTTGTTTTTTAACGCCCATATCGCTGATTTACACCAGATCGAGGCTAGGACCACATTATTGATTACCAGAGTACGACCAAAGAGAGAAGTATGCTTCCCCTTCCACAGTTCCAGCTTAGCATATACCTGTTTGGATATACATTCATCATTATTTGCTGGTTTTCCTGTTGCCGAAAGAGAAATGCACAATACCCTAATAGGAGTATCTAGTGAAAGTCATTTTACTTTGGGTAGTTCAGGGGGTCTTACTCCTTGATGATCAATTCACCATCCCATCGTTTTATTACCCCAATTTACCCTCATGTCAGATAGTCTACAAAACTTATCCATCAGACTGCTTATAGCTTCCATATTCATTTTAGATGCTTCTACCATTAGGGATAGGTCATCAGCAAAGAGAGAGCAAACTGGAATAGCTTCCTCTGGAATAGATGACACTTGAATTCTTTTTATATCCTTATGTTGTCTGAGGTTAGCTGCCAAAGCTTCCATGATTATGACAAAAAGATATGGGGCAATTGGGTCTCCTTGTCTTACTGATCTTTGTAAAGAAATAGAGGGAGCTATATTTCCATTTACCATTACCCTAGTTGTAGCATTCCTATGTAATATTTTCACCCATCTTTTAAATTTTGGACCGAAATTAATTTTTTCTAAACATTTATCTAGAAATAATCAATCCACATGATCATAAGTTTTCTCAAAATCTATAAATATGAAGGCTGCGTTATGTTTGGATTGACGTGAAATCCTAATCAACTCATTGACTAATAGTATGTTATCTTGGATATTCCTTCCTATTATAAACCTTGTCTGCTCTGGATGGATAATTTCAGCAATGACTTTAGAAAGTCTATTGGCTAAGGTTTTCGCCATCAATTTGTAGACCACCGTTAGTAGGGTGATAGGACGATAGTTACGAATATTTGTTTTATCCCCCTTTTTATAGAGCAGAGTTAAAATCCCTTGGCCTACCAGTTCTCCCATTTGTCCAAAGTTCCAAACTGCCTGGTAAAAATCCATGAGGTCTTGTGAAAGGAAATCCCATGAGGATTCCCAAAATTCCTTGGGGAGCCCATCAATACCTGGAGTCTTTCCCTCTTCCATAAACATTAGTGTTGTCCATATTTCCTCCTTTGAAACAGGCATTTCTAGCTCCACTCTTTGTTCTTCAGTTAATGATTTGCCCATAGGCATAAGAAAATCTTCTATTTTCTGAATTCTTTGAATTTCTGGGATGCTTTTAGTTTCTGACTTAAAAAGATCTTGGAAGTAATCTCTAGCTATATTCATACATGATGCTGAGGACGTGGCCAATGAAAGACTCTTATGGAAGGGGTCTTCTAGGCCTTCAATAATCGTGCGACCTGAATTTATTTTGGCCAAAGAAAAAAATCTTGCATCCATCTCCCCTTTCATTTGATGTTTTCTTAGCTTACCTCTAATCCTTATTCCTTGCCACCTGTATTCCATTTGAGCCAACAACTGATCCTCTAGTTCTTTTATTTCTTGAGCAAGAGGTTCTAAGATCTCCTTCTCATCAGATTCATTCTCCTGTTGTTGGAGCTGTTGAATCCTTTGCTGCAAACATGTTTCTTTATAGTGTCTTTGAGAGGCAAGGAGTTTAGAATATTCATTGCATTTACGTCCTAGAAATGCTAGACCATTATTGAACCAATTAACATCATACGCGAACCAAAATGTCGCACTGGTGTTCATAGATTTTGAGAAGGCGTATGATCATGTAGACTAGGTCTTTTTGTACAGCTGCCTTCAGAAAATGAACTTCGGGCCAATATTTGGGAGATGGATATGCATTCTTCATCAAAACGCCACCACAAGCGTCTTGATCAATGGTTTACTGGCCCCTCCCATAAAACAAGAACATTCGGTGTGCCACGGAGACCCGATAGCTCCCTTCCTGTTCTTAATCATTATGGAAACCCTGTCTGCAAACCTTCGCACAAATAAGGACATCTCCAGGATTAAAATTACCCATATCCCAGAAGAGGCAGTTCCAGTTTGTCCCTTGTTTGCATATGACCTCATGATAATGGTGGATGCTACAACCAGGAATATGGAAGAAATCCAGCGCATGATGGAACGATTTTACCAGGTGTTAGACATGATGGTTAATTAGGGGAGCAAGACACAAGGGTGGTGAATCCACTCCTAGGGTGGGCGCCCCCCAGAGACCCCTTGCATTTAATGGCAACCCCTGGAGGCTCCACTTAGAATCATGGGGGTCTCGAGTACAGCAACGGGCTGCCCGCCTAATAATGGTGAATGGATCAGGGCCCCGGCCCTGGCCAAACTAGCAACTGGGGGAAAAAGTCCACCTCCCTTTTAGGAAGGGCACTGGTGATAAACAACGTAGTATTCGCATCACTATGGTATAAATCCCTGGTCTCGCCCTTAACCAAACAGGTTGTCCCCGCTTTAAAGGCTGAAGTGGCGGCCTTTTTATGGCGAGGTGACGGTGATCTGCAAAACATCATTAGTACAGTGGCCTGAGAATCAGTCATTCAACCTGAAAGTGAAGGAGGTCTGGGTATAATAGACCCAACAGCACAGGCCCAAGCCCTCCAACTACAATGGATCAGAAAACTGATCTTCGCAACGAACTGCCCTTGGCAACCTTTGGCTTTAGAACACGTGGCACACCTAGCTCTCCCTGCCCCCCTCATAGTGCACCCCCTGACATGGCTAGAGGATCGTTTTTTTTTTTTTTTTTTTTTTTTTTTTTTTAATCTCCCTCTCTCTCTCTCTCTCTCTCTCTCTCTCTCTCTCTCTCTCCTCCTCACACACACACACACACACACACACACACACACACACACTTATGTTTTTTTTTTTTTTTTTTAACACACACACTATGTTTGTGACTGTGTGTAATTTAAAATAACGAAAAAAGAAAGTGTGTGTCTGTGTGTTATTCGGAAAAGAAAAGAAGACGCTGTATCATTTTATGCATGCAATCCAATAATGAAGGTCTTTGCTGGCTGTAATTTCAGCGGCTCAACTCATCAANTTTTTTTTTCTTAACCCCCTTCAGTGTTAGTGATGCTGATAAGAGCAGACACCACTAACAACTGGGGAGCGGCTCTGTTCCATTGGTGGGGAGCTGCACCTGCTGGAAACCGGGTCCAGCGTCCCTTGACATCTTAACACTTAAAAGTCGAGGTTCAACTCGTGCTGGGATTGGACAATCCCACGGAAATGGTCAGACGAAGGGGGGTGCCCCGACGGGGCTGTAGATCAATTTTGGCCCTCGCTGTTGAGGAGCTGGAGGCGACTTCCCCCCCCCCGAAAGGCAGCACCCCGACCGGTGGGAGGAAGTCTTCCGGCAAAATCTTTTCGGAAACCGCTGGCTTACGAACAGGCAGGGTCAAGTGATGGACATCTCAGCACGACCATGGAAGGGATGGGTAAAACGGGGAGTGATTAGAATAGGAGATATATGGAATAAAGAATGAAAGGATTGGAAGACAGCAGAGGAGCTACGACCGGTGCTAAAACATTGTCACCGTATTGCACATAATTTAAACCAACTCATAGAAAGGATTCTGCTTTCGTGGTATCGGAAGCTAAGGAAGGAACCTACGCTGAAGAAAGGGGACTGGGTTGGAATTAGAGGGGACCCCGGATACCTAGGGAGAGTTCAATTGACAAGAACCCAGGATGTCCCGGTGGAGAGGTATGCACTCAGCCAATCCCAGTCGCTACAGGGCAGTCGGGACCCTTTCATATGGAAGGATACGGCAGAAGTTTTCTGGGTACGGGTCCTGGGCGACGGAGAGGAGGCCAGGGCCTTTCAGCCGGCCACTGGGATACACGAATTACCTCTCGACCCAGGGGAATGGAAATGGAACCCTGTGGCAAGGAAAATAGGCCCTACAAAGAAGATGACTTCATAAACTAACTGTCAAATCCACCTACAAAATGCTCAGACCCAAGAGACCCCTGAGAGACGTGATAAACATTAGGTGGGCGAAAACATTTCAATGTGGATCGTTCTCTCCTCACACCAATCCCCTGGTTTAAGGAACGAAAAGCAAAACCGGCAAAAGTCACCGCTCTGCAGTGGCAGATTGCCAACCGTAGCCTCCCCACCATGAACTGGCTGATGGATCACACAAACCTAGAAGAGAAAGGTCAGGCCCTCCCTTGGTGCTTCCGGTGTCTGCAGGCCTTCCCCAAAAGAAGGAGAGCAGAAACCATCGAACACGTGTTCATGCAGTGCCCTACGACACAACTGACATGGCGCTGGTGGGATCGGATATGGAGGAAAATGATCCCTGACGCCCCATGGCCTTGGTCATGGCGGGCCATCCTCACGGGATTTTGGCCGCAGGCCCAAGAGGCACCATTTTTTTGTGGAAAACATGTTTAAACTGGGTCGAAGTGCAATCCTATGGGGGCTCTGGTGACAAAGGTGCCTCCTAGTCATGGAAGGGGTACGTGTAGAAGGGCTAGAGGTCACGGAACAGATCCAACAGCAACTTAATATGTAAATTATGAGGAGATGGCAGGTGCTGAAGTCTCAATTGGATCTCCTCCGGACAAATAAAGGCATTAAGCGAGCAATCTCCTCCTTCTGCAAAGACTGGTTAGGAGGAGAGAAGGGAGGATGGATAGCAAAAGTGGAATGGGTGGGAGATAAGGATGACGGGAAACCATGGGAATTTTTTTTTTTTTTTTTTTTTTACCAAACACCCGCCCGTGCTAGTGGTGCTGATAAGAGCAGACACCACTATCACTTAGGGGGAGGCTCCGTCTGTTGGTGGGGAGCGTCACCTGCTGGAAAACGGGTCGAGCGTCCCTTACACAGATGGAGATTGGAATATATCTTAGCACACAGTTGTGGGGTCCTGCCAGCATTGATTACCCTAGAGCCCAGGGGATTGACTGAGCAGGGTACTGAAGTTGTAAGGGGACCTCTTCACCTTGCATCAGGCGTCCGATATACATCGACCTGTTAGTCCCTACTCCCTATTTCCAACAAGTACTGTAGGTATTGGGGCCTGTCCTCCCAGCCTTATCTTTAGGTAGACCGACCAAGTGCGAGGGGGGGATGGGGAGTCAGGTTCTGCATCCAGGGGGTAGCTGGGGTAGAGACCTAGTCCTCCTATTTCCTTCCTTCATCCTGACCGGTCCGACTCTGATTGTGTTGGGGGGGCACCCCAGTATCACGCCCAAACCAGCTCAACTCAACTAGGGTGTTGTGTGAATGGGGGAAGAGATTCGCGAATTCAGAGGCCGGGGGGAGTGGGATGTCACTGGGGATTTCAGTCCATTTATGGAAAAGCAATCGATAATCCTTCTGAGATTTATCTAGGCAATCATTGTCATCCAACAGCCACCCATCCCATTGTATCCATGCAATTTGTCCCCCTTGTTCCCCCCCCAACCATTCCATGCAGAATTTTTTAAGCTTTTGGGTAATGTCAGCTCTTTTTGTAAGGTTTCTCATTTCTTGTACCTTCTTCTTCCATTGTGCTCTGATTCCGACGTGGGCATTTTCAATTACTAGGATGCATCTGCGTCGCCAAATGGCCCATAGCACTGCCTCCCTTTCAATCTTGAATAAGTTGGATGTGAAAGTTGAGGATTGGGCAGTCCAGTGACCGGTTAGCACGGCCCTCCATTCCCATGGCAAGTCCCTGTTTGTGCCTAAACAATTCCAGATCCGGACCCATCCACGCCATGTAAGAATAGAGGTCGGGCACTGCAGGAAGAGGTGCTCTATTGTCTCGTTGATCTAACGAGAGGGGAAACCTTTGTTGCATGCATGGCACCAAGGGAGAGTCATCCCTTTCTGCTCCAAGTGGGTATTAGTGGAGTGCAGGGACTACCGCCTGATTTTAAACGACCGGGTGACCATAGAACCCACCTTCACGATGCGCCCCCCATCCGATTTCCCGGACCCCTTCCCTCCGCACCCACTCACCATGGTCGAGGTAACGATGGATTAACAAATTGAGCTTGGACGGGTTCCCTTCCCCTCATCCTTCTTTTTTTTTTTTTTTTTTTCTCCTTCTTTTTTTCTCGTTTTCCTTTTCTTTTTTCCCTTTCCTTTTTCCTTTCTTTTTCTTTTCCTTTCTTCTATTTTCCTTTTTCCTTCCTCCTTTTCTCCCCTTCTTCTTTTTTTCTTTTCCTTATTTTCTTTCTTCTTTGCTTTTTCTTTTTTTCTTTCTTCATTTTTCCTTTCTTCTGCTTTTTCGTCTTCTTCTACCCTAATCCCTCTTTGCAGCAGAGTACTTCAGTCTCCGGTGCCCGTCCGGGGACTGATTATCATTCCTGCAACAGAATGATTGAGACAGCGCGGGAAATATAATGAAAGACTATCAAGGAGGTCGGCTGCACGGTTAACGCCCCAGCTATTGGGGCAGTCAATGCTGGGAGCCAGGACTGAGCATCCTTCTTGCAACAAAATGTTGATACAGCGCTGGGAATATAGGACAGATAGGACAAATTTTCAGGAGGATCGGTTGCACAGTCAAACCCCCAGCTAATGGGGCAGTCAATGCTGCCAATCAGGACTTTTAAGAGGAGGCCCATGGTCTAATTCCTATAGATGTTCTCAACTTTCAAAAAGGGGGGGTGAGGAACCAGAGCATAGAAGCAGGAATCTAGCAACGGATTCAGGGCAACGAGGTTCCCCCCTCCCTCCAATAGCCTGCCCAGTCAATCCCCTGCCCCCCAGGGTAATCAATGCTGGCAGGAATCTTCCACATTTTGTTTTTCTCATATTCTCCAAATCCAGTTTGTATACGGGATGCTGGACCCGTTTTCCAGCAGGTGATGCTCCCAATCGATAGATGGAGCCTCTCCCCAGGTGCTAGTGGTGTCTGCTCTTATCAGCATCACTAACACTGGTGGGCGCCGGGCGCGTTTAAAAAAAAAAAAAAAAAATCCGAGATGAAAACACTTCACAAACTCCTAAAAAACGTCATAACACAATCCTTTGCTTGGTGCGGAGGCATAGTCCGCTATTATTTTTTTGAGAAAACTAGGGCGCGGTCAGGGTTTGAGTTAAACTTTCAAAACAGTGTTGTAAACCCGGTAGGACAGGGGGCCCCTCCCCTAACCAGAACCGGCCTGTCCCACTGGACTGGTTACCCCCCCGTTGGTCGTAGTGCTTTTTTTTTTTTCTTTTTTTTTTTAAGCCCAGGGTGTTGTAGAGGCCAAGGAGTAGACCCACGGTGATAGTTGGCAGCGACACCACCTTCCCTTCCCTTCCTCACATTAATACTGCCAGTGGACCCCCTTTCCCTATTATCCTACGTCAGTGTGACCAGTAGGTCCAGCACTCATGACCGTCACCCTACCACTATCGAGGGAAACTTGGAGCCGACAGCAGTGACAAGCACCAAGGGGCCATAGCGATCCAATCTGGGGGGTCTTACCAGTTTTTTGGGGGGCCAGGACGCCTCCACGCAGGCCTGTGATGCACAACCTCACACCCCGTGCGGCGTTTCGTACCGAGGGACGCCGTTCAGAGTAATTGGGTGTATGGCCAAGGATTTTGGGTGGGGATTGAATTGCCTGGACGAAACGGAGGATTTTTGCTTCACCTCCAAGGTTATTCCAAAATTAGGGCCGACGGAGGTGGCTCAAAGGGAAAACAAGAAAATTTGAAGGGCAGTAAGGCCTACGTGCGGGATACAAACAAGGCGTGACTCAGTCATCGGCCGCGAAAATAACTGACAAAAGAAAAAGGAAAGGGAAGATACGGAATCTACCACTTCTCTCGCACCAGGTTCGCGCCAACTCTATTTAAGGACCCAAGAGCTAGGGAGCATCTTGGCCTCTAATGTCAGATTCATCAAGTTCGTGATGTCGGCTAAGAGCATCGACGTTTGATCGGGGCGAGGATAGGAGAACCCAGGTTCAAAAGCTCGCCGGTTGGCCTCCGACATTCCTGGAGAGCTCTGGGAACCGAGCTGAACCTTCGTATCCCAGCACCAGCCTTCGCCAGGAACATGAGTCTCCCTGCTGACCGGCAGTTAAACTGGGGCCTCCATATGGCGTGGGCAGCCGACCAGGGCAACACCGTCAACTCGGTGTAAGGCAAGATCAAGGTCGGGGAAGAAAACAGATCAACCAGAATAAACCCACTTCCCCCTATATGACAAGCCTTGGACGGGTTATATAGATGAATCCGGTCGGTCTGCAGTAATGTGCTTCGCACATCCGAATCACAATACACCATGTCCTCATCTGCGATTGGGAAGGGTGGAAGGGTGCTCTGGCGCATCAACGAGAGGTTTGAGCACGGGCAATTACCTTGCTAGTAGGACGCGTAATATCCGACATTTTCCTTCTCCCTCTTTTTTTTTTTTTTCGTTCAAAAAACTCGTTAGAAAATTTCATTCAAATGAGACAAGGAACTACTAGAAAAATCTAATTGGCCTAAGGATGGAATTTTGAAAATTAAGATACTAGGGCCATTACCCGGCTTTGGCTCGGAGAAATTGGAGCTACTTCAGACATGTCTACCCCGATTTCGAAAAATTCGAATTTTTTTTTTTTGGTTCCCAGGCCGTTTACCTGGGCCTGGGGTACCCCGAAAAAAGAATGCTGATGTTTTTTTAGAATCGGTACCCCAACCGGACAGTTCCTGGAAGGGACCTCTGTGTGATAATATTGGCACACGAGTTCACTGCTTTAATCTTATTTGGATAGAATCTTGGTGCATTTGAGCTCTCTTCTTGGTACATGACTATCTGGACTTCTTCGTGATTTTGCAATTTGATTTTTTGTCTATCGCTCTCGCTCATTATCCTTGCATTTTGTGACGTGGGAGGAGGGTCTGGCCGATGGGACGGATGACCAGGGATGGGAGGGCGATGAAGGATGGGAGGGTGATGAAGGATGGGAGGGAGATGAAGGGTGGAGTGGAGATGAAGGATGGGAGGGGCGAGCAGGGATGGGAGGGCAATGACGAATGGGAGGGCGTTGAAGGATGGGAGGGTGATGAAGTATGGGACCGATGGGAGGGACATAAAGGATGGGAGGGGCGAGCAGGGATGGGAGGGCGATGACGCCCGACTGAGATGAGCGGCATTGGATACTGTGTTGGTAGGGCCTGAGGGCGATGGCATTGGCACACCAGTTCACTGGTTTGCTCTTATTTGGATGAAATCTTGGTGCATTTAAGCTCTGTGTTTTTTTTTTTTTTTTTTTTTTTTTTT
>BFEA01000517.1:901490-911878 GCA_003427395.1 Chara braunii | reverse complement strand
GGCGGGGGGTTGCAAGCTAGCATTAGGGAGGAAGGCTAGGAAGAAGAGGACTGCAAGGACAGCGAGCAGCGCTAGGTAAGCAAGGAAGACGCAGGCTGCGATTTCCATGGTTGACCTTTCGTAGTAGTCGCTGGGCGCCATTTTTCGCGGATGAGTGTTACTGCTCCTTCGGCGTGTAAGGAGGGGGTAGCAGTAAAGACGGGGAATGAGAGAGCAGGAGGAGGGGGGAGAGAGAGAGCGGGGAGAGAGAGAGAAAGGGAGAGAGGGAGAGAGCGGGAGGGGGAACGTGAGAGAGAGAGGGAGAGGGAGAGAGATGCGGCGAGAATACAGTCGCGGGATGGGGGGAGGGGGTTGCGAGAGTAGCGTGTGCGGACGAAGGGTTACGCCATCAGGTCGTGCAGGAGGAGCGCTGCTACGATGAGTGCAATCGTGCAGATCGTGCTGAGGGCAGCAAAGAAGAACACGGTGGCGTAAATGAGAGCAGAGAAGCGGCGCGAGCTTCAGAGCATCATGCACTCGGTCCGACAGGCCCAACAGAGCAGCGCGCCGATGAGGACGTTGCGCACGAGTGCCAGACACAGGGCGATAGCGCAGAGCAGAGCGAGGAGTGCTAGCGGGTCCAGTCCAGTGGGTTTCATGGCGATGCGGCTACAGTACCCCTTCTTGAGTGTCGATGAAGTCCTCCTCACTGTCTGGATCAAAGTGGAAGTCCATCCCCGAGCCTCGGTCCGTCCAACGGCCACTAGGCACAGAAAATTGTCGAGGCAGTCTTCGCAGGAAAACCCGTTGTGAAATCCTCCGTCAAGCGTCTCGATAGAAAGCCGGTCATCGGCTGCTCCAGGTGGCCTCGTGCACTCTACTTGGAAGTACCCTTCGTGGCCAAGCTTACCTGCTTAAGTATCGTTCGATCCGTTGGTCTGACGGGGCCTGAAGTTAACTGCTGGCGCGTAGTCCGGTATGTTCGAAGTGTTCGGCCGTAGTATCCTTGAAACGCGAGTTGTTGATGAAGGTAGCCATTCCTAGCCACCCGGTACAGAGGAATCCTTCATTTGCGTGTGCCCCTGGTCCGCATTCCATCATACCATTTTCCTTAGAAAACTACGAGATGAAGAAGCGCGGGGAAAAGGGGATTTAAATTCACGTTCAAAATTGAACGGCGTTCAATTGTTTGTTTTTTTTTTTTTTGTTTTTTTTTTTGTTTTTTCAATGCGTAAAAATAACTTGTTTTTTTCTGATTTTTTTTTCTTGGTAGTTCTCTATGATGTGGGGTATATGCCTGTTAATTTTGGAGTCATTTTGCTAAGGCAAAAAAAAATGAAAAATCGCCAAAAATGGCGGTGTCAAATCGTGTTCGCCCACTCATTTGTTTACTTTTTATTTTCTATTTTCACTTTATTTCGCGACCAAAAAAAAAATATTATTTTTTTTATATTTTTTTCATGAGTTTTATATAATGTAAAGTACACATCTGTAAAATTTTTGGGCATTTGGCTTTGCCAAAAAACAATAAAAAATCGCCAAAGATGGGGGTGTCACAAACGTACTCGTGCACTCACTAATTTCAATTCTCTTTTTACTTTTTTCTATTTTCGGTTTACTATTTTTATTTTCAATTTGGTGACGAACTTGGATGTAATGCTCAGGCAAATGTTGTTTATTTTTATTTTTTTTATAACCTATTTTTTTTCGGAAGTTTTTGAGGGGTTTTTTTTTTTTTCCCTCGCGGAATTGAACTCCGTGTTCGGTCGTGTTCATTGCACTTGCGTGCATTCCGTTTAGTTTCAGCACAGAAAACCCGCGTTCAATGAACGAGCGTTTTCATAGGTGGCAGATACAATGCCCTACGGGTATCCCAACCATTGACAACCCAGGGAGACAGGAACGGGTGAAGGGGGATGGAGGGGAGAATCCATCGATCAAAGGAAAACAAAATCCATACCCATAAAGCTCACGACATCATCACAAACCATGGCAAACGATAGCAAACGATAACAAACAACAGCACATGATGGTTATTCGGATAATGGTGAGGGACTCGTTATCAATCAAGGGGGCGAAAACCGCCCTTTTTCCTATATATATATGTATATACATATGATTATATATATATATACATAATAATATGATAATATACATATATATATTTCCCATTATAACAAAGAAAATTCAGTAGTCATAGTCGGGTTAGGAATAGTAATAGGACTAGGATTCAGAATAGGACTAGGACTACGTTCTCAAAGTAAACAAAGGAAAAAAGAAAAAAGAGAAAAAAAGAGAAAAAAGGAAGGAGACAAAAAAGAGGGGGGAAAAAGGAGACAAAAGAAAAACGAAAAAAAGAAAAAAAGGAAAAACAGGAAAAAAGAAGGAAAAAAAGAAGGAAGAAAAAGGGAGAAAGAAAGTTGAAAAAAGAGAGAGAAAAAAAAAAAAAAAAAATCGTAGAAGAGGGATTAGTCGACAAGCTACGGTATAGGGAGCAGGGGATGTGCGTGCGTGTGTGAGACGTTGCCTGGTAAATGGCCGGGGGGGTTGCTTGTGCGTGAGTGACGCACAGAGGGTTCCCCTTATTATGTGATACAGACTCAGGGATCGAGACCCATTAGTACCTACACAACTAGTAAAGAGCTACTCCTTTTTATCGATGGGACCCGTAGAGGCCTCTCCGTCATCTCCAGTCCTCCCTTTTGGAGACTCTTACCTATGCAGTCTTCAGAGTCCAGGCTTCTTCCTGAGCGGCGAGTGGTGGCGCCCTGTGCCTTAGTATGCATGCCCGATCCGGGCTTCGAATCCTCATTAGTCCTATCGTATCTAGCGAACAGTTATTTCCACTCGTTAGTAGGTTCCATAGAGGTAGCTCCCGTCATCTCCGCCTTTTAATGCCCGGGCAGCCTTCAGAGTCCCTCAGCTCCCTTCTGACCTGGATATGCGTGTGCGTGTGTGTGTGTGTGTGTGTGTGTGTGACCCAACCTCTATCCCTCCGAGGGGATTGCATAGGCACTAGAGGGTCAGCAGTCCCGAGGGGTCTGCTGACCCAACTGGCCAGCAATCCCCTCGGACCCCACACACCTACACGGACACAGACACGCACAACATTAGTCCATTCCGTGACTTTGTTGGAGGGTTTGCAGAGTTAATTGCAGGTTTACCCTGCTAGGCTGGTACAAATGTGATTCACGAATACCTTCCTGACAATGCTCCAGCAACTATGCGAGTCGTAGCCATTGTCGACCATGCAGCCTACCAGTCGTCGTATCTCAAGTGCAGCTTCCGTCGGGTCTGTGCAGAGGATCAGGATCTGAGCCGTTTGGGCCGTGATGATCTGCAATGACTGCGAAATGCTCCTGTTGGAGTTGAATCGTGTGAACTTGCACAGTTCGAATCCCAGGTCCTTCCTCTCGCCTTTCGTGGTTGCAAACTCGCCTTTCTCGCTGGAAGAAAATGTGATAGTCATACTGAGGAAGTTGGCGATGATGCCCTGGCCGCTTTCGTTAGTTAACTCAGTCGTCTCCTTGATCTCGATGTATTCTGCCGGATAGATCCATCAAGGGTCCGTACTCCGGTCACAGTCTCCCCTGAAGCATTCTCTGACAGAAGGATTATTCAGCGAGCAAACGTCGCCCACGTACCTGAAGGTGTAGCGGAAGGATGCAACCAGCTCGTGCAGGCCACTTCTTAGCATTCTCCGCATGGCCTGGTACTCGTATTTGAAGAAGTACACATCGAACCAAATCGGGGAGCAGGCCAAACCCATGGGAATCCCTAGGACCTGCCTCCAGACTTGGCCGCCAAGCTGGACGAGACTGTGAGACAAGCACCACTCAGTGACCCAAATAACCTGCAGCTCCGTGAAGTGCATTGCAGCATCAGTGGGACAGAGGTGCCTGTCGGACCAAGCAGCGATCATCCACCCACTTTCGGTCACATGAACTCTGATTGCGTCCCTGGGGCTTCTGTCGCGCCTGTGCTTCATTGCACATTCAACGAAGAACTTCACAACAACTATCAGGCTGTGCTCGGAAGCGTCTGTCGGGATCAGTTCGAAGCAGCACGTGATGTCAGCAGAGTAGACAGACGAAATCATCGGCGGGAGGCTCGCGGCGAACTCACCAACCGAGGAAGTCGGCCACCAGAGGTTGGGTCTCACTCCAAACTCCGCTTCCATCAAGCAGCCCTCTTCCTCGCAGAACTCTCTGACGGAAGGGACCAGGAAGCTTAGTAAGCATGCGCATAGTTCGGCCATGGAAGAGACGGCTGAGTTGGCAGTGTTGGTGATCCATCTGAAGGTCCCCTTGTGGGCCTTGAATACCGCCATGAGATACGGTAGCGTTGCTCCAGTGTGAGGTAGCGCAAGCAAATGCTCCGTCTCAGTGTGCATGCCTTCTATTAAGAGTTCGGGCTCCACGTGCATCTGGACGAAATCAGGACTGGAGAGTCTCGCCAGCGCAAGCTGTCTGATGAAGTTCATGTAGACAAAGGACGACGTACTGGCTGCCTTATCTGTGGCAAGGACCAGGAATCTCCTGGTAAGGAACTCAATCTCCTTTTTGATGAAGGTTTGATCGATCGGCTCTGCTGCTATATGCCTGTGCCTTGTCCAATACTTGCGCATCTTGGATTTCGCCTTCGCGAGTGCCAACCTTTTAACCACCTTCTTCCTTCTTTCGCTGAGTTGCATGACCTCGTGCACGCTTACCGCCACTTTGCTCAACAGTTGTTCGAACTCTTACAGTGCTTCGTCGATGTCAAGTGCCCTCAGCGGGACATGATTGAGTCCAAGCTTCAACATTGCTCTGAGCCTACTGTTGTCGGTGATGTTCGGACTCAATGTGACCACGTGCTGGTAAGGCGAATCCGGAATGAGTTCCAAAGGAATGTGACTGAGAAGAGAGGAGTACCTCTGCGCGCGGCTGGGGCATCTAGCAACATCATAGTCTTTCGACCACTGATCGAGGTTGAAGTCCCTGAAGGTTCTCTTCGGTTTGCAGAGATAAGCCGTAAGCGGATCGTTATAGGTCCAGCCGATCACGACGTCATCAAGCCAGGACTCAGCTTCCTCCCCCACCACGCGTCTTAGCGCGTCCAAGATTACTCTTCTTGCAGAAAACGCTTCCATGACCCTGCTCGTGTATCTCATGTGCAGAAACGTGCCTTCGGTGCGTCTCCTCCTCTCCCATTTGAACCTGTCGTTGGGGAGTCGAATCATCTTTCCTCCTAGCTCAAGATCCTGCGGGAGACGGATAGTGTGTTATAGGGGAAAAAAATTGTTCTGCCCATGAGATAGTACACCAGGCTCTACAATCTAAAGGGCGAGAGAGAGAGAGAGAGAGGCTAGGCCAGTGAGGGTTGTTCTGGTCATACACACACACCCACAGACACACACACACACACACACACACACACACAGAGCGAGAGAGAGAGAGAGGGGGGGGAAAAGGGGGKGGGGGAGAGATGTGGTGGTCTCATCGCGAGCGGACGACTTCATGCATCCGCAGGTCAGCGTCAGAGAGTCTCCATCTCAGCCTCCTGGAACTCATGGATAGGGCAGATTCCACTCCCGAGAGCTCGTCGGGGGACAAACCACTGCGTGACGCGGCATGGTCCTGATGTGCCTGCGCTCCAGGCGGTGGTGGGGTGGCCAGGATGGGGGGCTGTGAATTTGCTGCCCGAAGGAGGGGAGCATTCGCGTGCTGGTGCTCGTGAGCGGGTCTGGGGTCGTTGCCTCCATTCACTCTAGGTGCGGCTGCCTGCTGCGGAGGATGCTGCTGCAGAGCAGCATCGTTCCTAGGAATGGGTTGAAAGTTCAACCTTCCTTGGCCTAGAATCGGTTCCGGGCAGCTCCTCCTTCTATGTGCGGGTCTGTGCGGGGAGGGCAAAGCTACTCTCCTAGGTCTGGCTGGGATCCTAGTGGGAAGTAGAATTCTGCCTATCGTCGGGGGGGTAAAATGCCTCCAGAGCCTCTCCTCGCTGATAACCTCTTCCGCAGTTAGCTGCTCATTTCTCTCAAGTTCTGTGATGCAGTTAGTCATGATTTCCCTGATGAACATGAAGATGAAGCAGCCTCTGACTGCATCTTTCCAGGTAGTGCGAAGTTAATGGATGAACATGGAAGTTCTCACTCTTGTAGAGGAAAGGTTTGGGAACAGGACGTCAGGATGAGCGAGAAGGTACCAAATGGCATGGTCGACCCAGAGCGGCCTGCCAGGACACTCCTTCAACTCTTCCCCCTTCTTACAGCTACATCCGAGGTACGGTCTTCCCGCACTCCAGACTTTATGCAAGTTACGAAGATCCAGAGATGGCGGCTGACATATCTTCTTATGCCACATCGTTGGCTCTGATTCGCCGCATTTGTCAGGCTCTACGTACGTCATAAGGGGAAAGGGGAGATCAGTGGGTTTGAAGGGCGGATTGCCCCTCCCACAGTAATTCAGTTGCCCTTTGTAGGCAATTGCTCTGGACTTCTTTACGTCGTCGTCCGAGAGTGCAGCCAAAAACTGGTACGCTTTTATGGAGATCGGCGCGAGGTGATTGTACGTGTCCATCCTCCATACCGAGTGTCTGAAGGCCTGGCACGTGTGCTCGATCCATTGATGGGAGGCTATGGTGGCGAAGGCTGTAAACTGCCTATTCGAAGCTATCAGTTGCGGTTGCCTACGGCGTGGGGTAGGCCTGTGCTGCAGTGCCCGAGCATTGGCCGAGATGGTAGCTATGGCTTGCTCCATCTCATCGAGCTCATCGTCATTGACATCAAGCGCCTGGCACCTAGCTGCTCTCGCTGCAGGCTCCAGAGGAGGGGGAGGGGGCGGGGTACCGATTTCTGTCGGGACAGGATTCCTAATGTGCGCGTCGTTCAGTTGCCAGGCCCTTAGAAAGATATGTTCTATCCTAGCAATTCTACCCGGTAGTTCGGCGTTTTCCCTAGCGTACGCATCCTTCCTGCTCTCAAGCTCTGCGGCCAGGGCCTCAACTTCCCTGCCATAGTTCTGCCTATCATCTTCCCAAGTACGCGCGAGTTTCGCGATGTCACTGAACAGGATGTTCTCGAAGAAATTCGGGAATCCGCCGGTGTCCAGTAACTGCCTGATCACATCATTGCTTTTAGTTTTCATGCAGGTGATGAGGGTTTGTGCAGGTTTGCTTGGCCACGGGTGCGCCTCAAGCCATGGAAACTTCTCGATGACCTCATTCCACCAGCCGCCGGGAAAGGACTCCGTAGGGGTGTTCTACAAAAAGAGGCAAGACGACACACGACAAAGGAGTGGAAACAGGAGGAGGGAGGGGGGGAGAGCGAGAGAGAGAGGAGGATGCGGACTATCCCCGGTTATAAATGCTCTCCTATACCTGAGATAACACAGACTAACCTGGTTGCCTTTCCGATGGTAATCCATTACGTAGAACCAGCATTGCTCCTCTCTGCTGTGCTCGACGATCCGTCGAGGCGGGGATTTTTTCAAGGTACGGTTCTCAGGGGCACCCGAGAACAGTGCTGCAGGGAATAGTTCCCAATCGTGTGTGTTTTTTCTATATGGCACGCGAAGGTACGTAACTTACTGCACCTCGCATGTTACTCCGACGGCTACCCATCGGCGCACCTTTATCCCCGAAGCTTGTGCAGGAACCGTGAATTGTTGTTGCGCGGTAACCAATCCATCTACTCGAGGCAAGGCCAGTGTTTATCTCGTGCGTAGTTACGGGTGAGACCAGGGAGAGTTTCCGTGCGAGAGTGGAAGAAGTGGTAAGAACTAGAAGGGAAAGGTCGGTTAGCAAACATAGCTCTACGTGGTGGGGTACCTGGGTGTTTCAAAGATGCCCGTGCGAGCGAACTTTCAGTTAGGAGGCGAATGCTACCTCTCGTAAGTGAAAGTTGGGTCGCAAATGCATCGGAAATCGATCTCATTGATTCGTGAAAAAAGAAAAGAAAAAACAATATTGCATGATCTCATGTGCCCATTTTTTTAGAGAAAAAAAAGGGGGGGAAGGGGGGAGTCGGCCTAAAACATAAGCATCCGCTCATGAAGAAGAGGGGAACTATATTTTTCTACTGCGGAAAATTGCACGAGACTTGTTCAACAGGGTTGAAGGAGGAAGATTCTTAAGGACTGCTATCCGCCTCTCATTCACTATGCTCCTGATTTGAAGGCTTTTAACAAGCCGGGGAGTAGTTGAGTGAGAGACTGGTTGCCGGTCCTCTTGATATCCTCTGTAAAGCTGGGTAGCTGCTGCGCCAGGGGGGCGGATCCCTCCTTCGGAGCAGATTGCTAAGTAGCTCGACAGCCAAGGATCGAGAAAAAACCATAGGGGATGAGGAAGGGTTCGATAAAAGAGAGGACTCTGACTAGGACGCAGAGCTCGCTTCAAAAGCATCCAATCTACTGCAGACAAGACCATCGATCCTTTTTACTAACCATAGATACTGCTTTCTTTTAAAAAAAAAGGGGGGAAAAAACGGGGGGGGGGGAAAGGGGGGGAGAGAGGACAGCAAGGAGGAGATCGAGGCACGCAGATGCGAACCGCCTTTTATTCCTAAGCTCTCATTGGGGGCAAAGAAATGGAACACGAAAGAATCAACAACAAAAGGGGGAGCGAAGGATACGGAAAGAACCAGAGCCTATTAATATGCGGTCAGCCATTCACCCCTGCGCTACTGATTACATGGTTGTTGCGTAGGTAGTTGAAGGGAAGATCGCATATCTCAAAAAGAAGGGGGGTTAGGAAAAGGGGTTGATGGGGAGGAAAAAATGTCTATTTTTTTCGGCGGCTACAACATTCTAAGGACAGTAGTCGCATCGTTTTTACACCGAGGGGTAAGGGGGAAGGAGGTTACCAATATGCGGTCAGACTTTCATTCCTGTGTATCCGATTATGGGATCGGAGCGTAGGCGGCTGAAAGCTAGATCGCACATCGTTAACACAAGTACTATGCTATGGAAAACAGAAGGCAAGAATGTGCGTGGAAAACAGAAAAAGAGAAAACAATCGAAGAAAAAATCGAAAAAGCAAATGAAGAACCTTCCGATCCATAACATGTATTCAGATCCGAACACTTATGCTTGAAAAGGGTGTATATACGCTGCTCAAGAAGTTCTCTCCGCAATCCAGACAGGATGGGATAGGGCGGGTGGAGATAGACAAAGCGAGAGAGCGAGAGAAAGAGGAAGGAAAAAAGAACAAAGAGGAAAAGGAAACGTGAAACCTGCACCGTGCCATTCAGTGCCCTGATTCCGCATTGACATGCAAGGCACAACTCGGCAGATCCACAAGAGGGGTGGCACATCCCTGAGGCCTTTGTGCCTGTCTCTTATACACATCTAGATGTGTATAAGAGACAGGTCTTGCACTGCGAAGGAACCGGGGGCCGAGGACCGCCTGCGAAATTGGAAGATCGATCACCACGAGGAAGAACTGGGGGGGCGCGCTCCGCCTGCTGACTGTACAATAAGTGCTCCGAATGCCGCGGGGCCTGTCTCTTATACACATCTAGATGTGTATAAGAGACAGGTCTTGCACTGCGAAGGAACCGGGGGCCGAGGACCGCCTGCGAAATTGGAAGATCGATCACCACGAGGAAGAACTGGGGGGGCGCGCTCCGCCTGCTGACTGTACAATAAGTGCTCCGAATGCCGCGGGGGTGGGGAGGCGGGGGGTTGCAAGCTAGCATTAGGGAGGAAGGCTAGGAAGAAGAGGACTGCAAGGACAGTGAGCAGCCCTAGGTAAGCAAGGAAGACGCAGGCTGCGATTTCCATGGTTGACCTTTCGTAGTAGTCGCTGGGCGCCATTTTTCGCGGATGAGTGTTACTGCTCCTTCGGCGTGTAAGGAGGGGGTAGCAGTAAAGACGGGGAATGAGAGAGAAGGAGGAGGGGGGAGAGAGAGAGAGGGGAGAGAGAGAGAAAGGGAGAGAGGGAGAGAGCGGGAGGGGGAATGTGAGAGAGAGAGGGAGACGGAGAGAGATGCGGCGAGAATACAGGCGCGGGATGGGGGGAGGGGGGTGCGAGAGTAGCGCGTGCGGACGAAGGGTTACGCCATCAGGTCGTGCAGGACGAGTGCTGCTACGATGAGCGCAATCGTGCAGATCGTGCTGAGGGCAGCAAAGAAGAACGCGGTGGCGTAAATGAGAGCAGAGAAGCGGCGCGAGCTTCAGAGCATCATGCACTCGGTCCGACAGGCCCAACAGAGCAGCGCCCTGATGAGGACGTTGGGCACGAGTGCCAGACACAGGGCGATAGCGCAGAGAAGAGCGAGGAGCGCTAGTGGGTCCAGTCCAGTGGGTTTCATGGCGATGCGGTTTCAGTACCCCTTCTTGAGTGCCGATGAAGTCCTCCTCGCTGTCTGGATCAAAGTAGAAGTCCATCCCCGAGCCTCGGTCCGTCCAACAGCCACTAGGCACAGAAAA
>BFEA01000517.1:872249-886731 GCA_003427395.1 Chara braunii | reverse complement strand
AAAAAAAAAAAAAAAAAAAACAGAAAAAAAAAAAAAAAACGACGGGGCTTTCATGGTTTTGCCAGTCACTGCGAACGGCCGGGCGCAGGGGCATATGACCAGCCGGTCACGTCCACTGTGCCACCACTGATCCAGGCGCAACTCTCCAAATGTGGAGAGTGGAGACTTCACCCAAATAGAACGCCCTGTCATTATAGCTGTATTTGGAGCAACTTTCAATCCACATACGGTGATCATGACTGGGCATTGACCTAGAGAAGACTTTGAAAAGGATGTGTGGGGCCTAATTCAGTTGGTACACGGAGGGACTTTTGAAACACCCACCTCCACCTCAGTTCCGGTCCCGCTCAACTCAGATGAGTAAACAAGTTTTGAGTCTGAACATCCTTCGAGCCAGGGCTGCAGCAAAGCCTTTGGACATAGATTTTCCGCACCTCTCCATGAATACGTCCAGATTCTCAGGTGTTTGATCCAATCCTCTCTGCTAGTGGGACCTGGGCCCTGAAATGACCATCTGGTCCTATTGCTGGCCAACCTCTCCTTCTCTTCCTCTTTTCCATCTGCTTCTCCCTCTATCTTCTTCTTCTTCTTCTTTCTCTTTTCCCTCTTTCCACTCTAAGACTTTCACCTCTTTCTCGTTGGGATGGACCTGCTATCTTCTTCTTCCATTACTTCTTTTGTTTGTCAAATCACCAGTACTTCCTAAACTTAAGCCGTGCCGTTAACAAGCCACAATTTTAGGAAACTTACCGGCCACTACAGGAGCTCCGATCCGACTAGAAACGTTTGTACTCTATTTTTTTCCACGGCCGATAGCTGGGCCAAGTCCTGGTGGTTTAAACCACCGGTACTTCCAAGGCAGAAGCAGCATATGAGCCGCAAATTTGCCAAACACGGCTGGGAAAATGCACCGGTGGACAGTGGTGGTACACAAAGGGGGACCACCTTGGAATATCATTTTCAGACTGACCGGCCTCGCAAATGCCAAGCTATTTACTCATCTGAGTTGAGTGGGGGACTGGAACATAGGTCTATGTTTCATAAGTTCATGGATGTACTAATTGAGTTAGGTCACAAAAAAAAAAAAAAAAGAAAAAAAAAAAAGAGTTAGGTCCCACATATACCTTTCGAAGTGTTCTTTGGGTCTCGACCCTCTATCTAGTGGGACCTAGCTGCAGGTCAGTTTCAGGATGTCTGGGTAATTTAAAAGCAATTGGTCGGTAGAATCCTGGGAGTACTGCCGCGGGGCTAACGAGGAAGGTGCCATTCTTAGCGCATACTCACACTACCAGCCTACCAGGTAGAACTGTCCCAATGTTATGAATTCCCTGAGGGAAAAAAAAAAAAAAGAATTTCCCTGAGGGCATGCTCACCCTGTATTTAGTGG
This sequence comes from Chara braunii, assembly GCA_003427395.1. Taxonomy (NCBI): domain Eukaryota; kingdom Viridiplantae; phylum Streptophyta; class Charophyceae; order Charales; family Characeae; genus Chara; species Chara braunii. The sequence goes on along the minus strand of BFEA01000517.1, from coordinate 885,344 downwards.
GGAAAAGTTCTGAATCCCCCTCAGGCTCACCCTGTATTTAGTGGGGAAAAGGTTTATAAAAAAAAAAAAAAAAGGGCGATGGCCTTGAGGTATTATCATCGGACTAACCAGCCCAGGTAAATTCAATTTTGTGTCTAATCTGACATGGGGTGGCCTTTTCAGCCCAGGGTGGCGGCCGCCTTGATTGCCTTCAGGGAACCCCCAATGGGCCGACACTGGCCAGGGGACAGCCTGTAGCAGAGGGACCGAGCATCATCTGAGTGGCCAGTCGCTGTGCCTCCCCGATTACCCCTCCCCCTATGAACATCAGCAGAGACTGCTTTTTTAATGCCAATTGGGGGTACCAACGGGCCATCTCTAGGTGGCGGGCGCCAAGCATGCCCAGGAACTTCAAGGTACATGAGGCCGCTGGATGTGGGGGGGGGGGCAGGCATGAATTCCCCTGGCGAAGAAACCTTTGTATTTACTTGCACCCAAATGGGGCAAAAACTGCAGCCGTCCCCAAAAAGACATTTCCCGTCATTTTTACCCCCTGTTTGGGCCATTAACTCCCGCTGTGCAAAGCTGGCAGGCAAGTGTTTTACCGGCCTGATTAGGGTTCAAAAATGATGCAAAAAGTCAATTTGGGGCCTGGCAATAATGATAATGGAAAGGCCTGAGAGGCTGTCTTGTCCAGATTGGACAGGTGATTGGATTGGTTGGGCTTAAAAGAGTTATCCTTGAAAAAAAAAAGAAAAAAAAACTGATCATCTTATGGATACAACCAACCAATAGGTTGCCTGGCAGATGGGCCCCTCCCCTCATTTCTCTCCTCCCTTCTCCAATGTTTCCAACTGGCCACCTGCACAGACTGCACCAGGGAACTCACATTCAGTCTCTGGAGTTCTTTTGTTTTTCGCCAACGATCCCTCCGCAGGTTGACCTGCGGTCCTCTATTTCCTCTGAATGATAGGGTTCAAGGGTCTTCTTCCACTACCCTACTAAATGCTTATTTTTACCTAATCAAGACCTCTACTCCTTTTTTTTCCTTTTTATGTTGCGAAGATTGTCAGGGACAGTGGCAAGGGAGGATGTTTGGTAGGGGGCTGGACGCACCGTGTTCAGCCCACCTTGCCAGTGCAGTGAGCCCACCCACACCCAGAGCACACTCAACTCAGATCTCCCAACCTCGACCACACACACGTGCAATGACTTGCTGGTTCCAGTGGCCTGTAGCCTCTCTCGTTGAGGCTGTACCATAAGTAGGACAGATTCACAATTTTGTTTGGCTGAGGGCTAACTGAGAGACCTGCCCGTAAGGAAAATTCGAGAGGGACATATCTGCAAATTCGGGAAAATATAGGCCCGTACTAACTAGGATTTCGTACAGCTACCCTAACTGCGAATAGCAGGCCCGGGCCACCCCGAGGACAGACAGGCCATATCGGCCTAAGCTGATAGACAGTCCTATAGCCTATAGCCGGGTAGGGAGAGGCCCTAGAGGCCGAAACTGAAACGGTACCGGTCGGTCCAGTCAGTCCGGTCTAGGTCGTGTCTAGGCTAGTGTAGGTTATAGCTAGGATGGGGAGAGCGGTTCAGGGCTTTTGGCAGTCGGTACCGTGTACATCGTGGCGGTGCGACGCGTGAACTGGAGGTGTTAACAGCTCAGCGTTGAAGGAGACAGACATAGCTTGACCTGCGGAGTGTCGGCCATAGCTGGTACCAGCACTGTACTCTGACAGCACGCGGACTGTCCAGAGGTCCGAGCTATTCGAGGTCTGCTTGCGGCAGGAGAAGTTGGTGCCCTGCTGAACCCTCCTTAGGAGTAGGGTTACAGGGTGTGTGGCGCTGCAGCAGCTTCTTCCTCAGAGATCATCTTGTCAGGAGAGGTGGCGCTGCTGCAAACTTCCACCCGGGAAGTCATTTGGCACTTCATCAGCATCAGACACTTTGGCACTTGTCTTCTTCTTCATCCTCTGAGAAGCGCTTGGACTCAAAGGCCTGTTTCAGGGTGGTGCTGCCTTCTGTAGGCTTTATCTGGCTGGCGCTTGATGTTTCAGGGACTCGGGGGCAGTGATAACGGTTACTCAGGGTTGGCGAGTGAAGCGCTGCTCATTTCTGAACAGCGCGCCATAGTTCTGGGGTTATTTTGACAATTTGAGACTCCGAGTTTAATAAACAGTGTTGATACAGGGTTTGAACTATCTTCGCTTTATTGTTTCTCGGATTTGATCTACTCGGCTTTCCTTTTGTGACTGGTTGTGAGGATTCTGTGGAGTGAGGTGCATTTTCAGTATTCTCTGTCATATCGGATGGTCAAGTCTTCCGCTATGTTTATCTCTCCTTATGCGGTGTGATACTACCATCCTCTCCCCTTCCTTTTGTGTATGTATGGGCATACCTGTGCATGAGAGTCATATCCAACTTTCCCTACCTATCTTCTTTGACTTCTACTAACCTTGTTTGACCTCCTTCCTGACTCAATTTTCATATGTGACTACTTTACAGTGTTGCGATTCATCCTGTACTGTGAATTGGATGATTTAGGATCTCGTTATCAGTGATACTGATAATTGGAATTTTGTGCTGCCATACCTGAAGCTTGGTATGACTAGGGTCAATCATAACTTTAGTTTTGTCCATCATAATTCAATTTTGTCAATCCCTGGTAAATCGCAATTTAGTGTACAGTCTGTGTCTGGAATCGCACAGTGTGTTTTGATGATTTGAGTCAGTTACAGTGATTTTTGTAATTCGCCATACCCTGGGTATGGCATACAGGGTCATTCAGTGTTGAAGTCGGTAGGATCAGTCTAAAAATAGGGTACCAGTAAATTGTTGCACTTTGGTCATCAGTGGATGGTTGTTTATCCCTAATTAGTCACTCTATCTAATTACTAATCAACGCTAATCAGTCCAGGACTGCATCCTGTAAGTTATTAATACAGGATTTGCTGTTATTGTATGTAATTGATGTATCGGGGCAGGGAATGGAAAATCGTGAAATTGATTTTTGCTGAGTCAACTCTAATCTGACCCTGACCCTCAAGCACTCACTTGCTCAGATTATATAATTTCCCTCTCGAGTCAGGTGACAGCAATTGAGTGAGTACTGTATAAAAAACTCAATTACTATTACTTCCTGTCTTGTCTTCTCATTAATTGTTTTATTTTAGTTATCTGAATTGTGGGAAAAAGTAAAATGTTCAAGGCAGAGAAGGGTGAAGCCTCTGAGGAGAAGCCTCAGATTCCTCTTGACCCTTTAGAGGTTGAACTGCGTGCAGAGGAGGAGAAACTCCGTCAACAGGCACAGATAGTTGAGACTCTAAAGGCGTAGTTGAAGAGGAAGGAGGAGGCCGCCAAAAAGGAGACTAGAAGGTGGGAGCTAACAACACATGTGGAGAAGGTCAGGTTGAGTGGCAGCTCCTGTCAGTATGATAAGGACATTGTTGAGTTCGTCCTTTTGCAGGATAAAATTCATCAGTCCTATTTTACTAATTGGGATGTCAGGATCACCAGTCTGGAGGAGAGTATGGCAGTGCATACAAAGCAGTTCAATGACATGTCCTCCAAACTTGATCGTTTTTTCGTACATTTGCAGATTTTAACCCCCCTAACTGTTCTTACACCTCCTGGGTCTCTCAAGCGGGACCTCAGCAACTCCTACAAACCAGACATACATCCCCTCCCTCTACACCCAAGTCAACAACACCTTCATAGTCCTCAACACCATTTGATATGCAGCGGTCCAAGGTGACCCCTCCACCCATGTTCTATGGCGAGGACCCTGAGGTGGATGTTGCAGATTGGGTCAGTGCACAACGAACCTACCGGAGTGGGTTTAAATGTGATGAGAATGTAAAGGTGCGTGCCATCCTGGCGCGCTTGGAGAGGACTGCACTAAAATGGTGCACCTCTACCTCCAGCAAGCAGGGGATGAAGATGATTGATTGGGCGCAGAGGCTGGGGGTGGCTGGTTTTCTACAGGCTTTGCAGGATAGGTTTGCAGATAAGGAGCAGGTTAGGAAAGCAGCAGATAAAATTCTGCGTTTGGGCCAGAAGAAATTTGATGGTTCCTTGTTCAAACTCTATTCCACCTTTGAGAGTCTCACATCGAGTCCTGGGTTAGAGATGAGTGATAAGGATCTGCTCATTCATTTCCTGAGAGCAGTGAATGAGCAATACCAGCTTGCTCTTTTCTCTCAGGGTCATAAGGACTGGCGGTCCTTTGGCAGAGCAGCCCTAGATCTGGAGTCCAAACGCCATGTTAAAAAAACACCTTTTGACGGAAGGAAGGGACCCTCCGCAAAGGGGCGAAGAAGGAGCAAGGGTGCCTGCAACGAAAAAAATTTCTAGAATTAAATAATAATTCTATAGTAAAATTACAATCTAAATTTTAAATTTTCATTCCATCTTAAAAAATGTCATTCCAATTTTAAAAATTTTCATCTTACTTGTAAACTTTCATTCCAAGAATGGGGTATCCCTTCTTATTTGGACTGCATGCTAGAGATGAAATGAAAGTCTGGATGAGTTCATGAAATATTTTAATTGGACTGTCATACTAAGTAAGGATTTTCAATCATAAATAGGTTAATCTAATATAAACTAGAAGATATTTGTTGTAGTGGAATAAAAATTTAATTAAAACATTTCATAAACTCGTCCAGATTTTCATTCCATCTTGAACAAATAGATGTCGTTGGAAGGGAAAACTCATATTTAGACGGGAACTTATCAAATAAAATTGAAAATTTTAGAATTGGACGAACAGTGGAATGATAATTTATAAATATGAAGGATTTTTTTTTTTATGGAATGTTTTCTCAACTTTCATTTCTCGTGGGAATTTTTCTGTTATTGTTTGCTGTTGCAGCTTCCAGTTCTAATGATGATGCAGCATCCCAGGGTGAGACTGCTTCCTCATCCGCTGCAGATTCTTTTGTTCTTGCTCTGGTTAATGCTTTGATGGGCATGACAAGGGGTAAAGCCCCAACCCAGAAAGCACCAACCAGCACCAAGGGGAAAGGTAAAGGATGTGCCTCTTCCCCTAGTGCCCAGAGAGTTTCATTACCACGTGACGTCCGCTGGCCAGCTGACCTCCTTGATTCTTCTACCTTCCGCTAGCATGTATTCAGGATCCAGGAGGGGGTTTGGAGGAAGAAAAATGACAGGGGTGTCTGTCTGAGATGCGAGGGGAACCATTTCCTAAAGGATTGTCCCAACATGCCTCGCAGGTCTACAGGCAACTCTAGTTCAAAAAACTAGAGCAGAGAGAGGTGGAAGCAGCAACTCCTTCCACCAATGTTGATTTACCTTCTGGTGAAGATGAATCTTCACACTCCCCCGCAGGTTTTTTTTTTCTGGAATTGCATTTTCAGGGTTCTTCATTTATGAGGACACTGAGCTAGATGAGGCGTGAGAGGAGGATGAGTCTCAGTGTCTTGGTGATCTTTTCCTGTCTTTGCAGGAAAGGAAAAAGCATAGGTCAGATCTCGACCTGCTTTGAACCTCTATCCTGAGACCCAAGTTCAAAGTGCTCTTAGACTTTGCGGCTACGCGCAACTTATGTCTCCCAAGACAGTCAGCAGGCTGCTCTTGGATCAGAGACTAGTAAAGTTGCGACAACCTATTGAGGGTCGCATTGCTGACTCATCCAAAGTCCGGATCACTACTGCTGCCAAGGTTCTACCTGTGGCCTTTTACAAGCCTGGAGAAATCAAACACCGCCTGAATTTCTATGTGTCCCCATATGTCCCCTTTGACCTTGTGTTCTCTATGCAGTGGCTTGGTGCCACCAACCCTAGGATCGACTGGTGGATCCCTAGGGTTGAGCTATCTGACCGGCATGGGGTCTATCGCCCCTGTATGCTTGTTGATGAGTATCATCCGGCCAGTAGCTGTTTTTGCATGCATGCTCACAGTTTTATGCGACTTTCACGCGAGACTAATCACACTCGTCTGTTTGTGGCCTATGTCAAACAGACTGATGTGGAGACTGCTCCCTGTCCCTCTCAGATTCAGCAGGTCATGGACCGGTTCTCAGATCTTATGCAGGAGCCTACTGGACTTGTCCATAGGCAGACCAAACATAAGATTGAGCTTCTGCCTACTAGTTCGGTCCCTCCCAATGGCCGAGTCTATAGGATGTCCCCCGCTGAACTTGATGAGCTCGTAAAACAGTTAGAGACCCTGACCAACAAAGGTTGGATCCGACCCAACACATCGGAGTTTGGGGCACCAATCCTCTTTATTCCAAAGGGGAATGGTGAGTTCACAATGTGTGTGGACTACAGGGGTCTCAATAAGATCACGAGGAAGTCCACAAAGCCTCTTTCTTATATCGATGACCTGTTGGATATGGTGCAGGGTTGCACTATCTTCAGCAAGATCGACCTCAAATCTGGCAACCACCAGATTGAGATGGTCGAAGGCGATGTCCACAAGACAGCCTTCAAAACCAGGTATGGTACTTATGAGTATCTGGTCATGCTATTCGGTCTCTGCAATGCCCCAAGCACCTTTCAAACAGAGATGCATCGCATACTCAGGCCTTACCTGAAAAAGTTCGTAGTTGTCTACCTGGATGATATCCTGGTATTCGGTCGTTCTGTCCAGGAGCATGCGGAGCATCTGACTCTGGTCCTCCTGGCCTTACAGGATAATTGGTACAAGATTAACAAGAAGAAGTCCTCTTGCGCAGCATCTGGTTCTGGTCCTCCATGTCATTTCTCAAGAGGGGTTGGCTCCTGAGGCAACGAAAGTTGCTGCTGTTCAGGACTGGGCCGACTGGCCGAAGCCTGTTAACATTCGTGATGTTCGGTTTTTCTTGGGTCTAAGGGTCTTGCATCTTACTATAGGAAGTTCATTAAGAATTTCTCCTCTATTGCAGCACCACTGACTGACCTCACATAGAAAGACACTTCCTTTCTTTGGACATCAGAGTGTCAGGAGACTTTCACACGTCTCAAGGAGGCCTTGATTCGTGTCTCTGTTCTGAAGTTACCTGACTCTATCTTGCCTTTGTGCTCACCACTGATGCTAGTCAGTATGGTGTAGGGATGGTACTTCAGCAGGACGATGGGAATGGTCTGCAGTCGATCGAGTATATGAGCAAGAAAATCAAGATTAAGAAGTTGTAGAACTCTATATATGAGAAAATGTTTTACGCTCTTGTGTCAGCGCTCAAGCATTGGAAGCACTTCCTCCTAGGCAGACACTTCAAGATCTTTTCAGATCACTTCACCCTTCAGTGGATGACGTCCCAGGGAGAACAAAATGACAAGCTTGCTCGCTATATTCAGTTCATTTACATGTTTGACTTTGAGCCGAAGCACAAGAAAGGTTGCTATAATCGTGTAGTAAATGTCATTTCTCATAGGCCTGACACTCTATTTCTGATCTCTTTTACTCACTCTTTTGGAGAAAAGACTCGTCAGACCATAGCCCGTTTTTCTGCGTCAGGATCCAATTTTTTGACCTATAGTGAGGAATCTTCAAGATGATCCTGCCTTTGAACCAGGATATAATCTGGTTTCAGATCTGCTTTATACTTGCAGAAGAGGTGAGAAACGCCTGTATATTCCTCAGGACCGCAAGCTGAGAACACTTCTGATGTCAGAGTGTCAAGATGTTCGTGGTCACTTTGGTGCCTTCAAATCGTATGCCGCCCTGTCGCAACACTTCTTCTAGAAGGAGATGAGGAGTGACATACTGCACTATGTGGAAACTTGTGAGTTATGCCAGAGGAATTAGGTGGTATGTCAACCTCCCCTTGGCCTACACAAACCACTACCCATCCCTGAAGCACATGCACAGTCAGTGTGCATTGATTTTACTGATCTGGGTAGGACCACACGTCGTGGTATGTGTCAGGTTATGGTATATGTGGATCGGTTCTCCAAATATGCAGAGTTCATCCCGTTACCAGTTGAGGCTCGCGTTCCGGCCGCTCAAGCGGCATTTGCTGACAGGTGGGTTACACATCATGGACCACCCACCTCTATAGTCAGTGACCGAGATCCAGATTTTGCAGCAATGAATGACAATCCTATTGTAGGGATTACCTACATTCTCGCTTGGACATGACATTCGGACGTCATCCTGAACACAATGGTCAGGCTGAGGTGATGAACCAGATTCTATTTCAGTTGTTGCGTCCTGTGATAAGTCCAAACCAACAGGATTGGAATATCCATCTGGGTCGTGTACAACTTGTGTATAACACTTTTGTACACTTCTCAACAGGCCTTAAACCCTACCAATTGCATTGGGGTCGTAAGCCACGACAACCCCTTGATGATGTCATCGACAAGGCTAGCCCCATATTGACGTCTAGAACTGCAGAGTTCACCAGACGTTACCGTGTGGACATTGAGCGCGCCCGTGCCAACCTGCTCAAAACCCAAAAGGCTATGATCCAGCAGGCTAGTCGGCACAGTCGTCCCTCTACTATTCGCATAGGTGACTTGGTATGGGTACTCATTTCTAAGTTATCACGAGAGGAGGACATTCACCTAAGTTGCTGCCTCGATACATCGGTCCATGGCAGGTCTTAGAAACAGTGGGAGGTCATCCTTTTGGACCATCCTATACAGTGGATGTCCCTCTACATCTACAAACCTACCCTGTCTTTCATACATCTAAGTTGTTGCCATTCACCTAAGTTGATGCTATCCCAAACAGACCTCCTCATTTTGGTCCCCCGATCCCTAGCAAGGCATATGAGGTGGAATCAATTGAAGATGAGTCAGGTACAGGCCCGGACAGAGAGTACCTTGTGAAGTTTTCCTACCAGCCGCATACTGAAGATCACTGGTTTACTCGCAAGTAACTTCTTAAAACCGCTAAGTCTGTTGTCCTCAAATATGAGGCAGTGCCAAACGGGCAACCCCTTCGACACTCTGCATGCCAAGCCTCTAGCTCGGATGTCCTCACTTCAGGGGAGGGTAAGTCTACAATGACTTGCTGGTTCCAGTGGCATGCTGCTTCTCTCGTCGAGGCTGTACCATAAGTAGGACAAATTCACAATTTTGTTTGGTTGAGGGCTAACCGAGAGACGTGCCCGTAAGGAAAATTCGAGAGGGACATATCCACAAATTTGAGAAAATATAGGCCCGTACTAACTAGAATTTCCTACAACTACACTAACTTCAAATAGCAAGTCTAGGCTACCCTTAGGAGAGACAGACCCTATGGGCCTAAGCTGATAGATGGTCCTATAGCCTATAGTCGGGTAGGGAGGGACCCTAGAGGCCAAAACTGCAACGGTACCAGTCGGTTCAGTCAGTCTGGTCTAAGTCGTGTTTAGGCTAGTGTAGGTAAAAGCTAGGATGGGGAGAGCGGTTTAGGGCTTTTGGCAGTCGGTACCGTGTACATCGTGGCCGTGCGACACGTGAACTGGAGGTGGTAACAACTCAACGTTGAAGGAAATAGGCGTAGCTTGACGTGTGGAGTGTCGGCCAAAGATGGGACCGACACTGTATTCTGACAGCATGCGGGGTTGTCCATAGGTCTGAACTATTCGAGGTCTGTCGGAGGCAGGAGAAGTTGGTGCCCTGCTGAACTCTCCTTAGGAGTAGGGTTACAGGGTGTGTGGCACTGCACCCATAGCTGCAGTTTCTTCCTTAGAGACCATCTTGTCAGGAGAGGTGGCGTTGCTGCAAACTTCCATCCAGGAAGTCATTCGACACTTCATCATCATCAGACACTGTGGCGCTTGTTTTCTTCTTCATCCTATGAGAAGCGCTTGGCCTCAGGGACCTGTTTCAGGGTGGTGCTGCCTTCTGGAGATGGTATCTGGGTGGCGTTTGATGTTTCAGGGACTTAGGGGCAGTGATAGCGGTTGCTTAGGGTTGGGGAGTGAAGCGCTGCTCATTTCTGAGCAGCGCTCCATAGTTCTGGGGTTCTTTTGACAATTCGAGACTCTGAGTTGAATAAACAGTGTTGATACTGGGTTTGAACTATCTTTGCTCTCATTGTTTCTCGGATGTGATCTACTCGGCTTTCCTTTTGTAACTGGTTGTGAGGATTCCTGTGGAGTGAAGTGCACTTTCAGTATTCTCTGTCATATCGCATGGTCAAGTCTTCCGCTGTGTTTCTCTCCTTGTGCGGTGTGATACTCCCATCCTCCCCCCTTCCTTCTGTATATGTATGGTCATACCAGGAAGTCTATGTGTGTCATTGTTGATCTTTTGACAACAAGCAACTAGGTTCATAACACACGGGCCCTGGACTATCGACCAAGATCTGTACGGGCAGGTCCCTCGGTTAGCCCTCAGCCAGACGTTGCCGTGTGGACATTGAGCGTGCCCGTGCCAACCTGCTCAAAGCCCAAAAGGCTATGATCCAGCACTGCCAGGCTAATCGACACAGACGTCCCTCTACTATTCGCACAGGTGACTGGGTGTGGGTACTCATTTATGAGTTATCACGAGAGGAGGACATTCACCTAAGCTGCTGCCTCGATACATCGGTCCATGGCAGGTCTTAGAAATAGTGGGAGCTCATCCTTTTGTACCATCCTATATAGTGGATGTCCCTCTACATCTACAAACCTACCCTGTCTTTCATACATCTAAGTTGTTGTCATTCACCTAAGCTGATGCTATCCCAGACAGACCTCCTAAGTTTGGTCCCCCATATGAGGTGGAATCAATTGAAGATGAGTCAGGTACAGGCCCAGACAGAGAGTACCTTGTGAAGTTTTCCTACCAGCCGCATACTGAAGACCAATGGTTTACTCGCAAGTAACTTCTTAAAACTGCTAAGTCTGTTGTCCTGAAATATGAGGCAATGCAGAAGGGGCAACCCCTTCGACACTCTGCATGCCACGCCTCTAGCTCGGAGGTCCTCACTTCAGGGGAGGGTAAGTCTACAATGACTTGCTGGTTCCAGTGGCATGTAGCTTCTCTCGTCGAGGTTGTACCATAAGTAGGACAAATTCGCAATTTTGTTTGGCTGAGGGTTAACCGAGAGACCTACCCGTAAGGAAAATTCGAGAGGGACATATCCACAAATTTGAGAAAATATAGGCCCTGGACTATCGAGGGAGTTGCCCGTACAACATTGGCCCCTCAGCTCCCCAACTTCCCTCTCTACGACGACATTGACGATTGGATGGAGGACCAGACTCGGTGTGTATTGCCATGTTTTGCGGCCTTTTGCCAAACCGTTCCCCACCACGGTAGCTCTATACATGCATGCACAATTGCAGGCAGATGTTCGAGAAGCTGACACCATGACCAGAGGATAGGTGACTACCTTGACCCCATCATTGACAAACTCCACAACGTTCCAACGTCACCCATCTCTCTCACCATCCACATCCTCGCTCCCTAGCTTTCCAGACCCTCCCTTCAAAGTGACAATCTGTGTGAAACCATCATTCGAAACTGCGTCCATTGTCTGGATTCGGAATCTACTTCCCACACTGGCTTAACTTACACACGGTTCTTTCGCTGACGGTGGTATCTTCGAGTCTCCGACAGAGTAACGACTTAAAGCACATGATGAAGATCACAATGAGAGCTGAAGCAAATGCACATACGCCACCCCCCGCACCAACTGGTATATATTTGTCATGTCTGTGCGTGCATGTGCTCATGCGTATGCGAGCCTGCGTGCAAGTGTGTATGTGAGAGCGGTAAAAGTGTGTATATGAGAGCGGTACGGCCTCTGGTCGATGTTATACCCTGCACTTGCCATCCCAGGGATCGACAACATTGAAGAGTGGTTTTCGAATGTAGTGTAGTCTGGTTTTGAACTCTTGTCGATAACATTTGTTATCAAGCGCTGATGTGCAACTTCGTTTTTCAATTATCGCTGTTAATCTTTTTTTCTTAATGTTTGATGAAAGGAAAAGTCCCCTATGGCACTGTAACAAAACCAGGAACCAGTTCATGCACGTTGTAGGGCCGTACCCTGATAGACTTTCGAGCCTGAGTCGACCCCACTGCGGGTCCCATTTGGGTCGACCCGCCCACGCTCACGCTCAGGGCGAGGGTCGTTCGTCTCAGGGGCACCCCCACCTAGTGCTATGAGATGGCTGGGGATGGGCCGATTATGGGAGGGCTTTACATAGGGGGATGTAACTCCGCTCTCGCGTTAGATGGTAGCTCTTTGGTCACTCGTGGCGTTTTCTCGATTCATTTAAGTGTGGCCAGGCAATTGCTCCTTCCAATACGCATGCAGTCCAGGGGGTTTATTGAGAACTCTTCTTCTTTTCGTGTTTAGGCCAAGCGTCATCCTTGGGCCACACACCTTTTCTTTAAGCACAACATCCCCTTATGGCATCATCGGGGTGTGGCGACGCCATCCATCCCTTAGCCCCTATTTTTTTGCTCGACACACGCATTACATTCACATATCTGTCGCTGGCCCTTAGTCTTTCCGGGCTTCCACATTGCATGCAAAAAGTCAAGACACACACATCCATCATCCCAGGCCACACCACTTTTTCCTCGCCCCTTTTGTCCAAGCATCCTATGCCAAGGTCCACCAGCATCAAGGTTTATGCCAAGCCCGCGGTCTTCCCGTTCTGATCTCGCTCAAACCATCCCAAGCTACTCACCTGCACAAACTCACACAAGCAAAAACCGATTCAATCCCCCAATTGGGGTCAACGCATTGCCCTTCCCGCAAGCCTAAGTCCCTTTCCTTCCCAAGGTTCTTTCAACTTCTCCCTTCCCTTTGCAATCAAGCCATGCATCCTCCTTAGTCATGCAGTCCGGGAAATGGTTGAGTCAACTGACCTCGTGCCAAAATCTCTTTCTTTCGCGTTTCTTTGAAGATCTTACCTTTCACTTTTCAAGTGACCCTCATTTTCCTTCTTGGTGGCACAAAGGACCGGCAGCCCTCCCCTTGCCCTCTTTCTCCACCAAGTGAGGACCGAGTTTGTTTACCGTTCGTTCCCTGGCAATGTAGCAAGTGAGGGAAAGAGGTTAGTCATGTGCCAACAAGAAAGAGGGGAGGGTGGAGGAGACGAGGGTTTTAGGGGAGAGAGTAAAGGAAGAGAGAGAGAGAGAGACGGAGAGGGAGAGAAGAAGAGGGAAAGAGAGAGGAGAGAGAGAGGAAGAAAGATAGATAGATAGATAGATAGATAGATAGATAGATAGA
>BFEA01000517.1:837418-849764 GCA_003427395.1 Chara braunii | reverse complement strand
TGCTCCTTTTTTTTTTTTTTTTTTTTTTTTTTGGAAGAAACAACCCAAGTGATTGCTAGGAGCGCTGATAAAAGCAGACACCTCTAGCAGGCTCGGGGAGGCTCCTGCTAGCAGGTGTTCTCGTGCAAATGATGATTCTTAAAAAAAAATAATAATAATAACTCAGACAGTCAGACGGAGACAACAAGGGGCTGTTAGATGAGTGAATGGGGTGAAGCCGCACAGTTAAGCCAGCAGTACTTTTCCCAGCCATTTTGTCGAGATGCGCCGGTTAACACAGAAGCCGAATTTGGCTAGAGGGGGCGGCCAGATGCACCTGCAAAGCTTGGCGTGCAGCCATTGGATCACTGTACATAATCACTTACATTAGGCTGTCATATAGGAAAGCAACTCAGGCCCCTCTACCTGCCAACTTTCATGCTTTCTAGGCCGGCCCTGCAGCTTGCAGTCTCTACAAGTACATGTCCGTTCAAATAAACAACCACGACAACAAGGTACTGTCTGATGAAGGAATGGGGTGTAGCAGATTACTGCCTAGAATCTGAATCAACTCGCCTAGGAGGAGCTCTGCATATGCTATCACTTACCTAAGGATATTACGTAGGCAAGCGACTCAGGCAGCCATGCAGTTCCACTGGCGAAATTTCTCTCTTGCTAGGTGACCTCTGCCTCTTCCTGTCAGTACAATTACATGTCTATTCAAACAAACAATGTCATCTACAATGTTCAGGAACGCTGGACCCGATTTCCAGCAGGTGCTGCACCCCACCAATATATGGAGCCTCCCGGGGAGTGCTAGTGGTGCCTGCTCTTACCAGCACCCCTAGCACTAGCTCGGGTTGTTCTTCCCCCTCTCCCTTCCCCCCCCCAAAAAAAAAAGATATCAGCGCTTGGTGGCCCACACATCGGCTGAAGGCCGTTGACGTTAGTGTGCCGTGTTAACCGGGCTACAGGGCTAGCAGTCCGCACTGGCTGATGGTGCCAGCTAAAAGGGAAAAAGAATGTGGGCCTTGCTGTTGGACAGAGCTTGGAGCGCAGGGCTTTGCAGCCCCGCCCCGAAAGAACATGACCCCGGAAGTACAGGTGGTTTGAACACATTTTCTGACAATGAGGAAGACAGACGAAGTCTTGGGTTCCATTTGACATAGTACTGGAAATAGAAGAAAAAAAAAGTACTGGAAATAGACATTTGCTGTACTGAGAAGACCTCTGCATGGCCCGGCCAGTTCTGACTCGTCAGGATTTTATGACAGATCACCATTTGAAAGAACTGCGTCTGAGTCTTTTTTTTTTTTTCTGTTTTTTTTTTTAAGAACACAGCGCGAGCGGATGGTAGGGGTGCCGGTAGGGGTGCTGATAAGAGAAGGCACCACCACGGTCCACCAGCATTCTCGGGACGGCTCCATCTATTGGTGGGGAGCAGCCCAGGCTGCTGGAAAGGGGGTCCAGCGTCCCTGAACATTGTAGTTGTTTGCTTGAAAGGACATGTCATTGTAATGGCAGCAGGCTGCCTGGCTCATCTACAGAGAATGAAAGAAATTCGACGGGTAGAATGGCCCAGCCTCCTAGTTTGGGCCCAGCCTCCCAGTTTGGGCGTCGTTAGACACTCCTCGGGGCATCCTCGGGCTCCGAAGATGCATCCTCGGAAAAGTTTATGGTTTTTGTCGTCTTCGTTACACTCATCCTCGGAGCATAGGTTTTAGGACTAGGACTCATCCTCGGAGCAATGTCAGCAAAAAAAAAGGAAAAAAAAAAGAAAAAAAGTTGTGCTTCAGGCTTTCAGTCAATAGGGTGCCACTACGATCCTTATTCTCTGTTGTAAAGTCTCTCTACGTGCATGCCCTCTCCTGTCCGGGAAACGCAGATCCTCGGGCCCCGAAGGACCTCGCAAGGTCCTTTAGAGCCGAGGACGATTCGGCTGGGAATTCCTCGGAGCCCAAGGTTTTGTCCTCGGAGTGTTTTCACATTTTCATTTCCGATTTCATCTCCGAGGACAGGTGGAACGAAGAGGAAATCCCTGGAATCACATCCTGGAGGAGTGTCTAACGACGCCCTTTGTATGCCAAGTCACATTTTGAGTTTCAAGTGTGCATAAAAAACACGTACTGGCAGTTTTGTCAGAACCCGAGTTGGGAATGGGCAAAACACACAAAAAAGGGTGTTTTATTTTCTTCCTTTTTTTCTTCTTTTTTTCTTTTGCCGTTTTTGAACTCAGGCTGTCTGCATACCACAGCCTGCCCCTGTAGCTATGACGTCCGCTCTTGCCGTTTTTGAACTCAGGGTACTTTTCCACAATCACAGCACCAACAATTTCGACAAATCTAAACACTCTTGCATTCTCGAACAGAATCCCAACAACATTGCCCCTGCCGACGAACTCAATTTTCGTAAGCCTTCAAGCCCGAAAAATGTGAATCGCCATCTCCTCTGGTTTCGTCTTCGTGGTTGGTCGCGTGGTTTGACCAGTTGTCGGCGCCGCTCGGCTTCGGTGTCGGTTCGCCGAGCGAATTCCGAGGCTCGATAGGCCTGGTGCCGCCGAATTTTTTCGCGCGGTGTGTGGGGCCAATAACGGGCTATGGAATTCCACGGCACCACCGTGAGTTGGTGATATGGAAGGAGGAGGTGAAAGGGAGGAAAACTGGTGGTAATAACGACGAAGCCGGGGCAGATATGAAATATTGCGTGATATAAGTGTCCGGGTAATCGGGGGCCCTGGGGTCGTTAGTTACGGCACAGTGAAAGTCCCTTGCGCACAATCGGTGTTCTCTGTTAGATAGGGGAATTCCGGGTTTCTTAAGTTCCCCCGCCGTCTGAGTTGTTCACCCGCCCAGTATTCACGATATTCTGGGTCCCTCAGACTCTCACGATCGGACATCCAAGATGGAAATTCCGCAGCCATATCCGTTTAGAAAGCTCGGTCCCCTGCATCCTCATACGGGGTTCCAGGTTGACTCACGCAGGCGAGCGCGTACGTAGCGACTCGACTTTCTCGAGATCGCGACCGTACGCGAGCGCGCACGTGGGAAATGGGGGATTGGTTTAGTGTATCGATCGCGTTGGGCATACATGCAAATATCCTACTCATGCTACGTTGGGTGCGGTCCAGTCAATACATGCCATCCACATGACAAAAAGGAGGAAAGAAGGGAAAGGATCATCAAATTTTTATAGCATTCTTGGCGATAGAAAGTTAGCGACTAAACCCAATTATCCATAACGAGCGTTTCAAATCAGATCTCAGCGTATTGCTCACACCTGCGTTGCACGTCGTTCGCGTTTGCCGGCGAACAAGAACACGTTTGTTCGAACGTGTTCGGGTATGAAAATCTGGCGAACGCGAACGTTTTTTTTTTTTTTTTTTTTTTTTTTAAGAGGTCGTGGGGCATAGATCTATGTCCCTGACCCCCCCCCTCCGTGCTCTAAGAGTCGTGAATCGTAAATAAAGCCCCCGTCTTTGTGTGAGTTTGTTTGTGTGTGTGTGTGTGTCTGTGTGTCTGTGTGTGTCTGTATCGGGGGCACACACACACAGAGACACAGACACACAGACACACACACGTGACACACACACACACGTGAAATCGTTGTCCGTATTTTCTAAAAAACAATGAATAACCAAATGCTACTGAATTCTTTATCCGTATTTTCTAAAAAGTAAAATGGAGAATACAACAATCCTCATTGAAAGGCTCCGCATAGTAACGCATACTACGCAACGTCGGAGACGGGACTCACTACAACATGAAATGAACGTAGACAGTACTCCTGGCTTGGTGCCTTCGCAGAAACGAGTTTGGGGCTGCACAGCCAAACAGAGCATGAACAGTCTGTCGGAGTGTCCTCCCATCGATGTCAGAGTGTCCTCCCACGGAATGTTAGAGTGTCCCCCCACGGCTGTCAGAGTATCCTCCCACAGAAGGTCATGATGACACAAGCACCGTTGAACCGATCTTGGACAGACTGTTGTGGTTCAACCTCCTGATAAGTAGGTGAGAGTCCGACAAAACAGTCTGGTACAGTCATGCTTTTTTAGTGTATAGCAAATATGACAACATGCACACACACACACACACACACACACACACACACACACACACACACACACACACACACACACACACACACACGCGCGCGCGCGCGCGCCTGCCCCCATCCCAAAGACAACAACCGACGCTCCCCCAGGTCCCTCCAAAGTCCCGCTGGCGACCGGTACCGGCCCAGGCGAACCCTGTTTGCCAGCCTCGAAAACTTGTTCTCGCGAACGTGTTCTCGACCCGTTCGCGCAAACGGGAGAACGTGTTCGCCCGAACGCGAAGGGCCGTGAACATGTTTCCCGTGCTAGGCAGGCTCACACGAAGGAATAATAGACCGAGACGATATGGGCATCGCAAAACAAGATTGGAAATCCGAAAAGATGAAAAAAAAAAAAAAGGAATTCACATTCATTTCATGCCATACATACGAAATAAAAACGACAAGGAAAATCTGAGACGATTACAAGAGAAGTCCAAAAAGAACGCCGCGATAAAATCGGCCATATTAGGATCCAGAATTATACAGACGAACAAAGAACAGAACCTCATCCCACACCCACGACTGCTCTCTCTCTCTCTCTCTCTCTCTCTCTCTCTCTCTCTCTCTCTCTCTCTCTCTCTCTCTCTCTCTCTCTCTCTCGATGCGGGAAGCCCGTCGCCTCGCATGAACACACAGTTGTCACCCCGCTTGGTTCGAGCACGAAAGCCAGGTTCGCCCGTGCGCCACAGTCCGTCGCGGCCCCGCACGTCAACCCCGCATACCCGACACCAGCTCGTCGGATCGCCCAACTCTCGCACTCACTCACCTTCCAAACTTGCTCGTTTGCGCTAACCTTGAAATTATAAGAGAGCAAACTAATCGCACTGGCATAATTTATAGCATGCATGCCTGCGCGAAAGGTACGAGATAACGCCCAGGTGGACAAGGGGAGAAAAGAGGAAGTGCCTACGTCTACATGGCAAGGCCGCGGCGTGGGGGTCGTAGCCACACTCCACGCATCGATCCGGTCATGCAGGCGCTCAGGCCAATTAGAATAGAGTATGCGAGGCGAGGAAGAAGAAGAAGGCGGGCAAACACGAGGAAACCAAGAAAGAAGAAAGATATAGTTACAATCGCGCCCGCCAAAACGACAGTTGCACAAGATTAAGGGCGCGATCCAGTCCGAGCCCAGTTCCCAGCGGAGCAAGGTGCGCGCAAGCGTGGCGCGGCAAAATTAAGCGTGCCTAAATTCCTAGCCTAAGTCCTAATTGCAAAAGGAAATTCCGAAAAAGAGAAAAACAATTCTGCGAGCCCGTAGCGGCTCGACATCAGTTGAAAATTCAAAAACGATATTCTCGCGCCATGATCGCGCCAAAATTCCCAGTGCTCACAGCAGAACAAGAAAGAAGCTATGGTGCAGTTATTTCTCGCGCTCGTCATGGCGCGGCTACCCAACCGTTGGTGTGGGATTTTCCCAACACTGATCCGACAACTTCCAGCAGAAAACGAAAAGAAACAAGGACATTCGTGCAATTTGCCCGCCCGACCCATCTTCCCACAGTTCACCCATCCGACCCGTCGTATTTCCCCAAGCAGCTTCGCGCAGAAAGTCGTGCAATCACAGAAAATAGTTCGTCACAACGACGGGTCTCAGTAGCTGAAGAATGCACTACATGGTGGATTGCAGCAGCGGACACGACATGGAGAATCCTACATGGTGGATTGCAGCAGAGGACCCTCGACAGGTGTTAACCCTTCCCCCCCCCCCCCCCCCCCNTCTTTTTTTTTTTTTAACCAACTCCACCGCTCCTACTGGGGAGGTGGTACGAGTGGCCCCTCTTAGTAAGCCATCCGGGTACTCCAATCTACTTGGTGGGGAGCGACACCTGCTGGGAAATGGGTCCAGTGACCACCGCTCCTACTAGAGCGGCCCCTCCAAGTAGGCCGTTCGGGTACTCCAACCTATTTGGTGGGGAGCGACACCTGCTGGAAAATGGGTCCAGCATCCCAGAGTACATCAGCTGCTGGAAACCATGACCAGTGTCCCGGAGTACAGCAGCTGCGGGAAACTGGGTCCAGCATCCCAATCGTGACATAGATAAGAAGCCTTAGGATGAACTGTGTGGGAGGATCCAAGGTCTGCAAACGAGGTGCAGCATTGAATTGCTCATATTCCAGGCATAGAGGGAAAGGTGGAACCACAGGGGGGGCACCAGTGGAGCCATCCGTCCCTCTGCCCACCACTATTCCTGCTGCTAATCCTGCTGCTGGAGCCTAGGAAGCCCCTGACAGTCTCTACTTCGATGAGAGCCAGCGGATGTGGGGGAAAGGCATACGGGAAGTCCGTTGCGGTCCTCAGTGGAATATCCGGGCTGATCACAACCCAATCCTGAAAAGATAACTCCTACCTTCTTCCCCCGAATACAACGTACGGTCATTATGGCTGAAGTTGAGGCATGTTTCAGTCTAGATACAGAAAGAAGGTAGTCCCTGGGCCCGCCCTCCCTTTTCCAGAAAGTCCCAAACAGTTCACTGAGCTACTGTGACAAAACTCAGGTAATCACCAGGCGGAGCTCTTCGAATATCAACGACCAGAAATGAAGAATCAACGTAAGTGGGACTTGGCCCCAGAAGGTCCCACTTTCAATGGCGGTGTGAAGGAAAAGTAGGCAGGGGGTAGCAAGGCGGTCCCATTTTAAAGGTCCCATTTTTCTGCCTAATCATCAATGCTTTTTCTTTTCATGCTTTTTGTTAAAATTGCTTTTTTTTTAAAAGAAATAACTGCCAAGAAAGGCAATCTTCTAACTTTTTTTTTTTTTTTTTTTTTTTGGGAATCTTCTAACTATTTCAGGTAGGTGGCATGAGAGGACCATTTTAGGGTGAGAGGCTTGGGGTGGAAAAAAGGGGAGGGTTCCTTTTTCCCCTCAAAACCATATCACTAACTTACCTAAGGGGGGCAGATCCCACAAGCAACGAGGATTCGAGTTGGATTTCAACCCCTGAATCTGGACTTGTTTAAGTTTTGATGCAGAGAATCACTATTGCTCGGCTCTCTGCATCACTACTTAAAACCCATCCAGATTCAGCAGTTCTATCCAATCCTCTTTCCTCATGGGACCTCACCCCTGGATGTCGATGCCCAGAAATAGTAGAGGTCAGGCCCTTATCAGGGGCCTAGTCCCACTAGCAGCCTTGAGTTTCTTCCACGTCGCTTGAATATGCATTTGTTGTGCGGTTGAGGAGACTCCATGCGATCTCTGTACATCCCTGCAGTCACGTCCAGATTCAGGCATTGCAGGCATTGCGGAAACTCAACGCTGCTAGTGGGACTTGGCCGCCTGAATCTGGACGTGTTTGTGGAGATGTTGATGTTGTGCAGTTCAGGAAACTCCCTGCCATCTCTCCACATCTCCGCAGGCACGTCCAGATTCGGGCATTGAGGAAACTCAACGCTGCTAGTGGGACTTGACCCCAGGAGAGAAGTTCCAAGTTCACGAGACATCCGTTATTAAACCACCAGTACTTGGGCACTGCGCGCCGCGCCGGCCGCCCAAATCTCGAAGCAGCGCGGGCTGTCGATTCGATTTATCGACGGCCCGCCGTCCGCGGAAATCGCGTAGCGTTAACGCTAAGGCGTCGCCCAAGTACTGGTGGTTTACCACCAGTATTTGGCCCATACATAGGCCGCGGGGCGTTGTCGTTAACGCCCCGCAACTTTCGCAGCCTCTGGGCCGATGATAAATCGCATCAACGGCCCAGAGTGCGCCGCCGGCCTCCGAGAGTCCCGGGGAGGGCCCCGCGGCCGATGTATGGGCCAAGTACTGGTGGTTTAAGCAGAAGAGGTAGATTGAAAATCGAAACTGCTCCACTGCTACTCTATGAGGGGTGGGGGACGATGAGAAGGGGAGGCGCAGCTACTGGCGAAATGCTCGGTCATCGCGTTAGCCAGACCCCCACCCGCGGCCCCTTCCCATCTCTGACGACCGCTGTTGGGCCGGGGGCCAACACGGTTTACCTCGTTTGCGAGGCCTTATGCTTGCAGGGGTCCGCTCTATATGTCGCTGCTGCCAAAGATACATTTCTGCAAGGGTGATTTACCTCATTTGCGAGGCCCTATGCTTGCAGGGGTTCCCTCAATATAGTCTTAGGAGTAGGGGTAGGAAGGTAGTGAAAGGCAAAAACTGCCACAAAGAATTTGAGAGAAGAACATAGTGTCGGTTTCATCAAAAAGGGGGATCATAGTAAAATAAAATCGAAATTGAAATGTATAGTTATTTCTAAACAAAGAGAGGAGATTTAAGGACCATTGCGAGGAAAAGGTGGCGAGAATGTCTGAATGCTGATGCTCATCTCCTAAAGCCCATCAAATGGTTTAGTGGAGGAAAATTATATGAGTCTGTACTAGTAGAGGTCTCTTCGCTGCAATCATTCCGGATTAAACTACCAGTACTTGGCCCAGCTATCGGCCGCGGAACTTGTGGGATGAATTTGGGCACTGCTGTAGTGACCCATACGTTTCCTAATAAAATTGTGGCTTGTATAAGGGCATGACTCTAGGAAGTACTGGTGGTTTAAACACAGAGACATTTACCAACCAATGGCTGGCTGGTTGATATTTCGAAAAAGGGGAAAGTACGCCAGAGTCGCAAAATGAGTTATAGTTTTGCACAACGGGCCAAGATACAGTTTCGAATTGCAGTTCGGGTAATTTACACAACCCAGCTTTCTGGCCAGGTAGGGTGCCCGAAGTGCAATTGCAAACTGTATCTTGCCTCATAGTGCAATTATAACTGGTTTTTTGTGACTCTACTGCAGTTACCCCTATTCAAAAACTCCACAACACAGCCTTATCTTGCCTCCTTTTTTTCTTTTTTCTTTAGATGTACTCCTTTATTTTAAGCCCAGGGTGTAAGTCTGCCTCGTGGGAAGAAAGTCGTCTAAGTCGGCAGACTCTATAAGGGTCTCTTCACTTCAATGGCAGGTAGAGCACACATGTTTACCAGCCAATGGCGGGCTAATTCGATTGGTCACAGTACAAATCCAGAATGAAAAGGTGGGAAGGCCTTACTGCTATATGGGGAAAAAAAAAAGGAAAAATAAGAGCCTTACTGCCGTAGTGTGCCAGAAGGGGGTGACTTGCTGATTGGAGCCAAGTGTGCGAGAATTGCCGCCTCGTGCGTGTGGTGTTGTTTGTGGTGCTGTGTGTGGTGCTGTGTGTGGTGCTGTGTGTGGTGTTGTGTGTGGTGTTGTGTGTGGTGTTGTGTGTGGTGTTGTGTGTGATGTGTGTGAAGCTGGAGACTACAGCCTTGCAGGGGTGGGGTGGACATCAGAGCCTATAAGGTTCCAGATTTAAACGGCGCCTCCTGGCTGTAGGGGCTCATTAGACACTCCTTGTGGCGTCCTCGGGGCCAAAGGAAGTTTCCTTCGGGGTTTTGAAGGAAATTCCTGCCGTCGTTCCACCTACCCTCGGGGTGGTCTCACGAGGATGATTCCTTTTGGCCCCCCGCGTCCATTTTCATAATATTACAGTCGACCGTGGGGGGGGCAATGCCTTGGGTGATGTCCGACTTGCGACGGTGTGGTCCAGCTGCCAAAGCTGGGAAATTTCGAAAGGTGCTGGCAATGGGGAAAAAAAAAAAACCTTAAAAAGCAATGGACATCCCCGTTCAAAAATCAAATTTTAAATTGGGTGTTGGACGTGACGACGGCAACGCGGGGCAGGTGACGTCCATACTGGCGACAAGGGAAACGGGCATTTGCTGCAGCGCAGTGGAGTCGTCATAAATCATCGCGAATTTGTGAGTCGCCCCGCGAAGGTTCATTGCCATCGCCTCCTGTCGCCGCGTGTATGTGTGGAGTCAAGCACACGTCTGCAACTTAGCACCGAGGTTGCCGTGGTTCGTAGGCTGTTGTATTTTCATAGTGATGAGCATTGCAACACGCGTGCCAATGGAGGGCGGCGGCGACGATGGACGTGCGAAGTTGACGACGACCGAGAAGACGGCCGTGGCGGCGGCCGTGACAGCCGTGCTCTTTCATTGTCAGCAGGAGAGGGCATTGGACAAAATGAGAGCGCAGATCCGTGCACGGAGGAGGAAGATGCTTCATCAAGTCCCGGTCAAAGGGCTGGATACCGTGCCCATCACCAAGGCTGTACTTCAGGTTTGTTGCGCCATGGGTTGCAGTGTTCTTCAACGAGCGACGCCAGCCGCTGCAATGCTGGACTTCACAGATGACGATCGTCCAATTGCGAGAAGCAAAAGACTGCGACGACAACGATCCACGAGTGCAGGCTTCGAAGGTGACAGGCGTCACGCGATTGCGATGGTGACATCAATGATGGCCACACAAAGTGCCTGACGAAATTCAAGATGGCGACGTCAACTCCCGCGATGGCGATGGTGATGGCGACACCGACGATGGCCAAAGGATGTTAAAGGCGATGGCAGTTGTGGGAGATGACGATGGTGATGACGATGCGGGATAGACGACGATGACGAGTGCAAATGGACAGGGTGGATGGAGCGGAAGCGATGACACACGTGCGTTGAGGAGTACACACACGACGAAGATGACGGTGGTCATCTCGTGGAGGCGAGACGGCAAGATCCAATAACGACGATGATGCAGATGAGGCAAAGGCCATCCTGCAGAAGCGGTGCTGCGTGTACGCCCAGGCACTCTGCCGAGGATGCATATGTGGAACAGGAGAAGCAAAATCGCAACTACGACAGGGCTGTTACTCCATGACGACGGTGGAAGTCCGCCAAACGGCGAAGATGAAAGAAGCGAACGGTAGAGGACAGCATACAACACACGCACTTGATGTTTTCCGTCGCCGGCATGAGCAGGGATGCGGGAGGGATCGGGTAAAATATTCAACATTCCCGACCGTTGAACCCCTAGGAAGCTGGCGGGACGCACCACGACACAGCCCCAACTGAAGACGAACCCCGACGACGGCCGTCCTCCAAGAGTAACCATTGGCGACCCGTTGCCTGAAATCCCAACGCTGAGGCTCAAAGATGTCCGTGCAGCCGCTGGGGGAACACCAATGGACCAGCCCAAAGAAAAAAAAGGGGTAACTTCGGCGCAGTCACGGAAACAGTTTGTAATTGCATTTGAAACTGCGTTTTAGCAGTTTTGTCAGGGCCCGAGTTTCAATTGCAGTTGAAACTCGGGCTGCCTTTCAGTCAGGGCCCTCGTGGATACAGCAGATAAAAAAAAAACATCCCTTATGCTGTGATTGCGGTCGGATACAGGATGCTACAGTAATTGTCTGGAAAGGAATGAAGAGAGGCAGCTAACTGCCTCCCGTGGAAGCCGCCCTGCCCGGCTGGCAGGGCACTACAAGGACCTCACAACAAGAAACAAAAAAAGGAAAACTACCTGTTTCATGTTCCTCACTTCCTGGCCAGATACATTCCTCAAAGCACTGGTGACGTTAGGGCCTTCCTCTTTTCTTTACTTTTTTATTTCTTCTTTTTCTTTTTTCTTTTTTTGGCCTCCATCCCTGCCCCACACCCCCCACTTCTTCGGAGTAGGCTACTCTTGGATTCGAAGTTCCAGACAAGAATGGTGTGCCGGATCAGCCACGAGTTCAACGACGGGGGGAAGAAGAAGGAAGGACAGCCAGCCAGCCTTCCTGCTCAGGAAACCAAGCACAGAATCCAGAACAGGGAACCAGTGGCAACACAGGACCTTCCGACAGTGGAAAACAGAAGGAATGACTTTTGCAGAATCCAAACAGTGCACCCAGGCTCTTTGGAGCGATGTGCCACACAGGCGCGAATTCGCAGCTCCACCAGCACACCTCCGGAGGACCTGCGAGTTCGCGCGAGGTGCAGGCAGAAAAAACTGTTGCACGTGCCCGCTCTCGCGAACGGCGAAACTGACACATTTCGCGCATTTTTTCTGACAGGTGTCGCGTGGGTGCTGTGCGGCAACATGGTCACGAAAAGAAGCCGTTTTTTTTTTTCGTTTCGCGTACCGTGCGGCGAGGCCCCCAGTGCCCTATCTTCTAAGCTATGGATTCAGCAAGCTCGGTCACCATCTTTGGGTTAGCAAATTAGACAAGCATTTCAGTAACCTAGATTGGGAACAGGCTATCATCACCCTGGGTAAACAGACCCAACTGGATAAAAATAACACCACCATGGATCTGTTCAATCATACAAACTGTTTTCAGAATGTTCAGGGACGCTGGACCCGCTTTCCAGCAAGTGCTGCTCCCCACCAATAGATGGAGCCTCCCTGGGACTGCTAGTGGTGTCTGCTCTTACCAGCACCCCTAGCACCCTCTCGGGTTGTTCTGTGTAAAAAAAAAAAAAAAAAA
>BFEA01000517.1:785090-808665 GCA_003427395.1 Chara braunii | reverse complement strand
CCCCCCCCCCCTTCGCAACTCCCTCTTCCTCCTCATCCCAGATCAACCAAGCCACCATAGACGCCTTCGAACAGCTCAAGAGACAGATGGCCACCAAGTTGGAGGAAAACCGAGTCTCCATCGAGCAGCTCAAGAAGCAACTCATCGAGAAGCAGGAAGAGAGCGCCAACTTAAACCAGCTTTACCAGAACCTCCAATCAGAGATGTATGGCATCCAGCAAACCATCAGCGACAACTCCAAGCCTCCCTACGAAGAATTGTCAACCTGGAAGTAAATTTTCGCATCACCTTGCTATTTTGTTCAAATTGACGCCTATATCCGCTTCTTGGAGATCAACATGAACTACTCCTTCTATCCCATCGGAAAGAACTTTGCTGCAGATTTTACCGCAAGAGTGGCATCAGTAGCCAAGGACTGCACGAAACCTCTCGTATCCAAACAAATCAAGCATCACCTCGACAAGGCTTTGAGGCAAGCCATGGACAAGGCTGTACCAATAATCAAGTCCGAGTACAACTACTTCATGAGTTTCGTCAGGAGAGAAGCCCACAGGTAAGCAAAAGGGTGGATTGCAAATAGGTCCACGCCATCTACGTTATGGGGCTTTTCATCTATCTTGTGTATCCTTGCAGATTGGGCATCCCCGAATAAGAGCATTCCTCATATCGCAAGAAGGATGACAACTCCAAGTCAGACGACAACAGACGGTCATCAAAGAGGCACTACGAGGAGTCAAAGGACAGGTGATATGACTACCACTAAATGGCGAAGAAGTCCCACTAGGATCACTCCCACCCTCCAACCTCCGATCCAGCCAGACCACCCCAGTAGCATTGCGCCCTTTGATATTCCTGATGTACCCTCCATCCTTTCCAACCAGCTAAACCCCCCTCCGTTTCAGATCTCCGCCTTACAACTTTCGCTCTGCAGGAGCATTCTTCATGGCTCAAAAACCCCGATACTTTCATCGCCGCAAACCCTTCAAAACACTTCTCTAACTGGTCGCTTCTACTTTCCTCGTCCTCTAGAAGATATTCGCACTTTGTTCTTCAATGGATCAATCACGGAGTCACCCTCCAATTCAAAGGCACTTCCAACATCCCCACTCCAAAATTATCGAAGTCAGAAGAATGGTAAGAAAAACAATCTCGGCCCTCCTTTTCAAGCAAGCTCTCAAGCTTCAATCTCCACCCCCACTCACTATCCCAAACCAGAACAACCCTCCCCACCATGTCAGCTTCATCTCTTCAACCGTTTCTCAACTTCTCTCGACTGGTGTCATTGAACAMTCCCCCAACCCCATTGTCATTAATCCAATCTTCGCAACGGAAAGCTCCTCCAAAACTCGCTTCATTCTGGATGTCCGTTTCGTCAACCTCTTTGTAACCTTTCCCGCCTTCCACTACGAATCAATAGACGACGTCACCGCTCACCTCTCCGGCTCCCCCTCTCAGATTTCCTTACTTGCTTCGACATTAAGAACGACTACTACCATATCCCAATCCATTCAAAATCCAGACCCTACCTAGCCTTCAATTGGAACGGAACAAACTTCCAGTTCACGACTCTCTGCTTTGGACTATCTTCAGCATGCTGGATATTCACGACAATTATGCAAGAGATTATAGCAGAACTTAGAGCACGCAACGTCTGTGCTACCTCATATATTGACGACTCTGCACTGGCAAACAAGGAACTACCATTGCTCATCTGGCAAACTTTTAACTATGTTGCGCTACTTCACAACCTCGGCTTTTTCCTTAGCGCGCACAAATGTTCATTCCTACCTTCTCTGTCCATTCGCTTCCTCGATTTCAACCTCGATTCTCACCTCAAGCGAATTAGGATTCCTCATGATAAGATAACCAAGATAACCTCCCTCATTCAAAGCACAGAAGCTCCTTCGAGCAGATCAATTGCAAGGACAGCAGGAAAGCTCGCCTCACTCTCAAGGTCGTTCTTACCTACCCATCTCTACCTCTCCTCTCTTTATAAGGCAATCACCCCAGCCAATTGGGACTCTCCGATCTCTACCACCTCTAACCTCACCGACGATCTCATCTGGTGGGTCTCCCACCTACCTTACCTCCCCAGTAAACTTTGGACTCTCCAACCCACCTCCCTCTCAATCTTCACCGACTCCTCCTCCACCCAGATTGCAGCGTTAATTTACACTTCTCAAGGTTCTCCCATTACTTTAAATCAGTGTCTGCCTCCTGAGCTTCTAAACTCCTCTTCCATGCACAGGGAGCTTTTTGTTATTCTCGAAACCTTCAAATTCCTCGCCTCAAACCATCCAGACTTCCTCTATTCAACCTCTGTCAGACTCCACTCTGATCAGTTAGGCAGCCATAGCTCTTCTCCTGCACCTCAAGTCCACCGACGAATCCTTTAACCCCTAGCTCCGAAACATCACCTCCATTCTACTCGCTTTCGACACACTCCTTAGTCCGGTTTGAATTCCTCGGAACTTAAACAAGTCCGCCGATGCTATATCCAAGATAAAAGATAATACGGATTGAGGATTTGCAGGTCACATCATCACTGAAATCTTCACTGAAATCGGAATCCCCGCAATTGTTCTCTTCGCCTCCTACTACTACCACGTCTGTCCAACATTCGTATCAAGATTTTGGTCGACTAAGGCTTCCCACATTGACGCTGTCTCACTTGATTGGACCACCATTCCCGCCCTCCCCTACAGATGGTTTTTTCCACCCACCTCCCTTCTTCACCAAGTTCTCACTAGAGCAACTGCATGCCCGCCATCCTATCTACTCATCCTCCCCTCCTCGCACCGCACCTCCTGGTATCCCCGTATCCTCGCCCTCACTATCAAGCACCGCTTCACAATCCCTGGAACCAAATTGTCCTGCCTCCCTAGCCCCAGGGTTAATTTCGCCACCCCCAACCCCGCAATCCTCGACCTCACAGCCATCTTCTTTGATACCTGACTCTCCACCCCTCTGCCTCTTCCAACCGCGTTTCATACCATAACCCTACCTCCAACGGAAAAATTTAATAGAATCAAATAATCATTTCATAATAAAATTACGTTCTAAAATATATATTTACATTCCATCTTCAAAAATGTCATTCTAATTTTAAAATTTTTCGTCTTACTTGAAAAATTTCCTTCCAAGAATGAAGTATCCCTTCTTGTTTGGACTGCATGCTAAACATGGAATGGAACTCTGGATGATTTTATGAATTTTCTAAATTAGACTATCATTCTACTATAAGGAATTTCACTTATAAATAGGTTAATCCAATCTTTATTAGAAAATATTGGTTATAATAGAATGAAAGTTTAATTAAGACATTAAATAAACTTATCCAGACTTTCATTTCATCTTGAACAAATAGATATAGTTGGTAGGAAAGACTCTATTTTAAAGGAAACTTGTCAAATATAACTGAAAATTTTAAAATTGGAAGAACTTTGGAATGATAATTTTAAAATATGAAGGATTTATTTAAAATGAAATGTTTTTTCAACTTTTATTTCTTGTGGGAATTTTTTTGTTGTCATAAACGTCTCAACACTACTCCATGTCCCATGCCGCATCATTTCACCTAGGCTCCAACCTTCCTCTATACCCGCCTGAACCCCACCTAGTCTAAAGTTGTGCCCGCTCTCCCCCGCATACACCCCCGCCTCCTGAAACCATTTTTCGATATGTTTGTTAAAGGCACCGCCACTCATAGCACCATCCCCGTGCATCGGTCGAAACAAAAATTCCTGCCTTATGTCCTGCCCCACACGCCCGTAACTACTTACCATTTCTGGAAGCCATCCCAAAAACGTCTCCCCCTCACCCGCAATCTCTCGCAACCTTCTCATGAACCTACCACCATGACTATCAATTTTAGTATAATTTGGCCTTACAACCCTTTTCTCAAGATCTATCTCCTTATACTGTAAACGCAACCCCTCTCCGCATCTTTGCCAACTTTCCCACAGATACAGGAATGCACCGCCATCTCGATACGCTTGTGCCTCGTGATAACCTTTTAACACCTTCACCTTCTCCCTGATAAACTTCAGAACTCTCTCCAATTTCACCCACTTTAATGGCACCACCGACTCTTCAATCACTTCCCTCTGCAGCTAGTACTCCCTGTATGCCTTCCGGGACGATCGTACCCGGCTACTCTGGCAAGGATCCTTTTCTCCATCCCTTCCAAGGAGACGAAAGCACGCACTCAAGCAGTTCAGCGCAGCATCTACTGTCGACGGAGATACAAGTGGCAAACCCGCGGCATCAGAAGTCCGCGATCGGCTCTCCACCTCAACCAGCCACTGACTACTGACAAAGGACAAGATATCCAGGTCATTGCAACGCATGCAATCTCGGCCGCTCCAGCCACTCATTCAAGGCAAGAAGAAGCTTCTTCATACCACTTCTCCATCTCTTTCCAGCCCCGTACTCTCCTACCAAGGCACTGCTCCACTGAAGACCAGCCTCGTATCCACCTTCAAACTCCGGAGTATCTCTCTTTGCCGCCATCCGCCATTGCTCAGGCGTTCGTTCCACCATTCCCTGCAAGACGACGATGTCACTTGCGGGACGCTGGGGGAGTTGGGCGGTCTAGGAGGTGTGCGGGCCTGCGGCCCACTTTTCTGACTCACTTTTGAGCTATCTTTCATCATCTGTGGACCTCATTTATGCTATTTATTTGGAACAGACCTGTGTAACATTGTGCCACATCTCGGCCCTAACGACGACCCATTTTCCTACGGATCAGATGCCACAAGCAAGGATCATCGGCCTACAGCATCAACAATATCGGTTGGGACCAGCAGGAGCGGCGGTTGGTTTTCAGTTTCACCTCCGCATCACTGTTACCCATTGATCTTGCCAATCCAGGATTTGCGTTCATTGGGGACCAGAGGGGCAATTGTGCAATTCGAAATTGTGGAACTTACCCAGGCTGAAGCACGGCTTCGCTGGCCCTCCCGGTCTCGCTGCTCTGCCCCGCGACTGTATAAGTCACAGGCGTTTGTCCAGCCACAATGGCTTGAGTGCTCTCCCGTGCTGCGCCTTCCAGGCCCCGGCTGCCCGCAACATTCATCGCAAACGCGAACCTGCGTGCACGCCACACAGGAGTCAGGTTCCTCTGAGGTCGAGTCCTTCTCCTCGCCTTGATTTTGGCGAAGCGGTGCCGCCCGCCCTCGATTTTTCCCACGGTGTGCGGGCCTGCGGCCCACTTTTCCGACTCACTTCTGAGGTATCTGGCATCATCTGTGGACATCATTTATGCTATTTATTTGGAACAGATCTGTGTAATGATTGGAAAAAAAAAAAAAAAAAAGATAACAGGGTAACGTGTTATCTAAGGGGAGGGGGTGTGTGATGGTCAGAAAGGAGGATGCTTTTGAAGAGTGAAGGAAGCAGGGTAACGCGTTATCTAAGGGGAGGGGGTGTGTGGTGGTCAGAAAGGAGGGTGCTTCAGAAAGTAGGGAAGCTTGTTTTTTTTTCGGTTCCGAATTTTTTACGGATGTGCCCAAGGATTGACCCATTAACTGTTGAAGGGCAGACTCACGTTTATATCCCGCCGATGCGATCAGATGAACAGAATAAAACAAATCCGAATTACGTGGGACCCGTCATGACAAAATCACTTTTTTTTCTCAGCCGCATGAGGCCAGGGCCGAGGTACCTCTAGCAAAGAGGAATGAATCAAGCTCCTGAATCTGGATGTGATTTACCCAGAGATGTAGAAAAGCAGTTCCATCTCGATTTCCTGCACCTACCGGTCCGCTCGTCACCACGACTGCCAGGTAACCGGGACCGTGGGACGCCTCCGGCCCGCCACAGCTATCTGTGGCCGTTAGGATAGCTACGTCGCTACCCTTCCCGGGCGCTAGGTCCCACTTGCACGAATTAAGCTATACTGACCGTAGATAGCAAAGATCAACGGCCGAAATCTCCTAATTCGCGCAAGTGGGACCTTGCCCCGGGTGAGTAACCGTTCAGACTTGAACGAGGCGGAAGACTCTCCCAGGGAGGGTCGGACTATCGCCCGCTCTTCTCGTACCTGCTCACCAAAGGAGGGCATGCAACCACTCCCTTGGGAAGACAACCAGGGATCAGGAGGGACAGCAGCAAGAACAAGTCACATGGAGTGCAAGGCGCTAACCAAATGTTGTTCGGCGATGGCAACACGGAGAGCCATATCACAGCACTGAAGGACAACGGGATTGTTCGGAGCGTGGGCACGGCCCCCCCCTGGGGCCATAGCCTCATGCTCCCACATTTCTGAATAAAGACCATAAAAGTCATGAGATAGCGTAAGTAACAGCAGTGGGAGGGATCCGATGGTTTGGGGGATGGTGCGATAGGCGGGAATACGAGGTGACTAAGGCACTTGTACATAATCATGATAACACCTTACCGCACACTGACACAACACCACACAAGAATGCAGCCCAAGTTATGGCAGACAAGAGGACAAATGATGGTCAACTGGGTCTAAGGGTTTAAAGGTTTATGGATTTCCGGGTGTAAGGGGTTAAGGCTTTTAACAGACCTGCCATGACACTTGCGCTGGTTAGAATTACCCCACTGACAAATTGACCGACGAACATGTATGTTCCACAGGATACACAGTTAGGAACACGTTTAGGATCACTCCTTACCACATCTGATATAGCACACGGCGATATGAGGGAAGAAACATACGCAGGAGTAACTTCAACAGACACAGACACAACAACATATGGCAAAGACAAGATAGATAGATAGATAGATAAATAGATAGATAGATAGATAGTATATAAACAGCAAGTGTATCTTAACAGGTAAGTGATAGTCCACTAAAAACTCCATTACCAAAGATCTGATAAAGAGTTGGGACACTTACGCCCCAGTCGCTCCTGCATACCAACAAACCATACATACACTACCTTTGTTTATCACATTGTATAATACGGGGATGCTGGACCCGATTTCCAGCAGGTGCTGCGCCCCACCAATAGATGGAGCCTCCCTGACGATGCTAGTGGTGTCTGCTCCGATCAGCACCACTAGCAGACGATCGGGCTGTTTTGAAAAAAAAAAAAAAAAAAAAAAGGGAGGACATGCAACCATGAAGGAGAGTAAGTAAGGTAGTTAGCCGAACCATGTGTGGGGAGTATTCGAGGGTAAGCCATATCACCCCCACACCAGGGATGCTTGAAATCCTGACCACTGTTCATACTTATTGAGGCTTATTACAATTCTAAGGGCCTCTTTCCACACCACTACGAACCCTTTACACGTAAGGTTTTCACCGTTCCACCACTCTCTTATCACGAAGAAAAAAAAGTTGAACTCTTTTTCCCATTCGTGGCCGTAAGGGCAGGCCCTACAAAAGTAAGGACTCCCTAGCCAAAACGGACCTTAAACCACCAGTACTTGGCCCAACTATTTATGCTGAGCCTGAATATGCCCTGCGAGCCGCACGGACCCGCCAGCCAGCGAAACAAAAAAAACATTGTTTTGGCTGGCGAGCCTCCGAAACTTGCGGGGCGTTAACCACAATGCCCCACAACCAACATATGGGCCAAGTACTGGTGGTTTAACGTAAGGACAACCATGGAGGTGACTTCAAAGTAGGGTGTGGCACCCATGCAACCACAAAAAAACCGTTGTTGTTTTTTACGTCAGGTGTGTCCTGGGCATTCCTGGTTCAACACGGCGGTGTTGTCCGGTGGACCGTGCGACAGCAGTCCCACAGCAACCTCCACCGCCCATGCAGTGCCCCACCTGTGCCCCCGCAGTCCCTCCCCCCTCCTCCCCTTACCACTTTCAGCCGCCAGTCGTAGCCTGTTCACTGTTTTCATGTGCCGACAGACTGCGAGGACGGCACTGGCGATGATGGTCTTCTCACGGGGTGAAAGTCTCCTCATTGCCACCGCATCCCTTCCACCGTCGTCCATACTTGAACTCCCTTGCAAAAACACGCCACATGGCAACCACACAAAGTCACTTGTGGTGCTGCGGTGGTAGAGTATTGACTCATGCAACGTCGAAAACGCGCACACAAGGACTCTAGAATGCAATGTGTGCGAAGCAAACTGGTGGTGCAAAATTTGAATTCGAATGGTGAGGGTCCGCGCGCGCGTTCTCCTCAAGGGCGGATGACATTGTGCGCCCAGATCATGGCCCCGCCTCGCTTCAGGATAAGGCTAGACCGGGTGTCTTACGGGCCCAACGGTGGCGGACACGATTTCGTCCGGTGCAACTGTGGGTCAGACATTCGGATTCCTCTTTCGGCCGCTTAGAACGCAAACGGAGGAACCTGAAACATAAGTGTTCCTAAGTGTAAGGTTTTCATAAGTGGTTGTAGAACGAAAAACAGGGTAAGGGAAAACTAATCACTTTCTCGTCGTAAGGGCACCCTTACAAAGTAATGATTTTGTAGTGGTGTCGAACGAGGCCCTAAGCTTTTTATGAACTTTTGTAAGCGTAGGGTTACCTACCTACCACTACTCCTGACAATAGCCATACCGACTTATATAGGAACCGTATTCACGAGAGAGCATGAGGGGGCTGCTCCCGACCCGCAGGAGGGCGATACCAGCCAGGGGACAACCGGTAGCACCAGATGCCAACAAGACCAATCCTTGTGCCTTCCCTCGGGTCCCCTTCCTTGCAAACATTAACAGACTCTCCTCGATGCTGGTTGAGGGAGCCTAAGAGAAGAATGTAGCTTACTTAAAAATAAAAATAAAAAGTTAAGTGTCCGTCAGATATTATTGTGAAGTTTCGCCTTGGTACACCTTGAAATGAAACCGAATCTCCCCTATTTGTATGCCTTCGAGGAAACGAATCTGGATCCGAATGTGAAACGAACCTACACCGCAGAAGAGAAACTTTATATTAAGGAATTGCTAGATGCTTACTTTCACAATGGATTGCTCCCATCTGAACTTTGCATCGGGACCACCAAATTGGGTGATGACTTCACCCGCTTGGATCTCGATGAAGACTTCTTTGATGCCCAAACCGCTTGGCTTAAGGACCGCGTTGTCACTATCCTGTTTCAAAAGGAAGTGGGGAGTTTATCGAATGATATTATAAAACAATTATGTCATACGTTTTTACGAAAGTTCTTGCTACGATGGTGGCGATGTGGATCTTGACACCAAATGCGGTCGATACCAAAATGATGGAGTAAAAAACTTGCTACATATATAGAAAGCACACATGAGACCACAAACTGGTTGCGCCAGGGAAGACACGTTTCTATTGAGTTGAATATTTATGTTCCCACTATTTTTAATGAAAGAAATGCATTTTAAGCGGAGCGTCCAACCATTTTACCAGATAGACCCAATCCACTCATTGCAAAAAATTGGAATACAGTTTTGAACCTAGGTCTCAACTCACCAAAGGTCAAAGCTATACGAGCGGATCAACAGAAAAATTTTCCGGAATTAAATAA
Source organism: Chara braunii (assembly GCA_003427395.1). Classification (NCBI taxonomy): domain Eukaryota; kingdom Viridiplantae; phylum Streptophyta; class Charophyceae; order Charales; family Characeae; genus Chara; species Chara braunii. The sequence continues at coordinate 799,232 of BFEA01000517.1, read as the reverse complement.
TCATTCTGTATTAAAATTTTATTCTAAAGTTTAAATTTTCATTCCATCTTAAAAAATGTAATTCCAATTTTAAAATTTTTCTTCTTACTTGAAAACTTTCCTTCCAAGAATGGGGTATCCCTTCTTATATGAACTGCATGTTAGAGATGGAATGAAAGTCTAGACGAATTCATAAAATATTTTAATTTGATTGTCATTCTAAGTAAATATTTTCAGTCATAAATAGGTTAATCCAATTTCAATTAGAAGATATTCGTTGTAGAAGAATGAAAGTTTAATTAAAACATTTCATAAACTCGTCAAGACTTTCATTCCATCTTGAACAAATAGATGTCGTTGGAAGGAAAAAGTCATATTTAGACGGGAACTTATCAAATAAGACTGGAAATTCTAGAATTGGACGAACATTGGAATGACAATTTCTAAACATGAAGAATTTTTTTTTTACAGAATGTTTTTTCAACTTTCATTTTTCGTGGGAATTTTTCTGTTAATGAATGCTTACTACATGCACTTATGGAGTCACAGCAACTAGTAGATTTCCTAGCGTACACTTCACCTAGATGCACGAGAATACACATGTAGGGATCACAGGTTTCATCGGTAAGGTGTAAATTTCACTTGTTTCTCGTTAGATGGATATTATGAGACAAATGTCTCAAAGTGGAAATAGGAACTACCTCCATATCAGATGATGACCCAGTAACAGTGAAACTAGATGTTCGAGATCCCTCCAATACATGCAGGTATCCCTTTCGTCTTAATGTAGAGCACGTGAAAGATGAGGAGCTGGTAGAGTGGGTCAAAAAACTCAGGGACAAGTGGTAAGAAGCACGCAACATGTTCTCTGACAAAAATCTTGCTTTGAGATAAGATTGAACATCTTGAAAATTTATTTTGAAGTGTTGTCGCGAATCAAGGCTCTAGAAGGAACCCAACAGAACGAAAATGGATCAATAGGAGAAAACAGACAAAGAACAATTATGATAAGCATCCAATCTTTGATGCCTACGAGATGGCGGTTCATAGAAGAGCTCTGACTTAAGTAGATGGCCTACAAATTGCGCAATCGAAGAAAGGAAAAGCATGGCTTCATAAAAAAAATATAATTACACATGATGGACTAAATCGTGAGACCTTTTGTAGACTGATCTTCCAGAAGACTAAACCATTGATTTGCAAACTGTCACACCGTTTTTCCAGTTCTACACCCGCCCAATCCGATCCTTCAGGTATGTGCCAATATGCTCAAATATACTTTGAGTATACCTTGACCACATAACGCCCTAATGACTCCTTTTCCACGGATTTGACGGAGAGTCACCCTTCTGGTAAAAAAACATACTCATTTGCCCTACACAGGGAAACTCGATCTCAACTGACCTTTCACAATAGAGGAAGTTAGGCACGCAGTAGAACAAATGTTATTTGAAAAATGTCATGGGTCTGACGGCCTAGTTGTAGAAGCTTACATTGTCCTGTGGGACGCATTTGGATGCCCTAATGGAGACATATAACGGGGTCACCATGCTGGTGGGTGGTTCGCTGTCCACATGTATGTAACAACTTTAAGGGATTATCACAATGACTTTGCTTTATAAAAAATGCGACAAGTTGAACATTAGAAAATGGAGACCAATTTTGTTACTGAATGTTTCTTATAAAATTTTAGCAAAAGCTTTGGCCTTGCGTCTGGCTAAATACTTACCTGATTTAGTGGAACCCGATTATGGTGCATTTGTTAAGCACAGATCTATTATGAATAATATTACTACCACCATTCAAGCATTGGAAGTGATAACACACGAAAACAGAGACGTCGTTGATCTTCTGATAGACATGGAGAAAAACTACGACAAGGTATGTTGGACCTTTGTGGGTACAACACTAACCCGCATGGGTTTTGACACAAATTTATCTAAATGGATTTAAGTGATGTACTCTACCTCAAACACGATGGTGATGATCAATAATCAACTCTCCCAGTAATTCAATTTGTCTCATTCGTTACGACAGGGCTTCCCTCTAGCCCCTCTCCTTTTTGTTGTCCATCTCGAAGTATTCTTAGACAATATCAGATCCAACAGATAGATTACATGATTAGAATTACATAACAACTAACAATGAAAAGAGGGAGCTTTGGCAGAGAACCTGATCATAACTTGCTTGAATAAAAAAAAATATTTGTTGAATATCTGTAATATTTTAAATGACTATTCCATATATCAGAGGTCTCAATACATCTGAACAAGTGAGTGTTTCTCTTCCCTGCGCAATTTCAACTTCAAGTTGATTGGGGGATGCGACGAATATGCACGGATGTATCTTACTACTACCCAGGAGTTCAAATTTCATTATCAGATAACTTTGAACTGCATGATCAACTCTTGGAATAAAAGTTGGTCAAAGAATCGACAAATCGTATACACGCAATCTCTCAATGTTGGGTCGTGCTCTTGTACTTGCATGTTCAACCTTCTTAATTTTGTATACCCTCTGCAAATTCACCGATTGGAGAATCAGACCTACAAGAAGATTGGGAGGGGGTCATCCAAGTTCTTATGAAATCGGAAGCAGACGAAGAAGACTGATTTTTTATCGAAAGTGACATGAGAATCTTTTACTTGTCCATGCCAGGGGAGGAGGGTGGTTTTGGCATCCTGAATCTAAAACGTCAAAACATTGCATTGTTGGCCAAACGACCTATTAAAGTTCTTTTAGTAGATTACAAAGACGCTTGGATTTGGTTTGTATAGTATATACTTAGTAAGGAATGAAATTTAAGTTACCCAACAGATATATGCTGTTGTATCTTTATAAAATCCTTCAGTTGGAAAATACCAAAATCCCGCTTTTGGGGTGATATTTTTTATGCCTGGTCTAAGATTCTGCCTACTCACCTCATACACCCAAAGACAATGGATGAAGTTTTACTGCAACCAATATTTGAAAATACCCTCTTCTGCAGTTCCGACGGACTTCTCTTTTGACCCATAACTCCCATAAAATTTTTGGGAGGGCATAGATTGAACGAGGCATAGTGTATATAGTTGACCTTTTGAACAAAGATTTTAATGATTGGAGATCAGAAGCTTTAGTGCGCAGTAAGCTTCGATACCAAAAAAATGTGGAAGATCACTTTGACAACTGCTTAAATACAAAATGCTTTGCCACAGAGCTCAACGCAACTACTCAATAGGCAGATATCTTTATGCAGATGGTTGAAAAATCCAAGTAGACAACAACAATAGGACTATTGGAACCTCTTGCGGCCTGAAGTTGGAGGCGGGTTCTCTGTGAAAGTGTCGTATGAAACAACAACCACCTTTTATACCAGGTTGTTATGCTTCAAGGAAAAAATACAAGTTCCTTTCCTGGAAGGTACCACTTAAGTATTAACAGAGGGGCAAGCCAAGAGAGGGGTTGCTCAAACAGAGGATGCAACTACAGACAGTTACTACCCACAAGTGAAGCTCCTGGAAAGAGGAAAAGCTCTCATAGAGATGAAAATACACCCCTGCTCTGTAGAATGGACTGACTTAAAGACTCGTAAGGTAATAGGTATGAACTATTACTCTACCATAGGAGGGGTGGAGTTCATCTGAAAGAAAAGCAAAAAGAAGGCAATGGGTATAGTACTGTAGGGACGAAAAAAACAATGCTTACCATCTATAGCTAGGAAGGACTTGCTTGCACACTGAAAACAGTTAAAGGGGCTGCCTTCTAAAAAATTAGCCAACATTTTAATGTTGCAGTCTTTGCTGGTTACACAACTACAGACAACAACCCGCAAGTGAAGCTCCGGGGAAGAGGGAAAACTCTCATAAAGACGAAAGTACATCTCTACTCTGTAGGATGGACCGACCAAAAGACTCGTAAGGTACTAAGTTATAATTATTACTCTACCAAACGAGGGGTGAAGTTCATCCGACAGAAGAGCAAGAAGCAGTCGGTGGATATAGTATTGTAGAGACGGGAAAAACAATCCTTACCACCTATAGCTAGGAAGAACCTGCTTGCAGACTAGAAACAGTTAAAGGGGCTGCCTTCTAAATAATAAGCCAACATTTTAATGTTGCAATCCTTGTTCGTGACAACCCCCACTGTCAGGTTGAATTTTAAGGGAATGGAGATACCTACCACATGTGAGCTATGTAATAGGACATGGGAAACTACAAGTCACTTGTGACACACATGCACACTTTCCTTTCGCGAATGGAACTGGTGGGAGAAATGTTGGAAGCAGATTACCAAGAACATCTTTCCATAGAATGAGGGTTGAATTTTGTATGGGACTTTGCCGCCAGGACTGTCTGCATCTTGGTTCGGGGTACGTCTCACTAGTCATTAAAGAAATCATTTGCAGAGTTTTCTGGTCTGATCGTAATGACCAAGTATTCCGAGATTTTTACCCGTTGTTTAAGTTTATTATCAACAAGGTGAAGACTGAAATTAGACATACTATTATTGCCAACTGGAGAAGATGGTTTGGGGGCACACGTAATCATAAAACGAGGACCCGGTTCTCAGAACGTGGGGACAAAATGCACATTTGGTCCTCTCCAAATTCGATGGCGTGTTTCAGTTTCCCTCATTGTTGTTGGAAGATTGCAATTGAGGGAATGTATCCTTTCAGGGATGATTGTTCTCTTAATTACCTCTGGCTTCGGCCACTAGTGAACGGTTGAGGTGGATTGGAGTGGTTAATCTTTTTTCTTTTTCTTTTCTTAGATTGTCTAGGATTCGGTTTTCTCTCCTTTTTGTAATATTGAGATTTGGTTTATTTAAATTTTGTAGCAGAATTATATTTCTTCTTCTGTCTCGTCAACAGGAATAGTACTCATGTCATCGTTACTATGTCGGTTCTTGGATTTAGGGTTGAAAAGTTGTTTTCTTTATAGAATCAAATAATTTCCTCTTAAAGTTTGAGGATTGAGCTTTAAGACAATTTGTTTTGGAATGTAGTACTTAAGAAAGGGATAATGGACCTAGTCTTTAGTAGATATCAACACGTACAGGACGGGATAACATTTCAAGTACATTCGGGTTGAGTTGTGAGGTCCCTGACCTTTTTTTTATGAATTTTTGCAATAATATATATATATATACAGGGTAACCGGCGTTCGGGATGGGCCGAACGCCTGAACCCGAACGCCCGAACGTATGGGACCCCTTGGGGATGCGTTCGGCCGTTCGGGCCGAACGCGAACCAAAAATAAAAAAAATAAAAAACAAAATCATCAAAAAAATCTGAAAAAAAGATATGTTATGGAAAAAAATAAACTAAACAACATTTGCCTGAGCATAACATCCGAATTCCTTCCCAAATTTGAATACAAATAAAATACGAAAAACAAATACTAATAATAAAAATAAATAAAAATAAAAATAAAATAAAATTTAGTGAGTGCGCGAGCATGTTTTCAACACCGTCATCTTTGGCATTTTTTTTTTTTTTTTTTGGCATAGCTAAAGGCCCTGAAAATTTACAGATGTGTACTTCACGTAATACAAAACCCACTAAAAAAGTTTCAAAAAATAATAAAATTGTTTAAACCCCGAACTAAAGTGAAAACAAAAAGTAAAAAGTGAAAAAATTTGTGGGCGAGCACGTTTTGACACCGCCATCTTTGGCGATTTTTACTTTTTTGTGGCTTAGCCAAATGAATTGAAAATTTACAGGTATATACCTCACGTCATAGAGAGCTAACAAAAAAAATTCAGAAAAAAAAAATTATTTTTAGGCCCCGAAATATTTTTTGGCGGGGGCCGAACGCCGTAGGGTTCGGACCCCGTACGGGACCCCGAACGCCCGTACGTACGGAGGTCTGCCCGGGGACCTCCGTACGTACTGGCTGGTGACCCTGTATATATATATATATATAATATCAATTGCCTTTTCGCCCCTCAAGTCAAGTCAGAGTAGCAGCGTTATCTTTCCTCAATGCTTTAATCTAGATATCTCTGTGGCGAATGTATATAAATCGCTTTGAGTTTCCTCAACCTCACATCCCCATCAACACGTCTACATTCAAACGTTAAGGAAACTCAACATTGCTATTGAGACTTGGTTCCTGAGGTGGTTTGGAATATAGTTTTCAACAGGGAATATACCTATCTCCTTTAACCCTCATAGACTGCGTCATTGCCTCAATGAATGTATTTCAAGGCTGTTGCGAACAATGAACCGACCCCATTAGCACCCTATTATACGAATGTCCTGAGGTTTTCACCTACCTCAGGTAGATACTTATGCAGACAGTCCGTTGATTGAGTTGATTGCAGGAATAAAAATTTCAACATAGAACATCACCACATGAAACATATACTTACCTGGTTAGGGCATATCTGTGATTTGTGATCAACACATGAATTGTTTTTAGCTACATTCTTCACTCAATTTTACCTTGGACCTACATAGGAGCACATTTGCGTAAGAGCACAAGCGTTGGACAAAGCCGAGTGTGACAGCACATGCATTATGAGACGAAGATAGCTAGAAAAAGACAAGCACTAAACCTAACTACAACAAGCTATTGAAATATAAAATGAAACATCCAAACAAAAACAAAGTAGGTGACATTGTATTGATGCCACCATAGACGATATGCACTTGGTTCATCTTTATCCACTCATTAAATAACCCGACACCGACACATGTTTCGGCCTACGCACCAGTATATCTGGGGTAATTGCAAGGCGATTGTAGAATTGAAGAATCACACAGATTATAAACTACTATTGAATAACTCAACTCAAGGACTATCTTAGCACCTACAACACAAGCAAAAAAATGTCGAAAATGGAGTACGGTACAAGTCTGAAGAGTCAAAGTTCCAACATACCAGACATTCCAAAAGAGATTGGTACCACGAGGTATCATACCAACAATTCCTGTGTCCTAATGATGGTCCAGCCTACTAGTTTCTCCAACCAGTAAAGCACCGTGCACAGGTTTCCATGCACCCTCAAATTTTGCACTCAAAAGTCGTAATACCTTGTCAAAATACTCTTCTGAGAACCCGCATTGTCGCGACTTAACTTTCGACCACAATAGAAAGGGGTTTCACATGCCAGTAATATTTCTACGGCCTTTGTCTGATGCAAAAAGGATGACATCACTACCATCGTTTGTTTCTTACTACAATACGAACGAAAATCCTTTAAACTTTGAAATACATTATACTCTTATGAGTCTTATGCAATGCCTAATAATACACTCGAGTAGGATTTCTTCCCACCATGATCCTCTAACCGAGATAGACCCGATTGCTATCCTCACTCGACTTCTGAAGAACCGGAATGTTTATTATAACATATCGCCTCGAGGTTATGCACATTCACAACAACCTTAACACAAGATTCGTGAAAATCCAAGAAAACCACAAAACCCAACATTTTGTATAGAGTGAAAAAGTAGAAGTCAAACTTCTATCTCTGATTAAAAAAAAAACACATTTTTGACCACTTTCCGGGAGACAAGGCAAAAGATCAGGCAAACAGTTGAGCGATCCTTGAGATGTGGAGAAAAACTCATTCTTGCAAAAAAATTGTTATAGGACTATAAGTCATTATCAATAGAACTCCAGAAACGCAGAGCTCCAATAAAACAAACTCGAAAGTTGTAAAAAAACAGTTTTAATGAATTCTGGCATATAGCACTATATGTGGTTTTCAACATTTATAGACTTTATAAAGCAATTTTGAAGTAATTGAAAGAAAATATATATATATATATATATATATATATATATGTTACGTAAAATAATAGTACAAACAACTTTTGGCTCGGAAAAAGCTTCAAATTCATTGTCAAACGCAAGTTAAAAATAAAAAACCAAACGAAAAAAAATAAAAAATAAGATTTAAAAAAAAAGAAGTTTGTCCACAGATGGGATAATATGTTATGACGAACGTATTAACAAACAAGATAACATGTTCGGACGTTCGCCAAACCCTCGAACATGTTCGTCGTGATACACAACTTATAGAACTGTACAAATGATCTTTTAAGATAATAAAAAACATGGATATTACAATTTATAAATATACGATGCTCTGCCTTGTAATGATTTAGTGTGAAATTTTTTATGTTTTTCCTCGCCACTTCCAGTGGTTCTCAATTTTTTTTTTTTTTTTTTTTTTTTTGTTTTTTTTACTTTGCAAAAAATTTTGCTCCTGTAGAAGGCCTAAAAACCGTACTCTCAGAATACTAAATAAATTTCGTTCAAACCCAACATTTTTTTTTTAAGGTTTTCATGAACTTTGCAAAAAAATCTAGCTCCTGTAGAAGGCCGAAAAACCGTACTCTCATAATACTAAATAAATTTCGTTCAAACCCAATTTTTTTTTTTGTTGGGTTTTCACGAATCCTATGTTCCTTCAAATCCTAAGCTGTTTTATTGTCTTTATACTTCACGAATAGTGACACATTATCCTCTAACCTACATCCAAAATCAATAACGCATCATTACCCAAACTTTTAAAAAACACAAACAACACTGAATTCGTAAAAAGCTAACAAAACCACAAAACCTAACATGTTTTATAAAATGAAAAAGTAAAAATCAAACTGTTATTTTTTACACATAAAAGAGAGTTTTTTCAACTGTTTCATGATAAAGGAGGTAAAAAAATGAGCAAAAAGTATAGCGATCCTCGAGATGTGCAACAAAATTCATTCCTGCAAATAACATGTTATAAGACTATAAGTCGTTCTCAATAGACTAACAAAAAACATAGTTTAAACAAGACAATTGTTAAAGGTTGCAAAACGAACTCGAAAGATGTTTAAGAAAACTGTTTTAGTGAATACTAATTTATCGAACTATAAGTCGTTTTTAGCAGTTTAGTAAAAACAAAGTACTGTGAAAACTAGTTTATAGAACTAATAAATTAATACAAATCTATTTTAAAATTAGCTGTAAAACTCTTGGCAAAAAATGTATGTTATGTAAAAAAGGATTGAAAAAACTTTTTCTTGGGAGATATCTTCAAATTCTTAGCCAACCACGATTTAAAATAAAAAATAATAAAATGGTTAAAAAAAAAAATGCTAAAGAATATTACATTTATCAATGTATGAGAGAATATATCCGAGCGAATGTATTCGTGAACATAAGAGCATGTGTGTGTATTTGGAAAACCCTTGAATAGGTTCGTTTTGTTGTATACCTTACAAAAATATAAATATGATTTTTTTAGATAAACAACAAATTTGGATATTTCGGTTCATGAATAAACGGTGCTTTGCAATGTAGTGATTTTTTGTTAAAAAACTTGCATGTCTGCTCACCATTTCTAGTGGTTCCAAAAAAGTAATTCTCTATTTTTGTTTTGCAGTTAATTTACTTTACATCAATTTTTATTCATGTAGGAGCCCTGAAACATGTACTATCAAAGTTTTTAAAAGAAATCGTGCAAACCTCACAATATTTTTTATTATATATTTTTATGGATCCTATGTTAAACTCATTATGTGCACATATCATTCGTCGAATTGAAGACTTGCCCATAGGAATTCTTAAATTTTACTTCATAACCCTATCCACAGACATATTGTACGTATTATAAAAATCAAAGGTGACAAATCAATGAGAAAAAAAAAGAAACTGACTACCAATATGTTTCTGAGACACCTATCTCACTCAAATGAACGCGCTTGTATGCAATTTTAACCCGAAACTTAAAAAATATTTTCTGTTGAAAAAAACTGATGATTCACTATAATGTGCATATAATAATAGGGCGAGGTAAACCACAAAGCATTTCTTTTAAATCGTAGATGCGAGATAAGAGCAAGTCATGCTTATTGATGAACTTGTTGACTGTAGATAAAAAGGTGGAGAGGAGATTGGTGCGATACGAATTGAAATGAGAAGAGAAAGGGATGCGTCCGAGCATTTCGTTGACGCATATGGTGACCAACCCAGAAGCCTTTTGCGAACGTTCACAATATGATGCACAAATAGGCCGCCACTACGTCCATATGCTTGGGTAACACATAAGTCATTCTCTGATACTTGTCGCATTACAAAGGGGCTAGAAGATGAAGGTTCAACTTGCAATACTCCCTTTTGCAGCTTCGATTACCTCTATTTTCTTCAGTTCAATCAACGAAGACCACATATTATCGTTAAACAGTTGCTTAAGACTTTAAGTTTCCCCCCATATACCTCAGAGAAACAAAAACACGTATCACTCGTATTATGACGTATAAGAGAAGAAACGAAACCTTCGAGTCTTTTGATCGAATTCCTCATATCAAGCAAGCTAAAGGCCTGGGAGGAACGATAAATTTTCAACTTGCGTTGCCACTTGTACGCACCCTCGTACGAGTACGGATTCGTACACTTGTACTCGTACGTTACTTGTACGCTAGGGGCCCCGTACGACGTTTTTTTATTTTTTATTTTTAATCCGGTATTGTTTTTATTTTGTTTCTCAAATTGTAATAAGAATCTGAAGATGATGCTCACGACATGTTGCTTGTTTTGAGTTGTTGCATCACATATATTTTTTTCATATTTTTTTGATGACTTTTTTTTTTTTTTTTTTTCGGCTTTTTCGTACGGGGGCGTATAAGACGTACAGGTTCCTGTACAAGTTCCCGTACAAATCCCGTACAAAAATTACTTGTACGTTTCGTACAGAAAGCCCCCGTACGTGTACTCTATGCAACATAGTTTCCAACATAGAAGCGTTGCGAAAAATCTATAATAGGTGAAAATATGAAAAAATTGATATTTGAAAAAATCAGACAAGTAATAAAAAACATATTTATTAATACGAGATCGATTAATTGTATAGTCAAGATGAAAAATATTCTTAGAATTTTTGACAATAGATGGAAATAACCGAGATTCAAATGCATGGAAGGATGACCATTCGATCAAGTGAAGTTTTTCGACAGCATGTGGCAATTACAACTTAAAACCTAGGTTGTTTTACCAGACGTCCAGGACCCCCTGACCGTCCGGGATGTCGGACCGGACGTCAGACTGGACAGGGGTTGTCCGACCTAGCACAAAAAAAAAAAAAAAAAAAAAAAAAAAAAAAAAAAAAACTCAAGTGGCTTCTACCTTGCATAAGGTGTATGCCACCAAAATTTTGGCTCATTTGAGCCAGTAGAAAAAAAGAGAAAAATCTTCGAAGTTTCTAATCCTCACCTACACCCCTACTATCCCCACCAAAACCCCGCATACCCCCTCTCCCACCCCAAATAGCACCCTATCACCAAATGCTCAGAAAATTCTGAATTTTTTTATGGGGGGTCTCTATGGCATGCGCAACACTATCATAATTTTTTTTTATTTTTTTTATTTTTTTAATGCCAAAAAGTAGTTGTTCGGGATCCCGGACAACCCCTCTACGAGACGGTTGGGGGAAACATCCGGCCGAGACGTCCGACCATCGGACGACTGGTAACGTAGCTTAAAACCAATGATTGAAAGAATGCCTTAAAGTTGTAAAGTTGATTATCAACAGATTTGTGTCGATACCATAGCAAACAAAACTTTTTACACACATACTGAAGGTATTGCTAAGGATACCTACTGGAATCTGTAAGAGATAAGATAGTCGTTTTGCTCACTCGACGTCTACCCTCGTTCATAAGCTTATCATCATAACGAATATAAATTATCAATTTGGTTGATAAAAAACTCAAATTAAACTTATTGCGAAATGCATGTGCAAGAATCAACCTCAAGGAAATGTGGGATCGCCTTCCTGTTAAAGTACAAATAACATCATACCCAGTAATGAAAGAGTCTAAATCCCATGAAGCCAAAAAAATTAAGTGGAGGAAGAATAAAAAGAATTTTACAAGAGTGTTATCTCATCTTAAGAACTTAAAATAAAAATGGGAGATTGAGTGAAACCAAGGCAAAACCAATCGCAACAATTCAGTAAAAACCTCATGGCAAAATCAAAACACACCACGACCGAAGATGCGATTAGATGCCGTTGATCCACGAGAAAATACCTTAACAATCATGATACAATAATGGTCGAGATACATAAATTCATAACATACGAAAGGATAAAGATGAGACTGGAACTGGGAAGTCCAAAGACGAGTGAAAAACCATATGATTACACTTTTATTGCCATAAATCGGAAGGGAGAAATATTTTTTATGTTTCAAGTGTTTATTTTTTCATAAACTACACCTCGTTCATGCATATCGTTGGCTAAAAACACTAAGGAAGAGAGAAAGAGTGCGGATCAAGAACTTATTGGACCTACACAGATTATCAGACGAACAAGATCTATATATCGGAATAACAGTATATATACATAATCCATACGTTGAAACCATCGATTCAAAATGATGGAGACAATAGACATACAAGAAATAACCCCGAGCGCAATAGACTCTTGAAATCTGATATGAAAGAGTCAAACAAGAACGAACTCGGTGACACTATAATGATGCAACCATAAACGATATACACGGCTGGTGAAACAACCCGACACGATGTGTAGAATCATGTTCCGGTTCAGTGACCGAACCCGAACGTTCACGACCGAACATGAACGAGCGCCAAAACCCCCTGAACGCGAACATAAAAATATGAAGAAAAAAAAAAAAACAATTCTCCGAAAATTCTAAAAAAAACTATATATGTTATGTAAAATAATAATACAAACAACTTTTGTCTGGAGATATGCATAAATTTGTAACCATACTCGAGTTAAAAATAAAAACCAATAATTATTATTATTATTTTTAATATGATTTTTTTAATATGTTCGGCTGAACACGTTCAGAACGCATTTGGTCGAACTCTCGAACGTGTTCGGACATTCAAAAAAGCTCAGAACATGTTCGATGTGCTACACAACCGACGCGTGTTTCGGTCATCTCACCAATACCGGCCCTCCTCAACGGTAATGCGCAAAGCGATTGCAAAACTAAAGAATCACACATACAATATACTATTTTTCAAACGATGATTTTGTAAAAACAAATAGTTTATGTTTTTGAACGAAATGGAAACCCACTTATTTTGCCCACAAAATATCACTCTATTTGTTCTTAGCTGAAGTTCGGGTACATCCAAAGGGGACTAAGGAGCTGAAACAGTGACATTTCTAGAGCTAAATAAGTGAGTTTCAATTTCGTTTAAAAAATATAAAATGTTCGTTCGAAAAGAATCACTTTCTTAATAATTCAACTCAAACACTACTCTAGCACTTATAACATGAGCGAGAAAATGCCTAAACAGGTTACCAGATACGTGTGAAAAGTGAAAGTATCAAATCACCTGACGGTCCAAAAAGTATTGAAACCACAAGGTGTTGTACCATCAATTTCAGGAACCTAATGACAGTCTACTCTACTAGTTCTTCTACCCGGTAAAGCACCGTACCTAGAGCTCTTATGTACCCCCAATATTCACACTAAACAACTGTAATACCTTATCAAAATACTCTTCCGGGAACTCACGTTGTTGCAACTCAACTTTCAAAGTCAGCAGGAAGGGGGATTCACTTGTCGGTAATGTTCCAATTACTTTTGCCTGATGCAAAAATGATGATATGATTGCAACCATCGTTTCTTCTCACAATTAAAGACTCAGAGATGCATGTTTCCCCTCGCCCTAATCGGCAGTGGTCAAGGAGTAGGGTGGGGCTGCCGGTGGGGGGCTGTCTAACTCAAGCATTCCCCCTCCACCATCGAGTAATTTCAATGCGTATGACCAACACTCTCACACATACCAGAAACGAAATGTTTTGCCCAATCTCAGACAACGGAGACGCCTGTTAAACTTTTTGTTGACTTTTATAATCGTAAAGAAAACAAATACACAACCTTTTACATAGTGACGCTACTCCAAAAAAATTGTTGCTAGATCGCGATTGATAATTTTCAGTGGAGGCCCGCAGCCTCGAAATGCGAATTCAATGACCAGCGGCCGCATACGTGACAAAGGTAGTGATGGTTTAAAGGACCGGAAGCATCACTCGATAACGAGAACATCTTTTTATTGATTTTTCTAATTGTACTATATTTGTTTTGTTTTTTTAACAATTTAACAAAAACCTAGGTTGTCAGTTGTCCGATGGCTGGTTGTCCTGACCGGACATACTGTGTGGAGTTCTCGAACTCGTTTTTCTAAATCTGTGAAGCAAAAA
>BFEA01000517.1:748482-776284 GCA_003427395.1 Chara braunii | reverse complement strand
ACGGGAGGATGGAGGAGATGTGTGGTGGTCCCAAGGGCGGGATCTGGGCGTGTCACACATACCAGTATGCGAAACCTGTCAGGGACTTTATCCCCTGGCTTTGATACGGAGTCAGAAGCCGAGGAGTCACGGGGAGATGAGAAATGCTTGTGCATCGACGAGCGGCGGCTTCTAGGAGAGCGACACTTAGCTGTGACCGGTATCGCCCACCGACGGGCCACCGTCGTTGACAACGGGCTTGAAGTTTAAGCTGCGATCGGTGTGGCTTTGCGTTGCTGATGCTCCTACGTCGGGTGTGGTGTAGCTTGTGAACTCTTCATCCGTACTTGGTTCTTTTCGCTTGTACGAGGGACCGTCGAGGGTTAGTTACACGTTGGTGTGTGTAGTGGGTATGTGGTTTTCGTTTCTTTGCCTGTGAGCCAGTTAGGGTTCATTCGGTCGTTGATTGTTTAGCTGTTTTTTGGGTGGAACTCTGTTGGTCTTTTTGAGTGTTGAGGGTTGGGGGTGTAGGTTCTGGTTGCGCCTTCCTTTTGATGGTTTCAGTTTGGTTTGTGGTTTAGTGTTAGGGTTGGCGATGTTCAGAAGTGTTCATTAGGGTGTGACGTTGCAGGCTGACGGGTGCTCAACCACCGTGGGGTTAATCCAGGACGGAGAGCCTGGCTCATCCCTGTGGGCCGTGGTTATTGATGTGAGGGACGCTGGGCCCGTTTCCCAGCCTGTGATGATAGGATATACTCCTTTTTTGTATTAAAAAAAAAAAAAAAGCTGCAGGGTACACCGAACGGACAGCAAACTTAAGGACAAAGGTCTGACTAAAGGCAAAAATTTAAAACTTAAGCCGCTAGTACCTTGCCGCTTCAGGAATGAGGGAGAAAGCCCGTCCCCGAAGAATTTGGAGGCCGGGCCCGACGACGGCTGCCGTTGATAAATCTTAATCGGCCGCCGTTATTTTGTTTCGGCCTCCGGAAAGGTCGGAGGCCCGCTATTTTCCGAACCGGCAAAGGTATTAGTGGTTTAAGGGAAATTTTATAAAAACCTCCTCCCGGCGAAACCTGTGTATTGATTCCCCCCCCAAGCGGGGCTAGATGTGTTTGAGCCCCCCAAAAGACTGTTTTGCTGTCATTTTTGCACCCTGGCTGGGCTGGTGATGCCCATTGTGCAAAAATGGCGGGAAAGTGTTTTACAGAGGTGCAAAAATGATGCCAAAAGTCATTTCAGGGCCTGTGCAGCACTTTTTGCCCGGTTTGGGGGGGGTGTGAATCCGAAGGTTTCGCCGTGGGGAGGTTTTATGACCTTTCCCAATTTAAAAAGAAAAGAAAAACAAAGACAAAACCAAACCTGCTGCAGCGGATGGACCGCAAGAAGCTGAGATCACAACCTAGTACTCGTTCGTAATTGAGGACCCTTTTCGACTTGCTCTTCCCACTTGGGGGCACGCTGCTTGGAAGAACAGCGCTATACCTTCGCGAACATCACAAGAAGGAAAAAAAAAAACAAAGACAAAACCAAACCGGCTGCAGCAGATGGACCGCAAGAAGCTCAGACCACAACCTACTCATTCCTAGTCGGATTCGAGTACCCTTTTTGACTTGCTCTTCCCACTCGGGGGCACGCTTCTTGGAAGAACAGCGTGGCACCTTCGCGAACATCACTGCCGGGTACGACTGAAGCCCGAGTTCACGTTTCAGCATGACCAGGCTTTCGTCGACTGGGCAGCCGGTCACTGTACCCTCCCTGATCTTGTGAAGCATCGCGGCGATTCCGGCCCGTTGATTAGAGTTCCCGGCGATTCTGTCCCGTTGATCAGAGTCCGTTTTGAATTTGTTGACAAGCCCAGCACGCTTTCTTGTTTTTCTTTTTCTTTTCTTTTCTTTTTTCGCCTTCCAATCTCCATACTTGTGCAAAATGTTTTGATTAAAAAAAATAATAATAATAATAAAAAATGTTTTGATCTGCACATACTTGTGCAAAATGTTTTGATCTGGTATAATGAATGTGATTTCCTTTAATCTGAACCAACAACCCACTTTCCCGTTCTTCACGTCCACCCTACACCGAGAAGCGGTTAACAGCGCCCCTAAATTTTCAGGGTTGGTTTCTCAGGGTCATTATACTGGAGGGAGGGGGCCAAGTCCCACTAGCTACCTCAACGCCTGAATCTGGACGCTTTTGCGGAGATGTGCAGAAATGGTGTTGAGTTTCCTGAACTGCACATCTCCACAAACACGTCCAGATTCAGGCGTTGAGGTAGCTCAACGCTGCTAGTGGGACTTGGGCCCGGGGGGGAGGAGGGAGGGGGCAGTAGCCCACAACTAATAAATCTAAAGAAGCCCACTTACCCATGCCATGTGGGTGAATGGCTACCCGTGAATTATTGATAAAGTCAGATAAACAGACCACTTTTTTTTTTTTTTTTTTTTTTTTTTTTTTTTTTTGAAAACAGACCGAAGTTTGAATCTTGATAAAAGGAAATAATAAAAATAACTGTGAAGTGCCTGGGGCTGCTGTGATCGACACGGCCTTCTTTTTTTCCCTGTTCTTCTTTGTTTATGAAGTAGCCCACGTGTGTTAATGTTGTACCTACGAACGCCCAACCCACTTTGTCGTAGGCCTTTTCCATATCAATAAGAAGAATGGTCACATTTCTGTCTTCCTGGGCTATAATTTCTAATGCTTGGATGGCAGCAGCAATGTCACATTTCTGTTTTCCATAATAGATCTATGTTTCACGAACGCTCCGTGCTCTGGTCCCACTAAGTCTGGTAAGTATCTGGCCAAACGCAGGGCCAAGGTTTTAGCAAGAATTTCATACGAGACGTTTAGTAGAGATATTGGTCTCCAGTTTCTAATATCTAGCTTATTGCCTTTTTTGTAGAGCAAGGTTATAATCCCTTTTTGCATACCTTTGGACAATGACCCACCTGTTAACACGCCATTGTATACCTCTACAAGTGCTGGGCCAAGTGAATCCCACAGTGCCAGGTACACTTCCACAGGCAAACCATCAGACCCTGGGCATTTTCCTGATGCCATTTGTTCTGCGGCATACCTCAATTCCTCCAGCGTAAAGGGTCGATCAAGATCCAACTTCCCTGCAGTTACCAGCTTGGCTTTAGAATTGGACCAAAAGGGTGATATTACCCTCAAATCAGTTTGAAATGAGTCATTTGGACGTCTAGTAGTTAAAATATCAACAAAATACAATTGGGCATATTGACTCATGCCCAGTGGATCAGACTTAACTGGGGCAGATCTTGAAAAGGGGTGAGACAATTCCCGGATCAGAGGCTTAGTCTTCCTCAAGATTAACCTGCGGAATGTATCCCGATTGAGTCTATCATTTGTAATGATTGCTTTTTGATGTAGCCAAGCCTTCCACTTGACCTGCTGAGCTATTTCCAGGTTGTCCAATTCTGTAAGAGCTTTCTTCCGTACCACCGTCCAATAGGCGTCCGAGATAGGGTGGATCCCAAAACTGTTCTCCGCCCGCTTGACCCTATCAGTCAGTTTCTGTTCCGCACGGTTTCCTTCTATAGTTTTAATCCTGGAAAAGACTTCAAAATAATTTTTCATAATGTTCAGACCAGTCTCGAACCAGGATTCCGTGTCGGTGAAAAGGGGGCGTGCTTCCTGCCATTTTCCCCAGTGTTTGTCCGCCCAGTGCAGCAGTTCCTTGTCTCTTAGATGCTCGGTATTTAGACGGAAAGGAGCTTTCCCTACATTGGGTGGATCCTGGGCATCCAGTTCCGCTGTTACTGGGTAGTGATCTGACATGGAGGCAGTACCAATTTCTACCCTCAGACATCTATCCCAAAGTGACCCTCTAACCAGAAAGAAATCGAATCTTCGCCTGACTGGTGGAACTTGTGAACCATGCCATGTGTACTCCTGATAGTCTGGATGGAGAATTCTGTAAGCATCCATCAACCGTTGTGATTCCATCAATGCATGCAGTAAACGTCCATCGGCTCGAATTGGTTCGACTTTTGGAGAATCCAGTCCCGGGTTGAATACCGTATTCCAGTCAGCTGCAATCATTAGATTAGGACTATCTGGTAAAATCGCGGGAAGTTCTGCCAAGAAGGCTAACCTTTCGTTGTAGGTAGCAGGTACATATACGGACATTACCGCCCACAATTCTTCAGAAAATGAAAATTGGACCCATACCCAACGGCCCCATAGATCAGGCATACAGTCGGTAACACAAATATCGAAGTCTCTATGGAACAAGATCCCCACACCTCCTCTGGTACCCCGCGCGGGTGACCAAAACTGCGGACCATTCCACCAGTTTATCCCCGCAATTCGTACCTCATCTTGCTTGGTTTCCTGCAGACACATTATATGTGTTTTCTTCTCATGCATCCAAGTTTTGAGTCTTTCCCTCTTTCTCCTAGTCCCTGTATCACAAAGACCGCAAACATTCCACGTGGTGATATTAATCCTGTGCTTTGGGGGCATTTACCCCTGAAGCACCGCCCTGTGTTTGGATTCGGTTTTCGACCAATGATGAGGATTTGAACCGGGGCTCCTTCCCTGCATTTCCCCTGCTTCTACTATCAGAACAATCCCAGGGGAGACGGAGATAGCTAAGGAAGGAGGACCCGAAGAGTACTTCTCTTTGAGATGCAGACTGCAGCCACTCTGCTATAGCAGTGGCAGAAAACTCATCTGTGATACTAATCATGTTCAAAGTCTCATTTACGGGGGAAGACAAGTGGCCCATCGGTGTCCAAGTGAATCCTGCTCGTTCCATATTCGAAATCTGAACATCATTCACCTTTCCCTCCATGCAGGCCACGTATATTCGTGCGACTGGATCATTATTTCTTTCCACAGTGTGTATTCCGATGTTCAGATTAGGAATCATCCTGATCGACAGACCCTCATGAATAAGCCCTTTCACCTTACGAGAGATGAATGATTCAGTCAAGCAATCCTTCATTCCCAAAAAGGTGGAGGGGAGGGATACTGCTCCCTTACGTTTGTCCTGGTCAGAAATACCACCTGATTGTCCCCTGCCACTGAAATCACAGGAACCAAGAGCCTAGGAAGAGCCATCTGGTCTTTAGATAACGACCGTATCGGGCCTGCTGCAGACAGAACGATAGACCCTTTCTTTGGATTTCCTCCTTTGTCCCCTGATCCTCTGCTTGAATCACAACTGCAACTAGAGTTGGACGCCTCAGACCCTTTTCGTCTTTGCTCTTTTGACTCTAATTCCATTGAGATACGGGATCTTTTCAACGGGATGAACTAGGGCCCTTCGATGTTTTAGCCCTGCTGTCCTTCCTCCGGTCCTCCACAGCTCTGGACGCTTCCGCATCAGCAACATCGATATTAACATTATTAACTGGACATTTCTGAGCATCTTTCATGACCGTGTCGGAATTTTCGGATTTCTCTGACAGTCCCGATGTGGTTGGTTCAGGGTTTTTCCGTCCAACTTTCTGTCCGATTGAGGATTTACTCGTTTGAGAGTTTTTGTCAGATTTGCCCGAAGGACCTTTTTCTTTCCCGTCTCCTTGCTGAAACCCTTTGGAGAATTTCGTTGGGTCATTTTTGGTTCCCAAGGTTCCAGCTGCCGAACTTTGCCTTGCTCCCCCTACCTTCCTGCCTGTTCGTTTTTGATATCTGTTCCATCCAGATGTAGGTACCATCTGACCCAAAGGCACAAACCCTGAAAAAGGGGGAAGAGGGAGGGGCTCCTTCGTGGAGGGGTCGACGAATGGATGTGTATCCATTGCCGGGCAGCACTTGTCCGTCTCTGTGTGATAGTGCATACGACAAGTATTGCACCATGGGGTGGCTGTTGAAATCACCTCCACGTGGTATTCCCCTTTTTTGGGGATCCCCACGATTATCTTCTTCCTAACGCGCAGCTCAGCCACCGGTTCCAAATCGAAACGGACGTTGCCTAACTCTGGCTCATTGGCGAATTCCTCAAACGGATGCAGTTTGATGACTTTCCCAAAATTTCGTTCCACTGCAATATGAAGAGCAGCCAACAACTGCATCGGGACATTCAAACAGCGAACCCAGAAAATTTTTGGTTTACCCGTACTATTAAAACATTTCATCTCGGCTAAATTCATTTTGGGTTTTGGGCCGAACTTCTGCAGATGGGTTTCAGTAATGTACTCGACCTCTACTGCGATGGTAATGGTCAATAATCACTTGTCCCAGGAATTTAACCTATCCCGCTCACTGAGGCAAGGTTGCCCTCTAGCCCCACTCCTATTCGTTTTACATCTGGAAGTCATGTTGGACAATACAAGATTTAATGATCAGATTACAGGGTTGGAACTGCACAATTACTTTCAATGGAAAGGGGGGGGCCCTGCCCTGGCTGATGATTTAACAATAACTTGTCTGAATGAGAAAAATTCCTTGCTGTTCATTCGCAATGTACTTACTGAATATGCTTATACTATCTGAGGCCTCAATAAACTTGAACAAGTCAGTGTTTTTCTTGCCTGCGCAATTTCAATTGCAAGTTGATTGGGGTATGAGGCGTATACCCGCGGAGACTTCTGACCGTTATTTGGGGGTTCAAGTCTCTCTCTCTGACAATTCAGACCTGCAGGATCATTTGCTGGTGGAGAAAGTCTGCCAAAGAATTGACAAATGGGACTACACGCGTCACCTGTCGGTCCTTGGTCGAGCATTGGTGCTTACCTCTTCAGCCTTTTCTATCCTGTGGTATCCGCTTCAAGTCCACCGTCTGGGGGATCAGGCGTACAAAAAGATAAGACACAGGGCCTCCAAATTCCCATGGAAACCAAAGGCAACCGAAGAGGATGGTTTTCTCTCTGAAGTAGCCTGGGAAACGGTGTCATTCCCTTAGAGAAGAAGGGGGGTTTGGTATATTGGACCCTAAGTGTCAAAATACTGCACTCTTGGCAAAGTGGCCGATCAAAGCCATGCTAGCAGAATACAAACATGCATGGATTTGGCTGGCAGAGTATATACTCAGTGTAGAATGGAGCTTGAGCCACCCCGCTGATGTCTGGAGCTGCATGTTTATTAAATCCTATAGCCAGAAGCGTCCAAAGTATAGGGTTTTGGAGAGATGTTCGGCATGCCTGGTCCAAACTTCTACCTGTTAACTCGGTGGACCCAGACTCCCTGGAAGAAGTACTGATGCAACCCATATTCGAGAATGAGCTGCTGTGTGGCCCTGGGAACACTCCCTTTTCGGCTCATGACTCCCGTGGTTGTTTTGGGAGGGCATGGGTTGAGCGGTATTTACGGAATGTAGAAGAGCACTTGGCGGATATCCAGAACGCGCTTCCACAACGATGGATTTGACTTCTTAATGGACAGATATCCGGGAGCCGTTGGCTCAAGGTGGTAAACACTCCGCAGCAGCATTCACAGCAGAACCAGCAGCAACTGCAAGAGTATTGGAATGTGCTAGGGCCTGAACCGAGTGGAGGGTACGAGGTAGAGGTATGGTCGGAAACGGCAACAGGGTCTTACTCTAGACTATTGTGCTTTAAAGAGAAGAAATTAGTTACGTCTCTAAAGAGTACCACTCAGATAGTAACAGAGGTTCGAACCAAATGAGGACCCGCAGGGGGAAATGCGAACAGTATCACAGACAGCTACCCTGAAGTCAGAGTGCTGGCAAAAGGGAAAGCGATGCTGGATATGGCAGCGAACCCCTGCGCAGTGGGTTGGTCTGATCCAAGGACCCGTAAGTTTACCGGCCTGAGTGCATACTCAACCAGAAGAGGAGTAGAACTAATTCGGCAGAAGAGTAAGAAGCAACCGACTGAGATCATACTGAAGAGAAGGGAGGCGCAAGCACTACCGGTCATAACAAAAGGACATCTGTTGTCATATTGGAAGCATTTGAAGACTCTGCCGTCTCAGAAACAAGCTAGTATTTTAATGTTACACTCGCTACTGGTGACAGCCTCGGCAGTCTGGTGACATTCCAGAGGTATGGAGATCTCTCCTATTTGTGGGCTCAGCAATTGGATATGGGAAACCACGAATCATCTGTGGCATGCTTGCCCCTTGTCTAGCAGAATATGGACGTGGTGGGAACATCGATGGAAGCAGATTACTAAGGACATCTTCCTGTGGAACGAAAACTGGATTCTGTTAGGAATCCTTCCAAGGAGCTTGTCTGCAACGGTGGGTTGGGGGTACGTGGCCCATGTGGTTTGGGGAATCATTTTTGGGGTCATCTGGGATGACCGTAATAATCAGGTGTTTAGGAACTCCCACCTCTCGAGGAAGGCTATTATTAATAAAGTAAAGGCGGAGATCAGACACACCACACACCATCATTGCTGATTGGAAGAGACGAGCTCGAAGGACAACTATGGCCCATCCAGGGGGGTGGTTGTCTAGAACCTGGTGTTTAAATGCACAACTGGTTCTGGTCAGATCTGAAGGTGTCTTCCAGTTTCCCCTGTGGCCACTGAAAGATGGAGAGTGAGATTTCATCATCCTTGTGGAGGGGACTCTTCCCCTGTTAAGAGTTTGTTGTAGTACACCTGGTTCATATTAGGACCGCATTAGGTCCACGGTTTGGGAACCAGGAAGCGGTGGGTCTGCGGTGTATGATACAGGGGTTTGGTAATCTGGGGGGTTTCAAAATAAGTGTTAGCAATAGGGTAAGGATTGTAAGGACAACAGAATTCTAGTTGTAGTAAATTTTAGAGTTTGCAACTATGTTTTGAAAAGATATTGTTTTTTTTTTTTTTTTTTTGGATTTGGATCGTATAAGCTATACCGGCTGATGCTGCCGGGATAACTCCGGGTTGAATTGTGAGGTCCCCCGCCTCTATTCAATTGGCTAAAGAAAGATGGACAGTTAAGTAAAAAAAAGAAAAAAGAAAAAAAAGAAAAAAAGTAGCCCACTTCAAAACTGACACTCACAAAAAAAAAACAAACTGACACGCACTGGGGGAGGGGGGGTTCTAGATGTTGTGTAGCCCGCTGCGCTTGGGTTTTGAGTCCGGGGGGGGGAATCGGGGGGGGATGAAGGACTGATGATGGGGTTGAAACATCCATGATAGTTCGGCTTGGCCAGCTGACAGCACCGGTTCAGTCTGCTCACTCCAAGATTGCACCGCTTTTTTTTTTTTTTTTTTTTTTTTTTAGTTGCAAGATCATTGCAGTTTTGGACTCTGTATGGCATCCCACGCCACGGCCTCTGCCTCGGAGATTCAGGTGTAGGAAGAAAAGGAAAAAAAAAAAAAAAAAAAAAGGCACCGAAACACCCGTTCGAGAGTACACACGCTGGAGTGGAGTCTGTCTGGCAACGAGAATGGGCGTCGCTTCACTAGTCACCACATGCACAAAAGGCAAAAAAAATCTTGGAGTGCGGACAGTGGAGCCAGAGGTGAGCCGCATTTTCCCATCCCCATTCACACCTGACGCATGTGGTAGGGATATCCATCCCTTTCGAATTCAGCCACGTTGAGGATGCGGTTATTTGTCACGATTGCATCTATTGTAACGACGCTTGTTTCTGCGAAGTGGCCTTTTTTAAGGCCTTCCATAGCTTAAAAGAGGTCCCGATCTCTGCACTGCCGTGTTTTGGCTCATTATCAGCCTTCTCTCAGCTGTATCAGTTGGCTTTTTTGCAGCTTTTCATTTTTGAACGGAAACCCCTGTTTTAGGTTTATAATCAATGATAGGGGTAATACATGCTGATTTGTGATGTTGTCGGCTTTCCACCCATACAGTACTGGCTCCACCCTAATACCTTCTGTGTTCTGAGAAAAATCAATGAACATTCTAACTTTCTGGAACCCTGTTTTTCCCACACTCTTACCTCTTCCAAACCCTTTGTTGTCCCAATGACCGTTTCCTCTTCAAAAAGCAAGCTTGACCCATTAACTCCCCCTCTGGATTTCCATTTTAAAACCTTGGTCCCCGCTGCCAGGTCCGGGCCCACTACCGTGAGATAACAATCCTGCAGCAGCGGGTCCTTCAACAACGAGTCAGGATTGAACTCTGTGTCCTTTTTCACTGCACTAATCCAATGCCCTGGGACCGAGTCCTTCAGTTTCTGAAAGTTCTGTTCCAGCTTATGTACTCTCGGCGATTTGGCTCGAATTCTAGTCACGGGGAACCAATCACCCACCTGATGATCCCGGACATCCGTCAATTGCAAAATGCCGTGTTCCACCCAAACCCTCCCAAATGAACCGGGACTTCCATCCGCTAGTAGTTCGGCCCCTTGGAACTTGATGAAGTTATTCTCCCACAATATCTGATTAAGGATTTCCTCTTTTGGCACTGGTTCTCCTAACTGAGGGGGGGCTACCTTGCTCCACGCCTGTAGGATATCACCCCAGAGTCTTGATTTGGGTTTCCTGTGGCTGTAGGACTTATTAATCAGAAAGCATAACCAGACAATGTCATGCGACCCCTCCCTAAGATTCCATTCTATGTGAAGGATATGTTCTGCTAATAAAACCCAGAAGACTTTTCCGTCCTGCCAAAACATTGCCATAATTGGCCATTTCGCCAGTAGTGCCACATTCTGGAGGAGGGGGCCCAGGATGCCGAGACCCCCTTCGTCTCTGTTGCGCGCAATGGTCTCCCAAGCTGCCTTCGTGATATAACCCTGTTCTTCACGTGCCTGGGGCTTCCACATATACCTTGCCGCAGATCTTTTTTATTGTCCTGTATGCTTCCACACTTATTAGATGCACTGTCATGGGGAACCAGAGGACCGAAAATGCTGCTGTGAATAACACCAGCAAGTGCTCTTCCAAACAAAAAATGATAGCTGGTGGTTGCGGACCCATCCTGCAATTCGGGCCACGACTTTATCTGTCATCAAGGTGTCTTGAGCATTAGAACAGTCAGTTAATGACACCTGTACACCGAGGAAACGATCAGAAGTGTTTGCTGGGACTTGACGTAAACCCCAATTAACACACAGGTCATATTGGGGAGGCAGAAAATATACCGATTTGTCCCAGGTAATCGACGCTTCAGACAGCACGCAATAATTGTCAAGAACTTCTCTTAGGGCTTGAAGGGCCCCCGGGGAGTTGCAGCAAGCCAGTGTGAGGTCGTCTGCTAGTGCTCCCCCTTTCCAATGAATCTTGGGGGGATGCGGAAACCCTCATTTTGCTCATTGATTCTAATGTTGAGAAGCAAGACCTCCAACTGAACCACAAACAGCAGGGGAGCTAACGGACAACCTTGACGCAGAGATCTGGTCAGAGGGAATTCAGCAGAGAGTCTACCACTCACCATAACTACCGACAAGGCTTCTGAATACATAGCCTTGGCCCAAGTACAGAAACCTTGGCCAAACCCCATACTTTCTAGTGTTCTAAATACGAAAGCCCAACCAACTTTATCGTATGCCTTCTCCATATCTAGGAGAAGGATTGCCACGTTTCAATCCTCCTTCCCCATTATCTCCAGGGCTTGAACCGTAGCCATTATATTATCAAATACCGATCTACCTTTGATAAATGCCCCTTTGTCCCTTACCCACCAGTGTCGGGAGAAACGAGGCCAATCTGATTGCCAACGCCTTGGCCAAAATCTTATAAGCTACGTTGAGAACCGAGATCGGTCTGTAATTCCTTACCTCCCTCTTATCTCCTTTCTTATACAAGAGGGATATGACTCTTGTGAGCCAGGCTTTGGGAAGGGATCCGGATCGAAGTGTTTGATTAAAAATATGAGTTAAAAAAGGGCCAAAGGAGTCCCAAGAAGAAAGATACAGTTCCAACGGGAGCCCATCAGTACCTGGACATTTTCCTTTTGCCATCTGCTTAGCTGCCAGCAGAAGCGCATGAGAAGAGAACGGGGCGTCCAGCATTTCCCTTTCTTGAGGCCGCAACTTTACCTAAACTTTCTCCCAAAAGCTAGAGGAAATTGATAAATCTGTGCTCACTGTGTCCCACGCCCGCTGCAATGATACAATATCCTGAAAGTATGCTGTGGCATAGGTACACATTTCTTTAGAATCATTGGCTACAGGTGCATTCAATTGGAAGGAGTGGACCAGTTCCCGAAGCATTGGTTTGGTCTGCTTGAGGATGATTCATCTGAAGGTAATCTTCGTCATCCGATCCTATTCCACCAAACGCCTTAATTTCAGCCATTGTAACCACGGCTCCTGTTTCTTGGACTCTAAACCCTCTAGTTCTATCAGGAACGATTTCCTCCTCTTCTCAGACCAAAAATAGTCTGAGAAGGGATCCCCTCCCGTCTTTAGCTCGGCCTCTGCTATAAATTCTCGCAGGGATTTCTCCTTCCATGAGCGCTTTGCAGCACACATGCGGGAGAAGGTGTTCAAGGCTGACGTGATGATGCCCAGTCCTACTTCTGCCCATGTCTCCTCATCAGCGAAAAGATCCTGCGCGCCCATCCGTGCCTTCATCTGATTGTCGACCCACTCTGGAATGCCCTTGATTTTTAGCAGATCCGTATTTAATTTGAAGGGAGGACGGCAGATATCCAACTGCTCTTTCGTTAGAATGTCCATAAATACTGGGTAGTGATCGGACATTGAGTCTACTTCTAGCTCACAGATCATGCATCTGTCCCATAGGACTCCCCTAGCCAAGAAGAAATCTAGTCTTCTTCTCGAAATGGGGGTTGTAGGAGATGGACGTGGACCATGCCAGGTAAATCCGTTTTCATCTGGATTCAAGATTCTATAGACATCAAACAAATTCTGTGAGTCTGCTAGGGAAGACAACAGCAGCGAATCCTGTCTTAATGCTGAAGGGTCCGGGGAATCCAAACCTGGATTAAAAATCGTATTCCAGTCACCTGCTAAGACCAGGTTCTCTACGTCCGGAATCCACAAAGGTAGAGCAACTAGAAAATTCAATCTCTCCTTGTAACACACTGGGGCGTAGACTGACATTATCGCCAAATCTTCGTCCCCCACTGCCATTTTCACCCACACGCATCTACCCCTGGGATCAGCAAAAAAATCAATTACATCTACCACAAGATCCTTATTGATCAGGATGGCTTCCCCTCCACGTGAATCGTCTGCAGGGGCCCAAAACTGGGGGTCTTTCCACCATGATGCAAATTCCTGGATTTTTTCCAGGTTAAGCTTTGTCTCCTGGATATATGTAATTTGCGAGTTTTGCGAATGAATCCAACTTGACAATCTCATTCTTTTTGCTAACTCGCCGATACCTCGGACGTTTCAACATGTTATCCGAAACTTACTGGGCAGGACCATCAAGTTGGTTACTGCCGCCATGATGTTGGATGCGGTCTGTTTCCGAGGGGTCTGACCCCTTGACCCCTTCTGACAAGACTTCGACTGTGAACAATGGGGGGTCCTGGGGGCCAAACTGGCCTAGGAAATTTACTGATTCAAAAACGCCCTCGGTGACCGACTCCACCAGCCAATCAGAGATGTGCTGTGCTGATAGGTGAAGACCCAGGCGTATATTCGTTAGGCTTGAAGAAACGGGTGGGACCATGGCAGACAAGGACAGTGGATCTTGGACTGGGCCCATTGTTCCTTAGTTCCTTCCATCGTATTCAGTTTCATGAAGGCTAAGTGAAGCACAATTTTTCCTTTATCCGCCAAGTCCACCACACTTCTTCCCCGTTTCGGTTCTGACAAACACGTGACAGTGCCCATGCCTTTTAACACTGTATTCTGCGTCTGCTCAACAGCCAAAGTATCCGAAGGCTGTGTCCGAACCTTAATTGAGGGGAAACTCAAAGATTCATCCTCAGCTACCAGGGTCAGCACCTTTGGGCCTTGTTGCGAAAGGACACATATTAAGGGAACTAACATTTCCTCTGGCTTCCTGGTTTCTTTATCTACCCGATATAAAGTAGTCATGGGAGCCGCAAAAGATAAGTCCCACTGTGCAAATCCTTTTTCCATAGGCCATTTTTTTATTTACGCCCTCGACGGGGAGAGTTTCTGCTGCTTCTACAACTTCCATTTCATCCGACCTTGTGTCCTCTGTCGGGACGGCCTCTCCTGTTGGTGATGCTTCCCCTTGCTTACCTGAGTCAAGAGGGACTGTGCTGTGTTCCGGGAAGCCCCATCTAGCATCCTTTATCCTTTTCGAGCAGTCTCTGAAAATCTCGACTGCTTCCTTACTTAACGCAGAGTAAGTGTCCTTTATCCCCTTCGAGGCATCATCATCCCTTCCCGGATTCTTGTCCACCCTCCTTCGTCCCTTCTCCTCTGGTCAACCCCCCTCATCCTCCCTCATGAGGCAATCAGAATCCGGGTTCTTATCCTTCTCTTCCGTCCCTGGCGCCTTCTTCCCCTTTGCTGTCGCCGCCCATTTCTGAGCCAGCCGACCTTTCCCTTTCCAACCTGACCTCCTTCTTGCTTTTCTCTTCGACTCCTTCTCTGTGTTTTCCTTTGGATCTTTGACCAGGTCTCCCCCTGATTCATCCTTCTTCGGGTCATCCTCCTTCTCCTCTCCCTTTTCTCCTGTCTTATCCACTACCTTCACCTCTTTCTGACCCTCTGTCCCTTTCTCCCTCAATAAAGCTTTTTTGAAATCTAAATTTTTGTTCAACTGGATGTTGCGAGGTGTTTCACTTGGAGGGGGTGGGACATGAGGGAAGGGTGATCTTTGGCTCTGCGGGGGCATACTCTAGGAGGTATTGTATGCTGCTGAGGGAGCAGGAGGGATCTAGGGGGCTGCTCTGAACTTGGGCTGAAAGGTGAGGGGGTACCTTCCAAGAGAGGCGGTGAAAGGGCAGGAGGTCGTTTTGTGTGGGGGGGGAGTAAGTCGCTCGATTCTTGTGAGCCTTACCTTCGGTGGAGACGGGAATAGGCGCAGGAGTTTACATGGAGAAAGAAGAACTTCCCTTCCGTCCTCTCTTCTTGTGGGATTAACATGCCTTATATGACTACTTGGTTTTCATAACCTTTTGATTTTTGAGTTGTTTGCCTATGTTTTATGAACCAGGTGTTTTGAGGAGGTGTGGTGCTGCATTTATTAGGGCGAGGGTGTTCACCTGATTTCTACCATTTCTCCTCTTGCGAACTATGGGTAGAGGAGGTCGGCTCGTCGTAAGAGGAGGAATGCGTTGAGGAAGGTGTGTGGTTGTGGCTGCTGTTCTCATCCCGCGAACTATGTGGTGGAGGAGGTCGGCTCGTCGAGGGATGAAAAAGAGTAGGAGGTTGAAGGGAAGTAGGTTCCGTTGATTGTCTCTGGCTCATAAAATTCACTCAAAAGTTTTTTGGTGGACTACTTCTGTTCTTCTTCTTCGAACTATGTGGTGGAGGAGGTCGGCTCGTCGAAGAAAGACGAATAGTTGAAGTCTGTTTTTATTGGTTTCATAAATTAAAAAAAAATGGCTGATTGGCGGTCTTAAGAATGTTTTTGGACTGACTGGGCGCTTCGCGTACGCGCGGGAGGTCGACAACACTAGCCGCGCCGCGTCACGGGCTGACATGGCCTCCGGTCTGACCCCCGAAAAGGTTTGCATATTTCTTGCGGGGGTTCCATGTGGGACTTGTAGGCTGGCCACGTTCTTGACACGTGGCGAGGGACAGAGAAGCTATTGTCACCCCGGGGTGACAGGCGAGTCAAGGTGGGGGAAGCTGTTGAAAAGTACCGAAGTACGAGGAGGGTCAACGGCGACGACGAGGGCGATCGCTGTGGATGTGGCATCACCAGAGAAGGGTCAAACAGGAATCCCGATCTGCAGAGACCGGGACGGTTTGAGCGGAGAGTTGACGGTGGAACGAGGAGGGTTAAAGGCGACGACGAGGACGATCGCAGTGGATGTGGCATCACCATAGAAGGGTCAAACAGGGAACCCGTTCTGCAGCAACCTGGGCGGATCGGGCGGTGGAAGTAGTTGACCTACGCCGAGGAAGACGTCGGTGGGGGCGATTGGGTAAGGAGAGTGGCAGCGCAAGCTTCAAGAGGTGGCAATCAAGAGCGAGGTGGAGCAGGAGCGAGGAGCCTCGACGGAACAAAGAAACGGGTGTCGGAAGCAACGACAGCTAGGAGTCTGGTGAAATCCAGCCCCCCCATCCGCCTGCCATATCCCGCCCTTCCTCTCCCGAAACCTCACCCCCCGGCCAGCTGTACTCCCCCGGCAAATCTTACCTGGAAAAACAGAAAACAACCAAAACGGAAAAACAAAGGAGAGAAGGAGTGCGACAAAAAAATAAAATAAAAAAAATCAAATCATAAAACAACAATCTCACCAGAAAAAACAGCAAACAACAACATACGGTGAAAGTATAGGAAAAAAGGGCCTGGGAGAAGTGGAAAGCACCCGAATTATACTATCACCGAACCAAAAATAAACAACGCAGATGGAACCGGGAGGCAAAGTGAATAGAAGCACAGGGTCCCTGATATTTTACCGAGGAGCCATGAGGCATAGTCACAGCAGACAGGTGGCGATGAGCCCCTACGGAAGAATGTTGGTGGACCCCAAAAGACGACCGACTATCAGGGTGCCCGGTCCCCCCCAGTGACCGAAAACACTTGGCCCCTTCCCTGTGACAGAAAAGGACCTGCAATGTCCATGTCTAACGGGATCAAGACTAACAAGCGACCCCCCGAAGGGGGAGGCCTCTTCCCCGGTGACAGAAAACACATCTGCCCCCCCCCCCCTGTGACAGAACAGGGCCTGCAGTGGCCATGCCTAACGGGATCACGACTGACAATTGACCCCCCGAAGGGGGAGGCCTCTTCATCGGACGGAATTCACCCTGACAAAGACCTGGTTATGATGTCAGATGAAGAGGAGGCGTCGAGTGAAACCAAGGGGGGAAGTCTGGTGGCGAGCAGCGTTTCTGCCATGGAGGATGATATTTTGACAGAAGAGGAGAGGCGTACGGAAAAAAAGAAACAAGGAACCCCATGCGACACATCACCCAAAATGAACCCGAGGGATGGGAGGCCCTCGTGGGCCCAGCGAGTGCGGGATACTATGCAACAAAAAACTCTCGCCATCCAGCGGCAATCTCCGGGTGATCAATGGGAGGAAACAGAGGTGTTGAATGTTCCGCTGCGTAACCTCTCTTCGTCCAGGGCCTACTTCCTCACCCTTTTCCTCCTCCCTTCTGAAAACCAGGTGGTGGACCAAGGGGGGAGGAAAACGATAATGAAGACGTACCCAACAAACAAATTGGAAGACCGGGATAACGCCTATATTAAACACGCAAGCAATTGGATATTTTACGGTGAGGCTGCTCAAAAATCAATCAACGACAAAACTAAGTGGATCTGTAAGAGACTAGAAGAAATGAAAGGTAGCTCAGAGGGGGCTCAAAAATTCTTCCTAATCCAACCTCTCACATCGACCGTGTTCACGGTGCTTAGCCTGTTTGAGCAAGATAAACGAAGAATGGACGGTTGAGAGAAAATCAAATGGGGATGGTCTGATGTACGAATCTACCCCTGGCAACCCAAGAAACAGAGCCCAGAGGAAAAAAGGGATCAGTTAATGCGGGATTATTTTTGGGTAGAATTTAGACACATACCCATAGAGGTACAAGCCGCCTTTGTCTACGACTTTGGGCAGCTGTACAACAGAGTAGACATCATCGATCCTCTCCCCTCCTATGCTGCGAAAAGGGACGACTATCTGATGTTGGCGCTGGACCTACCCAAAGACCAGCTCTTTTCCATCGACGACATCGTCCCATTCAGAATTGGAGGAAAAGTCTATTACATCCACACGGCCCACAAGTTCAGGTCGTGGTGCGTCAAATGTAAGGTGTACGGGCACCTCTGCACGGAAGCGGCCTGCCCCCTGCATCCCTTCAAACGGACTGCTAAATTGAGCCGCCTGCAACAGGATCCACGTAGGCCCGGAAGGTGGTTCCCAGTGGAGCCAGGGCACGAGGGGTGGGTATACCTGGAGGAGACAGGCCACAGGGGACAAACCAAGGGCTGGTGTTGGGAGGGGCAGGGGGACCCATGCAGATTCATAAAACCACCAAACGATTGGACTTCACCCCCTCAGAAGGAAGGTAAGAAGCCTGACAGAACTCCCCAGGCAACCCAAAAACCCGGGAAAGAAAAGGCAGAGATCAAGTCGCCACATCAGCCCACGGAAAAGGAAAGGAAAGAACGTGGCCATCACGACAATGCGCCGGAAACACAGAAGAGTGCACCATAAAAATAGAAAAAGAAAGACAAGGGCCCGACTGCGAAAGAATACATACCAACTGGAAACCTGTTGATTGGGCAAACAAAGGGGGGGAAATTGTTGGGAGAACAAGAGGCGGCAAGGAAGCCCGTCAGAGATGCAGTCGGTCTGAAACAAGGGGAGCAGGATTGGTTCGAGGAGGCTTTTGGCCCATCACCAATGGACATTGAAATATTGCCTGGCGCCCCCCCCTCCTCCCGCCCCCCCCACACCCCCAGATGTCGACATGGCGGAAGCAAGTATTGAGGCGCCCTCGAAAGGCCGACCTGCAGAAATGGGGCTCCAAGAGGTAGCAGATTGGCTTATGGAGAGCCTACATACAAAATATGGCGGCGGGGACGACGACTTCTAGGACGGTGTCTATAGGGCTACCAAGCTTGAAATACCACTCTTTCATCTAAGGGTGTCTAACTGCCAAAACAATTGGTTTGGTAGAACCTTGCATGGTGGGTA
The DNA here is from genome assembly GCA_003427395.1 of Chara braunii. Taxonomy (NCBI): domain Eukaryota; kingdom Viridiplantae; phylum Streptophyta; class Charophyceae; order Charales; family Characeae; genus Chara; species Chara braunii. The sequence goes on along the minus strand of BFEA01000517.1, from coordinate 757,711 downwards.
GTTTATCTAGGGCGGATGCCTTATCTGGGGCGCTTACACAGCAATGTTAAAGGCAAATCTGACTCCCTTATCCCTATGCTCGATAGTAGTGCGAGTTTGCAAAACAGCCTGACCCACGGACCCCCTGCGGGGGCAAATTGGCACGAGATATGTCAAAAGTTCCTCCACATTGTCCTTAATCGTTTCCAACCCCCCCCGCAACACCCCGCTGAACAACAACCACAGCAAGATAAGAATGACATAAGTACAGTCAAGGAAAAGGAAAAAAAGAACGAAAAGATGCCAGACGGAGTGATCGACGGGCGAGGGGAACTCCAAGGAAGAGCGGAACAACCAGGGGCACAGTTTAGCGCCACAGAACAGGAAGCCAAACAAACGCACGAGACGCCCCAACTAAGGAGACTGTGGGACGGGGGAATGGTGAGAACGGTGAGAATGTGCAGGCACAACAAACACAACAGGCTGGAGCAGTGGGCCAGGGGGAAGACAAAGAAAGGAGTAAGGCCGGGGGAGAGAGCATGGTCGTACAAATGGAAGGAAACAAGGGGACTGTGGGACGGGGGAACGGTGAGAATGAGCAGGCACAACAAGCACAACAGGCTGGGGGAGAGAGCAAGGACACACAAATGGAAGGGAACAAGGGGAAGGGGCAAACTCTGCACCCACAGCAAAAGAAAGAATCACCCTCAACGGCAGGAGCAATGCAGCACGGAGGTCGCCCGGTGGAAGGGGGAACTGGAAAAAACAGAAAAGGGCCTATGCATGGCATTACCAGCCTGGTCAGCACCCTCTCCTCAGGATGAAAAAGAGCCCCCCCCGCCAAACCCCCCGGAGCCTGAACTAACCAGTAGGAGACAGAAACTCCGGTGTCTGCTATCACAAGCCCCCTCCGCCCCCCCGCCATCCAATAAGGGTATTATCTTCCTTCCGGTAAGGAGAAGAGAAAAATTATGGGAGGTGGGCCTCTCCGTCCCCCCGACATCATCGCATGGTGAAATAACCATGATGGGTCGTTCCTCATTCTTCCTCTCGCTTATATCGTGGGGGGACGGTCTGCCGCTAAGAGGGACGGAGATCTCCCGACTGATAAACGAACAACTCCCCAAAGGGGCATCCTCAACTTTGGTGGTGTCGTACGGTCTCCATAGGCTGACAATTAAGGATTTTTACCTGCGCTATGATCAGACACAAACAGAGGACCTGTGCTGGCTAGACCAGGAAGCGCTAAAAGACCTTCAATATTAAAGATAAAATCGGGTGACCTCTGGTCGGCAGAAGAGACCAGAGACTTCCTAATCAAGCTGATAAGAAACAACACGCTACAGCAGGGTGTCCTGTTGGACACTGAGAAATGACAACCATTCTTTAAAAAAAAAAAAAAAAAACGAGGGTAACAAAACAAAACGAGCACAACTGCGTCCCATAGATTCAGGAAGAGTAATGAATGTGATTGATGCGATATAGGGTAAGGACATGGCCCTGAAACTCAGCAAACGACAAGCTGACCTGGACTTACGCTCTTTGAACGTTAATGGTTTGGCTTTTGCAAAGCAGCCTAAAAAACAAGCGATAGTGGACCAGCTCAGAGGGGTGGAAGGGAGGGAGTGGCCAGATGTGGTGTGCCTGCAAGAAACCCACCTTATGAACAACCCGGCACATAACCACATTCACAAGGAAATCTGGCCGTATCAGGCCTTCAGGGCCCACGCCCCCAAACCTGGCAGTGGGGGCGTGGCAATTTGGCTCCCCCCGAACACGAAGGTGGAAATGCTAAATTGGGAAGCAGACCAGGAGGAAGGCAGGTGGATCTACTTACTTGCGATTTTGGAGTTGGAAGTGGTTAGTATACTAAATGTGTACGCCCCCTGGAGTCACTTAAAACGAAACTGCTAGTTGGTATCCCGACAATCCTGGTGGGAGACTTCAACGCTGCCCCGGATCGCTGGCTGGACAGATGGAGCATCCCCTCCCCCTACCCCCAGTATGTGCAAGACGATGCGACAAGTATTGCAGAATTGCTCCAATCACTCAACCTCTTTGACACTTTTAGAAGGCATTTCCCCACGGACCGCCGTTTCACATGCTTCTGCAGGAACAGCCAGGAAAAAACTTTGAAATCACGTACAGACCTGATTCTGACCTCGGAGGAAATACAAGGGGCTCTTCATATCGCAGAGATATTTCCCCGAAGCCCATACCCTAGCCTGGATCATGCAATGTGCATGGCCATATTCTCCTTCAGGAAGAAACCTGATCATGGTAAGGGCTTTTATAAGCTGAATACATCCCTCCTAAAAATTGACCGTTTTAAAGTCTACCTTAAGGATGTCTGGTCTTTCTAGCAGGACCAGAGAAACCAGGTAAGTGACCCCATTGCGTGGTTCAATAACGGCCTTTCCTTTTTGGGCTGCAAGTGCAATGAATTTTTGAAGCTTCTTGCGAAGCAAAGACACGCTGAAGAGATGAACCTACAACTCCAACTTCAACAACTTCAACAAGAAGAAGACGTAACAACGGATGCCCAGAAACTATTCCAGATCACCAATGACATTCAGGGGCTAGAAGCCGCCTTCTGGGCTACATGGAGCACCGATGGCAAGGAGCCAGAGTCCGAGGGAGGCTCTCCAGGCACAACATAGAGGGCGCAATGGAGGCAAAATGTTTCGCAAAGGCCAAAGTTAGGTCTGGGAAAACTGTAATTGAGGCCTTGGAGGACCTCGCCCGCGCGCAGGGTCCATTATACACCTCCACAGCCGAGTGTACTAAAATAGCTAGAGACTTCTACCAGTCCCTGTTCACATCGGGGTGCACTAACCGGGAGGCAACGCAGCGCATGGAGGAAATTGATGTCTTTCTCCAACCTCTCAACCGAGCGTTCACTGACCAGCAGAGAGATGCCTTGGACAACCCTCTAACAAAAGAAGAAATATGGACAGCCCAGACACAAATGGAAGTGGACAAGACTCCAGGTATTGATGGATTACCTAAGGAGTTTTGGGAGGCCCTGTGGCCATGCATATCACAAGACCTTATGGACTTCTTCCACGAGGTCTGGGAAACAGGCCGCACCGGGGAAATTGTAAGCCAAGGTGTGCTAACCCTCCTATACAAGAAGGGGGACAGAAATAACATTCGAAACTACAGGCCTATCACACTACTCACTGTGGTCTACAAGCTAATAGCGAAAGCCCTGGCAAATCGGTTGACGCCCGTCATGACGCAAATCATACACCCAGACCAGACGGGGTTCATACAAGGCACGAACATCCAAGACAATATACTCCTGGTCAATGAAATGATTAAACTTATAAGGCAGTCAAAACACAACGCAGCCATCATATTCATTAACTTTGAAAAGGCATATGACCATGTGGATTGGTTGTTCCTGGACAAGTGCCTAGAAAAGCTTAACTTTGATCAGTGCTTTCGTCGATGGGTAAGGATCCTACATGAGAACGCAACGACCAGGGTAATGGTAAATGAAAACTTAGCCCCCCCCATTGAGCTCCAAAGGTCGGTGAGGCAGGGCGACCCAATAGCCCCCTACCTCTTCGTCATAGTCATGGAGGCCCTGGCCGCCAACCTGAGAACACACAAGGAAATCAAGAAAGTACAAGCATCCTCGATCCCGCAGGAAGCGATTCCGGTGTGCTCCCTCTTTGCAGACGACCTGACTCTCATGGTCGATGCATCAAGGGAGGCAATGACCGGAATCCAGCACATGATGGACTTGTTCTGCAAACTTCCTGACATGACGGTGAATTGGGGAAACAAGACTCAAAGATGGTGGATCCACCATCAGGGGGTTAGACCCCCGGAGCACCCTAAGGTCAGGTCAAATGGTTCCCTCAGGTTGCCCCAATTAGGGTGTTGGGGGTCATACTAACAAGAGAAGGCAAACAGTCTACGAACAATGAATGAATCTCCAAACCCCCGCTGGAGAAGATGACCCAATGGCGGGATAAGCACACATCCCTATTTGGACGCTCATTAGTGGTCAACAACGTTGTCCTTGCCACTCTGTGGTACAAATCGGCTATCTGGGCGCTAGATAGAAATGCCCTCTGCCCCTTGCAACGCCAGATTGCTGCCTTTTTGTGGAGAGGAAACCATGAGTACCAGAACGTTATCAGCAGGGTGGCGTGGCACTCCATAATTCAACCCAAAGATAAAGGCGGACTGGGCATTATTGACCCCACGATACAAACTAGAGCCCTTGCAATACAATGGCTCAAGAGGCTCCTATTCTGTCCCGAGACGCCATGAAGGGGGCTGGCACTGGAATAGATCTCCCGCCTGGCACCACAAACATCGGCGGAGTGCGACCCGCTAATGTGGCTGGAGAACAGAGGATGGTCGATCCCCAAGAAAAAATCCATGCAACAGGGCAACCCCTCCCCTGCCTCCCCCAGACAAGCAGTGAGGGAGGACCTATGGAATGACGCCTTTTGGCCGGCTCTCCCGGGGGTGTGGAGGAGTCTCCCCCTACCGGATAAAACCCCACCTGTAAGATGGGAAGAGGTCGCTCGACAACCACTCTTTGGGAACAAATGGCTAGTGGACTTCAAGGGGCAGACCCTCCACTGCAGCGATACACCCTGGCGAAGCTGGGTCAAACAAGGAATAACAAGGATCAAGGACGTTTGGGACACAGACAATAGAGAGTGGGTCAGCCCGGGGCAACTAAGGGGGAAACTGCGCTATTGCCACCACCTGGCGGAGTCTCTAGAGGCCTTGATAGGAAAAATCCCCCTGGAATGGTGAAAGATCCTTAGGAAAGGCCCCTCTTTACAAAAAGAGGACTGGGTAGCTTTCAAGGAACATCCCGGGGAGGTGGGCAAGATTATGCAAAATATCTCAAATGAAATGGTGCAGGTCGATCTCCACCGGGTGGGATGGAACAACAAAACCCGAAAAAAGTGCCCGGAGGAGACAATGATATGCCCGAAAGAAGAGGTATTTAGAATTAGAGTTCTGCAGGAAAAAGAACGGTCGATAGCCTATCTTCCACAAATTTCAGTACAATGTCTGGCTTTTGACCCGAGAGAGTGGAAATGGTCATCACCTTCGAATAATGGCAGGACATTTACACAATCTCTGTACGGCTTGTCGGTTAAAGCAACCTACACGAATAAACCTGCGTGACCAGGTGGAGAGCCGGTGGATGAGACATCAGAATGTGAGCAAAGCTGACCTGAGGACAAATAATTGGTTTAATCTGGTCAAAGAAAAGCCTGCAAATGTTGCTTCGATGCAATGGCAGATATAGCACCGCTGCCTCCCAACCAACGACTGGCTCATAAATAGAACACGGTTGGAGCAAATGGGAAAGGCTCTACCATGGTGTAGACTGTACACTGATGCATTTCCATCCAGGAAATTACCTGAAACCATCAAGCACATATTCGTGCAGTGCCCGAGAGCAATCTGGCTGTGGAGATGGTGGGATAGAATTTGGAGCCAATTAGAAACACTAGCTCCATAGCCGTGGGACTGGAAAGCCCTGCTCTGTGAAGTATGGTCCGAAGTGGGGATGAACGAGTTCACTAGTAACATGTTCAAACTGGGACGTAGGGCGGTCCTCAGGGCCCTCTGGAGACGGAGATCTACCTATGAAATGGAACATGTAAGACTAGATGGTCCGGACTTTGTCGACAGTATTCAACAACAGATCCAAACAGAGATCGCTGCAAAATGGAAAATTGCTAAAGCTCAGATACAAACGTTAATCTCAAAACAAGATATTCAATGCAAGATCCTTAACTTTTCATGCAGCTGGCTGGGGGGGGACAAAGGGGGGAGGATAGGGAGAGTGGAATGGAAAGGCGAACAGGAAACTGGGGAGGGAATAGTTAGGGACTACCGGCTCCTGTTCAACAACCGGACAAAGATAGATGCAACTATCCCATTGAAACATGCCCATGAATTCCCCGATCTCTCCCCCCACCCCCTTAAATAGTATAGTTGGCCTGGAATGGTTTGGGAGAGAGGGTTGAAAGATAAGAGAGAGACTGGGTAGGAGTCCACAGGTGTCAGTATCAGTTCGAATATTTTCAACTTGGCGCTCCCCCTATGGGGAGTGAAGGAAAAAAGATAAAAAGTCGTGTGGAATGAGGCCGCTGGCAGTCCTCACTGCCACTGTCCTTGTTGACTTCAGACATTAACATAGGATTCGTGAAAACCTAACAAAACAAATTGTTAGGTTTGCATGAAATCTATTCAAGATTATGATAGTACGTTTTTCAGGTCTCCTCTAGGAACAAAATTCTACGTGAAGTGAAACATCCGCAAAAAAAAGAACAGAAAATTAAATTTTCCGAACTACTGGAGGGGGCGAGAAAAAAAGCGGGTTTTTTATAGAAAATCACGACCTGGTGAAGCACCGTAGGTTCAAGAACTGAAATATCCTGATTTTTTGTTATCCAAAAAAATTGTGTTTATAGTCTTATAAGATGTGTAGCATGATGAATTTATTCGGGGGTTTTCCGAACGCGCAAACATATTCTCCTATTCGTGAATACGTTCGCTTGAACATGGTTTCCCATACATGGGCGAATATATGATTTTTTATTATTTGTTTTATTTTTTTTTTCGATATTTTTATTTTAAACTCATGTTTAGCTAAGAATTTCAAGGTGTCTCCGAGGCAAAAGTTGTTTGTATTCTTATTTTAAATGACATATATTTTTTTATAAGGGTTTTATTGTTAAGTTCAAAAGTGATTTATAGTCCTATAAATTATTTTGTGCAGAGTTTGGCTTTTACCTAACTGAGGAAACTGACTTATAGTCCTATAAATGAGTATTCACCAAAACACGGTTTTTTTAACATCTTTCAAGTTTGCCTTGTCATCCTTAAAAATTATCCTGTTTGAACTTTGTTTTTTTGGCAATCTACAAAAAATGACTTGTAGTCATATAGAAACATTTTGCAAGGAAGAGTTTTCTTGCACATTTTGAGAAACGCTGGAATTTTCACCTGATTTTTTGCCTCCTTTATCGCAAAATGATTAAAAACGCTCTCTTTTTCTGTAAAAAATAACATTTTGACTTTTACTTTTTCATTCTATAAAAATTGTTAGGTTTTCTCCGATTGTGAGGTTTTCACGAATCCCCTGTTTATTCTCAATTTTTGGTAGAAATACAGTGGTTCGGCGGTTGAATGGGTTCGCAGTCGACAGTTCTCGGGAGTTGGTAGGGGGTAGAGGAGCTAGTAAATAACAGTAATTATCTGGCGCCGTGTATGAGGTGAAGAGGTTCCCTACCCCGACCCTGCTCAGTCAATCCCAGTCAATCCCACAATATGGGTGTCTTCTGATAGGCAAAGTATACTCAGTGTCCTGCTTGGTCAATCCCCTGGTCTCCAGGGTAATCAATGCCGGCAGGACTTGTCTTCTTGTTGCTTCTGATCACATTGTATCATGTGTACATGGGACGCTGGACCCGTTTTCCAGCAAGTAATGCTCCCCACCAATAGATGAAGCCTTTCCCCGAGTGGTAGTGGTGTCTGCTCTTATCAGCACCACTACCACCGGTGTGAATGTTTCTGTTAAAAAAAAAATATATAATAATAAAATTAAATTAAAATTAAAAAAAATTGTTCAACTTCGGATTCTTTTTCGGATCCTTTTTCGCTGCTAGCGGGCAAATCGCATCATTCTCCTCATGAAAGAAATGCTTGCATACCCTGCACCATGACGAATCTGCACAGGCAACATCCAGTTCTACAAAACCGTACTCCTCCATATCTATAATCAAAGTTTTTTTATAAGCCACGCAAGCAGACGACACCAAATCAAACCTGACATTCCAGAGGTCGGGAGAGATTGGGTCTGCAAACGCTGGGGCGGCACGGAGAACTTTTCCGTATGCTTTGCCGACTGCTCCTCGTAAGTGAGGAAGAACTGAGATGGGGACTTGAATCACACGAACCCTAAAAAATGAGAATTTTGGTGATTCATTCCAATCGTAAAGCTCCGGTTCGTTCATCCAAGGTTTGAAGGTCAGTGAGTATCTCTTATTCTCCAATTCAATGGCGTCTTGCTTTTTCCGTGGCATCCACTGGGCTATTTCTTTAGCACTAGCTACATATGTAACTAGATTTTTTCCTTCATTACGAAATATCCCCCTCTTCGGAGGAGCATTGACAGCCTCTGACTTTGCCCACCCCTCCTCGTATATCCGTACTAATTTGTTCTTCACTTTGACCGGTAGGGACGTGGAGTCATCTCCAAAGTGGATTGTCACTGAATGTTCTCTAAGCCACTCCGCTTGGACGTCAAAAAAGTTTTTGTTGACCAACACTCGCACGTAGTCTTCTCCCGACTCTACGACTTCCGGTGCAAAAGCCTTTGGTAGGATTCCATTCTGGTAACACTCATTCAGAATTTTCTTCACTCTCCTTTTATCTTCCTCTGAGAAGGCTCCCTCCTGTGGGTGGTTTGGAGCCGACATTTCAAACTTCAAAACCGAGTTTCCTTCCCTATGACTCCGGACCGACTGGGGGGCGAGGTCCCACTACTGTCGTCCCCGAACACAACGGGCCCTGATTATGGCTGTCTCTTCGTCTTTCTCATCTTTCTCCTTTCCATGTTCCAGCGGAAGATTCATTCTCATTTTGCACATTTGGTAATTCGTACTGCAGGGAATCCCAATGACAAGTTGAATCAGAAAGGAGATAAGAGACTCTTTTTTTTTTCTTTTTTTTTTTCCTTTTTTCCTCCCTTTGTTTCCTTTTTTTCTTTTTTTTCAGATTCTCATTTTTTTTCTCTGACTGTCAAGGGTTGGCCCTTCTGCCTTCAAGGTTGCCTTCTTTTTTTTTCTTTTTTTTTTTTTGCCTAGATTTTTTTTTTTTTTTTTTTTGGGAAAAGGAGCAACCTTTATAAAATTGTGGCGGAAACCGCGTTCGGCATCCGCTGTGGGCGTTGCTTGATATAGGGGCTCATCGGACGGTGCAAAGAAACGAGATGAAACGAGCTCCGAACTCGTGAGGCCTCGCGAGGCCCCGAATCACCCCTTTGTCTCGTTTCTGGCCTCATCGCCGCACAACACACAACGAAAAATCCCTTGCGGGAACGGCGTCTCGAGATTCGTGCGGGGTTCGTGTGGGGTCCGTGTGGTGTTCATGTCGTGTGTGATATGTGACCTTCCGACATGGGCTGAAGTTTAAATGTTTTGGACGCACTCCATTTGCACTTCGGGTGACTTCGCATCGTGTTGTTTTGAGCGAG
>BFEA01000517.1:718588-735888 GCA_003427395.1 Chara braunii | reverse complement strand
GGGGTGGGGAAATCCCCCTAACACAGCTTAGACGGCCCATGCAGGCTATCTGAAGGGTCCTCGCAGCCATGTAGCGCACACCCCCTCACCAAACTCAAGGCAGGCAGTGAATATGAAGTAGAGCACGAGCTGGCCGAATATATACTCAAGATTTGAATTCAGGTCTGTGTTTCAGCAGTTATGGGTTGCTCACGTAGCTAGGTCGTGTTGGTCTCTGCACGTGATTCTCAGGGCTTGGCTGCACTACTCACCAAATGTGCAAAACTAGAATGAATCTTCTGCAGAACATGAAATAATACGCCGCCATATGTTTTGTCTTTTGTGCATGTGGTGAGTAGAGGCCCTTAGAGCCACTGCACGTATTCCTAAGAACGAGAGGAGCATAAACTTTCTCCGGAGCATGACAGTTGCGGTGGCCACCTAGCCCCCGGTAATCAGGCTCCTCTCGTTCCTTAAAGACTTTTAACCGAGCACCTGATACTGATTCTGTCCTCCTAGCCCCATCTAGTTCCTCTATCAGATAGGCTCCTCGTTCTAGCCTCTTTACCACACGATAGGGCCCCATCCATCGGTTTGCTAACTCCCAGTCCAAGTCCTTTCTAACGAAGAATCGTAAAGTAAGACTAGACCTCCCTCGGGTATCCCTTCTTGCCTGACCCGGATATGCTTATCCCATCTCTCCTTCTCTTTTCCCCTCTGGATCTTTAGCTTTTCTGTAGCATCTAAGGTGCTATCCTCAAGAGTCTCGGCTATTTGTTTGACTCTAGCGCCCAACAACTGTTCTCTAGTCGAGACTTCCTCCCAGTCAATCGTCCGCCAAGAATCGATATGAAATTTTATTGGTAAGAAGCAGTGTCTGCCAAACCACAAAGAGTAGGGTGGGTACCCCGTAGTAGATCGAACCGTAATATTATCCGCCCAGACAACAAATCTTAGATACCTAGGCCACTTCTTCTCCCTACCTTCGCATCACTTGGCGAGCGCATTCACTAGAGACTAATGCCCTCTCTCTACAGGAGCCTTAGTTTGGGGATGGTACACCGTAGATAGCGACACCCGTATCCCTACCTTCTGGAGCAGTTCCTGGACTTCTTTGGCCATAAATTCTGACCCCCTATCCATAACAATTTTTCCCACACAGCCATACCGAGTGATATACTCCGTTAGATATCCACTAACAGCCTTGCCTTTTTTCTGTTTCAATGGCCATGTCTCTACAAACCCGGTCAAATCGTCCCTAATGTTCATGATATAATTCATCCCCCCTTCTCCTTTGGCATCTTAACCAAATCCACGTGAACTTTTTGACCTACAGCTGTGGGATACGAAGGAAACAGTGGTTCTTTATACTTAACCACAACCCTTTTCTGACACTCTACGCATGTGAGACAATATGCTTCCACATCCCTATATAGACCATCCCACCAATAAAGGTTCCTGACCTTCTCAAAGGTTCCTTTCACTCCTCTGTGTCCCCCAACGACGTCGTCGTGAAGTTCCGCTATTATGTCTCGTTGCTCATCCTCGTCACAGACGACCCTCATAGGCATCCCGTTCTTAGGTGGCCTCTTAAAGAGGTGACCCGCCCTTAAGCAATATTGTTGAGCCTCCTTCCTAACCTTGTCATCCAACTCCGCCTCACCTATGAGATACCGCCCTATCCAGTGGTATTTCCCCGTATAGAGATTCTCGAGGAACAGCGGAGTCCTGACCGTACTTGTCTCTACTCTTAGAGAGTCTATCTCCATCTGTAAAAACTTGTCAACTCCTCCGGGCGATCCTAGGTTTCCGTCTTCTAACGGAATTCGCGATAAGTCACCCGCCACTGAATTCTTAGCCCCCGATATCCGTTCCACCACATAGTCAAACATTCTTATGTGCATGAGCCATCTAGTAATTGTGGGGTTTATCAACGAAAAATCTTTCTGTAGAACGGCCGCTACCGCTGTTGGGTCAACCCTCAGTATAAATCTTCGTCCGTAAATGTAATGACGAAAGACATTCAGGCAGTGTAGCACCCCTAAGACTTCTTTCTTAAACTGTGAGTAGTTCCTCTCAGTGGTGTTTAAGGTCTTATTCTCGAATCTAAGAGGTCTCTCACGGCCCTCCTGGTCTTTCTGAGGTAAGACCCCCCCAACGGAGTCAGGTTCCGCGTCCGTGCATACTACAAACGGTCGCTTCTCCTCGTCCTCAAAGTAAAGGACACCGAGAACTTGTTCCCCTTCTTTAAATTCATCCTTTAGGGCTCTTACATTATCCTCTTGCTCACTCGTCCAACTCCATTCCACTCCTTGGCGCAAGAGTCTTCTTAGCGGCTCAACTTTTTCAGCATAGCCCTTTATAAAGTTCTTCCAGAACCAAACTACCCCCAGAAACTGGCGTACATTGGTAATATGCCGCAACGGGGTAGGCCAGTTCATAAGTTTCTCTAACTTCGCGGGGTCAGGTCTCCTACCATCCTTATCACAAATGTAGCCTAGTATCTTTATAGAGGACACTGCCCACCTACTCTTAGTTCCGCTCACGGTTAGATTAGCATCCTCCAACTTCACCAGCACCTTCTTAATATCTTCGGTGTGAGTGGCGACGAACTTCCCTACCCCAGACCTTACCTCAGTCTCGTCCTTCTCATAGGGTCCCTTGATCGCAAAATCATCCAGGAAGACCTCTACCAAATTCGGTATAAGCTCTCCTAAGACTGCCACCATTGCTCTTTGGAAGACTGCCACGCCATTAGTCCATCCCATTGGCACCACCATCATCTGTATTAGCCCCAACGGCGTGTGCATTGCAGTTAGATGTCGGTCTCGATAATCAAGCGGAATCTCGTCGTAGCCTGAGAAAATGTCGCAAACTGAGTAAATCGAACGTCCAGCCGCTCCTTCAGACAGGATATCTGCATTTGGAATAGATCCGACGTCCCTAACCGTGACCTTATTCGTTTTCTGGAGGTCCTGTATCCATCGGAGCTTCCCATTCGACTTCCGAATGAAAAACCATCTGTTGGCGTAGGCGCTCTCACATGTATCTGCTGTGAACGTTCTTATCTTTTCCTTTAAGAAATCCACTATCACCTCCTTCTCCTTTTGCACACACTTCCACCCTGCATCATTCCACGGCACGTGCGGTACCGTATAGATCCTTGCGGGCTTAGCATATCTGGGATCTATCCTCCCTCTCTCTGCATCACAAAAGACCACTGCCTCGTTGCATGCTCTTAAGGTGTCTATTATCAACTCCCTCTCTTCTTTAGTTATGTTTCCGTCACCTCTGTCCATCCCTTCTATCCTGTCATCAATAATTCTTTGGCCTTCAGTAGCCTTTCGCTCCCTAATCATCTGAGTGATCTCTTCCTCAGTGATTCCTATCTCCCCGGTCCTATCACGGCTGCCTGCGGCTGGCTTGACCTTTTGTGCTACTGTTTTGTATCTTTTCCCCCGCCGTGAAGGGGAATTCCTCCAAAAAAGATAGGTTCACGCACCCACCAAACTCGTCGTCGTCAGCCTCTTTTTCATAAACCATTCCATCGACCACGTACTTGCCCTCCAAGTCCTCAATGTCAATCTTCGCCCCTTTCACTTTATGAGGTCCAAGAGTGACTTCCTCGGGAATCATCTGACAACTTCTCGTTTTTAACAGTCCCTTGTTCTGTAGGGAAACCTTGTGACGTTTGTCAAATTCATTCACAGTTTTTAGGGTGACTCTGCTTCCCTCGGGCCCATCTATGGTTACCGTCTGGCTCCCATTACGCTTATTCTCGGTGTTGGCAGTGACATGTGTCAGCCATGTTCGTCCAAGGATTAGTTCCGACGAGCAGTGCTCAACTGTGAATACTGGTACAGTGCCCTCGACTCCAGCGACTATAACCTTGGCTTTATGACACACCCCTAGGGCAGGCTGCCTTAGCTTGTTGGCTGATACCATGGTTATGGCTATGCTCCTGTCCACCTCTAGACCCATCTTTCGTGCCACTTTATCCTCACAGACAGTAGACTCAGACCCGTCGTCTACTATGGCTTCCATCCTTATCCCATGAACGGTGGCGTTCAACTTCCCGCTACCAAGAACATAGAAATAATCGCCTCCTCCATCACTGGTTTCTATATGCTCTACTCCTCCTTTTTTCGCCGCTAGAACAGATGTTTTCGTTTCTATCTTCGGCTCGCTCGAAGTTGCAGCCTCCGCCAGTGGCTCCTTAGCCTTCTTCATCATTCCTATTAGTTCATCTCGCGCTGGTCCACAACTGGCTATGAATTCTTTCAAGGTAATAGGAATGGGCATATCCATAGCTCTCCTTAACGGCTCTCTCAAATCTACCTCATCCAGTGAACTTTTCAGGTGAAACTTCTTGGCCCCTCTTTTCCTAGGGGATTGAGGTGACTTAGGCGATTCCACCTGTTCATCCGTCATTGGTTGGTCTTGGTCTTCTTTCTTTCCTTTACTTGATTCGCCAACACCCTGAGTGCAGACGTAAACTTCTTCATTATCCTCGGTATCTTCAAACTTAATCGAAGAGATCCTCAACCCAGGACTTTCCGGTAGCTCTTCAAGATCCTCCTCGAACGTCACCCGGGAAACCTTCGCTGCCGCTGTCTCTTGAGCTTGTTTCCCCTTTGCCTCATTCATCCGTCGCCTCCTAATATTTAAATTGATCTTCACCAAGGGTAAGAAGGGCATTGACTTCCGTTCATCCGCCCACATCACATACTTCCGATTATCTAACTCGATGATGCCTTCCGTTAGGGTTTCCATCATCGCACGACAGTCTCTCTTTTGGTGGTCCTCGTCCCCACAGTAGATACATGCCTTACTATTCCAAGTCCGCTTCGGCCTAGGGTCCCCACGATTCTCCGTTCGGGGAGCGGCCCGAGTCGGGGTCTCTACCGTTCTTTGGTTACTACTTTGTAACTTCTCCACCGCCGCCTTCAGAACTTCTATCTGCTTCACCATCTCCTCCTCTCGTCTTTCAGACCTCCTAACCTCTATCTCTTCCTTCGGCTTCCACCGATTATCTTTAATGTTGGACCATTTGGAGGAAGTCCTCCATTCTCTGTCGTTCCTTTTTCAATCTCCTCTGTCTCCTTTCTTCCAATCGCTATCGCCTCTAATAGACTCCCCCCTCCTAGGCGAGCCTGTGCCGACATCTCCTCCCTCAATTCGGAGCCTTCTATCCTCATACTGAGGTCTTCCTCCCCCATTGTCCGCGGCTACTTCCTTCCCTAGTTTGTTGAGGATCCTTGCGAGGCGTGCTTTAGCGCTTTGTCCCTCTATGTCGTGGATTAAAAGCTTGACTTGACCGAATACCACCCAAGACGGAAGATCCCTCATGATCTTATCGCGTTTTTCTCGAGATAGGAACCCTAAAAATATCCCGCATCGCTCTATCTCCCCAATAAACCCTCCTTCTACCAGAGGATTAGACGCCCTCTCGTATCTCCTCGCAAACGCCACTAGGCTCTCATCTTATTGCTTCTTCATCCTTTTTAAGTCGTCTATTGAGTAAGAGGTCTCGTCACATGCGAAGACTCGGGCAACTCTCTCCCAGAACGTCAACCAGCGTCAGTTATCTAGGATGGCGTCCCTCACTTCACGATCTATCTTTGGGGCTGTATGGTGGAGGAAGTTCACTATCATATCTTGATCACTCCACTCCGCTCGCATTCCTAGCACTTCCCAATCATCTAGGAATTCCGTGACATTCTTTCTTGTAAAGATTGTCTGAATCCCAGCCAACCCGGCAGATTGTAGCGCTGGGGTCCCTAGGAAGGGAGTCACATAAGCGTCTGGCGCATACGCCATGGAATGAGGGCCCCTCCTATAAGGCTCGCTCGCGACCTCTCTATGAGGTTCTCTTACCCAGGATCCACAAACCTTGCCATCTTTGTTCTGCTTAAAGCTTCTTTCCTCCAGTTCTCGCTCCTAGAGCTCCGTCCCTCCGGCTCCTTGACACGAGTATCTAGTTCTCTTAAGACCCTCCTTATTCTCTCCGCGTCGTTGTCCACGTCAACGCTCATTTTTCTGTCTGGACTATTCGTTCTCGATTCCTGTGTTTTCACTTCACCCGCTATCGAGGTTAGATAAGCACCTTCTCCGTCCATCCTTCCTAGCTAATCCTTGTACACCCTGTCTAACTTTCGGTCACACTTCTCAACGCGGCTAGGATCCTTTTAGTGGAGTCGGCCAACACTTCCAACAGCGCTTCAAAATCAGTGTCTGGTCCTTCCTCTCTAATTACTAAAGCGGTGGTTAGCACGACCTTTGTTTACCGCAAATTAGCTTCCAAGGTTCTTAGGGAAACTACGTCAATCACGTCGCTTGAAAGTTCCTCAAGCTCGGGAACGTCCTCTCTTAGTCTGGTCCTTAACTCTGCTATGGTCTCTCTCCACTCCCTGAAAAATCCTTCTCCTACAAATGGCGTCGTACAGATCTCTATTTTTGCCACTCGAAGCTCGTCAGCTGCCTTCCAGATAACACAAATCCTAACTTCTTTGATTGCTCTTCTGGTTGCCTCAGCTTCTTCTTCCTGACTCAACCTCTCGTTATGTATAACTTTCACCCTTGCCCTCACTAAGGATCCCTCAATTTTTGCTCCACAGATTAATCGATACTTCCTAGCCTCACCTTCACCACTAGCCATTCCTCATTTCTTCGTTTTCTTTGCGGATCTCTTTTATCTTCTTGGCCAGGAATTCCTACCTCCAGTTTATTACCCTTTTTCTTTCCTCCTTATAGATTAAGGTCAATCTCTCTACTCTTCGCTCGAGCGCCTGTAATTCTCGCACATCCGTAGAGCCGCTCCACTCCTTATATTCGTCTACCAGTTGCACTATCTTATCGTTTACTGGGTCCGAGTATGCTTCAAGCAGCGAATTAATCTTCTCGTCACTCCCTCTTATACGCGGGATTCTGCTTCTTGGACTATCTCTTCTTTCTCCACTTCGTGTCTCAGCCATCCTTGAGACCAAACCATCACATCATAGGTTATCCTTCTCTCTGCCCTCACTAGGCCCAGAACCCTAGGTATCTCTCTCTCCATTGCTCTTTGAGCAAGTTGTCTGCAACCCTGTTCGTCTAAAGACCTGGTCGACCGAATTCTAATGACTGATGTCACTCTACCTGCAAATGATACTCGATTCACCTCTTCCTCTTCTGTCACTGTTCCTGGCATCGTTGAGTTTTTCTTGTGCCCTCTTTACCTTCCATACGAGGTTTATTACGGCAGACCATTCATTGTTGGAGAGCGTAAACCCTTCAACTGACGACGACGGTATTCCAATAAAAGACCTAACGTAGGTACTCCACGAGAAATTCGTCCTTAATTGTTGGAGTCTTCTCTTCTCGTCATGCACTATGTTCGAGGCCCGTTGCCAACAACGACATTTTTCGTCTTCCTTAAACCTACGTTGCGGCACGTATATTCCCACATCATACTCATCAAGGTTGATGAAGTAGTAGGTGATGATGACATACATACCAGCAATCCCTCATCCCTGACTCTTTAGACCTTCGTATCTCATGATCTCATATAGGATCACTACTCTCTTCGATATAGAGTTAAGGAAACGGACCAACTTCCTCGACTTCCCCTCATCTAGTCTCCTACACCTCCTCATCCTTGGTCAACTCCCTCAGCATGGCTCCTAATCCTGCTCTTGACCTTGGAAGCATTCTTTTCTCCTGGTCTCCCTTACACTAATCCTCCACTGCTCTCACGATTCCAATCAATCTTCTTCTGTCATCTCTTATCTCGTGCTCACCCTCTACTCCGAACAGGCCTGTGTCAAGGTAGAGTTCCCCTTCTTGATCTCGTAGGCAAGAGGCTCCTCTCTTAATCTCTATCAACCCTGTTTCATCAGATCGAACTCTCCTACAGATTGTCGTGCCTAGAGTACGCAAGTCCTCCTGGGTCCATTCCATCAAAAGTCTGAGCAGCTCTTGGGACCTCCACCTATCATGATCACGCTGTTTTAGTTCACTTGATATATCCCTCCCAGGCTGACTACTCTCGTTCCCTTTGGCCATTCGGGTTATGGTGCCGGTTTATGAAATCAATTATTAAACCTTGACCGATCCCTATGAATGCTTCGTAAGGAATCCGCGGCCTAGGCAAGTCCTCAAAACATCTGATTTCGGTACTCCAAGCGACTTCTTTCTTTAAGGAAAGGAGTCTATCCTTCTCGTCCTCCACCACTTCTCTCGCTCTTTGCCAGCAACGTCCATACACTAAATCTTCCGGCCTCTCTATTGGTAAGTAAATGCCTACGTCTCTTACCTCAGTCCCTGGGAAGCGCGCGGTCATAACATAGAGGCGGCTAAGTTCCCATGCGCTATCGACCATCTCATAGGCCTCCACCTCATACGGAAACGTCTCCCTTCTTCCTAGGGTACTCAGGGATGCACACACCTCATCAAACTTCTCTTGTGGCGGTCGGTTCCCAGCGATGATCTTGTTATCCCACTCTTCAAGTTTCTCTGCAGACTTCTTATGCCTTACTCGTTCATGACCGAGCATTTTTGGCCACGCCCGTCTAACACAACCGGACTCGTTCCCTAACCAGTCGATAGTATTTTCTCCCGGAGGTCCCTAGTCTTTCCACCTTCAGTAGATATCTGATCTCGGTTTGGTAGGTAATTACCCTCAAAGCCGACTCCCTCATACGATCCAGATAAGGTTGTACTAGTTCAAGCTCTTCAAGCCCAAAGAGATCTAAATCAGGAATTCGGATGGTGCCCTCAACCTTTACCATTCTCTCTTTCACGATAGCCCTGAAGGAGAATTGTTCCCTAAGACCCGACATCCTTACTGAACCCAACTCCTTGCTCTGAGCGCCATATTAATTAAACACTCCCAATTCTTGCCGTCAGTAAAACTGTTAGGTAGACTAGGTTCTGGCAAGCCGTAAAACAACACGGGGTTCTCATCACTGAACACCTCTTTCCCCTTCTTCTCTAACTCCTTTCTTTCCTTACTGATTATATCTCTAATCCAGTTTTTAAGCGACTCGCGATCTGTCCCTCTCTCCCTTAGCAGAGGCACGTATGGGCGGATGTCGTATTCTCCTGTGTCGAGGTGCTTTGTAAGAGAAGGCTCCCCCACTAGTAATAGGAACTAAGGCATCTAGAGCCGCTGTGACCCTAGAGCAATAACCTGACATTTTCCATACCTTATCCTCTTATTGTTACTCTTCCGCGCCTTCCTCCTCACAGGCAGTTTTACCGAGTTCGCTCTAGGCCCATCCGCACCCCTAGTCGTGGCCAACGTCCCTCAACATACTCTTCTATTTCGCTAGCGTTCCTGAAGTATCCCACCCTTTCCTCAGGGAAATCCGCGGCGTCTTCCCACTTTTTCCGGTCGTCGTCCCTTAACCGTTCCCACTCAGCTAGATCCCAATCTTCTTCCCCGTACTCTATGTCCTCGTCGTTTACCTCCTCTGTCTCTTCGTAGTATGTCCGAAGCTCGAAGAACCCAATGAGTGAGCCTTCCCTGACCGACAGGTCGTATCCAGGAGTCCCATATAACTCGGCTATACCAGCTAGGTGGCTCGGTGGCTCCCTCAGGGCTCTATCCAAAGCGGTCAATAACTCAGCCGGTTGATCAAACCTCGGGGCCTCTCTGAGACCTCTAGGTGAAATAGCTCTAATTAGCTCTAACAATTCCAAAGCCGACTCCCCGAACCTGGGCCCTTCCTTCCAGAGCGCGTAGTAGGTGTGATCTTCGTCACTGTTCCTCAAAAGATATCTAATCTCGAGGAAAGCTTGGTAGACCTCGATAAGGCGGCCAAACCCCCCTAGAAAGTCTTCCAAGACAATACCCGGAACGAGCAGCCTCAGAACTTGTTCGAGTTGGGGCAAGAACCCTTCTCTAGCCAGTCGAAGCGAGACCACTACCGACCTATAGTCCCTGTCGTACCAGCGTTCCTTCCCTCTTAGCTTGTCGACCACTTCCTGCAGTATGCGTCGCGCTGTTACCTCGTCTGCCCAAGTATGAGAGTCGAGACTTGGAATCGCCCTTAAGACCGGATCCCACTGACTTCGTTCTACGGCTTGGAAAACTATGTCTGCTAGAACGGAAGACTGATAGTAGAGGAAACCTCTGACCGCCAATTCCAGGGATTCTTCTATTAGCCTCCCTCTCCTGTCGAACTCACACCCTACCTGGGGCGCGACCAGCAACCAGACCCCCGGCCTCAACAGGATAGATCTCCACTCCTTATCTACTTTATCCAGATATCCTCGTCTGACAGCTTGCCCAGGTAAGGTAAATTCCACCCAATCTTCTCCAATGAACTCGGGTTCTCTATAGTCAAAGTGGCAAAGCTCAACTGGGTGCTCTATCTCGTCGTGAGGTATCTAGTCGTTCACGGAGCTCCCGTCTAAAATCCTGCCTCCACAGTCGATCTACCAGGTAATGTGAACTCTACCCAATCTTTGTCCTCGAATGTCGGCTCTCTGTATCCGAATTGCCCCAATTATACCGGTTGCCTGACCTTACAGTGAGACTTCTAGGCGTCGTCTAGTCTTCCGTTCAATATCCGGGCCCTATCTACCTCTCCGGTTATCTCGGCCTCTCGTAGCTCCTCCCGGATACAAAACACAATACGGCGTAAGTCTCTACGAGTGGGAACAGCCTTGTCCAAGCAATAAGTAAGAAGCCACGCGAGCTCAACAGTAGACGTCCCCAGTCAAACCGCTCTCTGTACCACCTCTAAAAGTCTCTGGTGCACCACTCTGGTACCGAAAATCAGCCCCGTCAAAAACCTAGGGACCGTCTCCGCGCTCACAGAGGTCGCTCTAGGAAGCTCCCAATCGTATGCAAACCTCACAGTGTAGACTGCAACGGTATCTACTCCACTCCCCTGAGCGAATTCTCTAAACATCCGGGCACCAAACCTCCGACCTAACGCTGCCAAACAGAGGAGGGTTGGATATCGCCTAGCAGTATCTATCACTAAACACTCCCACTCTCCCCTCGACAAGTACAGCCGCACGCTCACACCTGCTCGTAAGGGCGTCGCCTCCCTGTCTCTTCTGACACAGGCCCAAGTTTCGACCTCTATTCTCACCCACAAAAAAACACTGTCTCGGACTATTAATCCCTCCTCTCTGGTAGATCTGTATTTGCTCTTCCCTTCTAATGGTAAGCTGATCACGTTGCAAGAGCCCCTCTCTCCGACCAAGGATATTTGAGAAGCCGACTCGATATATACCATTCCTAATCAAGAAACTAAGCGGAACTCTCAATAAATCTCTCCCTGTGTGACTCTCGGACTGTTGAGCTCATAGACCCCCACGACGGACCCCCTCTGATCCTTCCTGCAACCTTCCAAGACATCAACAGGCCTAGGAGAGAACCGCCCTCTGGCGTATCTCCCCCTACCCTCGTATCAAGGAAGAGGTCGGATCAGTGTACCATCATCGCTGGCCTACCTTTTTTACCGCGACCTGAGCACGAGCCGGCCAACTCATGTGCTCGAGGGTGGACCGAAGTTGCACGCGAATAAGAAGGCGGTGTCTCACTCGTGCATCCATGCTCCTATCCATGCCTCTACTCGTTCCCACCTCAGGCATGGTCTCTCATCCCGACTCATGTAGTGTACTATTCCCCTCAGCAATCCATCATAATCCACTAGCCTGTCTAATCCTGTTCCCAATCCTTGCAATCCGGGGCGCTTCTCCCCTCCCCTTCGGACCCTTCAAGTTCTTCCCCTGCTTAGAATTTCTCTCCAGGAAATGATATCAGGGTGGACTGACAAATGGATGGGAAAATCAGAAGGACCCTCTCAAATCACAAGGAGATAGCAGAAAGGGAATGCAAGACGAAATCACGAAATGCGAAAGTCACAATCTCACCGGGTAGATCGCAAGCCGACAAAGTGTCGCATCGCCCGATATCTCCTCGTCTGCTAACTGCCGGTAGGTTGATCGCTCGTAGCGTGTACTGGTCTCCGTTGCAGTCTAGTCCTCTCACGTACCCGCGGTTACAGGCGGACCAAAGTCCCGAGAGGCAGCCTTCCCCGGCAACGGCGCCACTGTCGACCTGTAGATAGAGCTCTGCCGGCCTCCAACACAAACCCTATGACTCACGCCGTGTCTGTCACCCGCGGGAGGGTTGGTTGGGGCTCGTGTAACCTGCACATTCCACGTCAGTACACATCCAAGGCAAAGTACAGTTCAGGTTAACTCCACGACGAGTGACACAAGTCTCAAGAAGTAGGCAGGAAAAGTAACAATATAAGTGTTTCCATTCAGTCTAGCACTATAGGGCGCTCAGCGCAGTCTCCAACCCCAGCGGAAGTTCTTACATCTACTTGTGTGGGATCAGTTTGGACGCCCACAGATCTAGTCATCAACCGCCGCCGGATCCTTCTTGCAACTCGTTGTCGGCGGTATCGAGCCTGTCTGTCCCACGGAACCGTACTCGAGCTCTCGGAATCCGAAACCGCCTCCCGCGCCCACCGGGGCCATAACTCGAGATTTGTCGTGACCATGCCTCACAGAGGCCTGACTACTCAAAGTACGTCCACAATGGCCGGTTAGAGGAAGTACCTCTTCAAAGCCCGGTTCGGACTCGTGCCTCTTCGGTCTCAACAAGGCGTCCACCCGTGTTTCTTGGTCGCCATAAGAATGTCAAAGGGTTCGAAAAGTCAAAGTACCCGTTCGAAAGTCCGGTTCGGACTCGTGCCCCTTCGGTTCCAACAAGGCTCGGGTGAGTCCCCCCGTGTTACTAGGTCGCCATAGGAATGTCAAAGGGCTCGAAAAGTCAAAGTACCCGTTCGAAAGTCCGGTTCGGACTCGTGCCCCTTCGGTTTCAACAGGGCTCGGGTGAATCCCCTCGTGTTACTAGGTCGCCATAGGAATGTCAAATGGCTCAAAAAGTCAAAGTACCCGTTCGAAAGCCCTGTTCGGACTCGCGCCTCCTCCACGGAAGTACCTGCTCGGTTAAAGAATCCGCTCGGTGAATGCGACCGGTACCCACTCGGTTAAAGAATCCGCTCGGTGAATGCGACCGTTCGGTAAACGAGTTCGCCCCGGTAAAAACCCGTTCGGTAAGTCCGTCCACCCGGTAAAAAGTCCGCTCGGTGAGACCCCCCGTTCGGTAATGTACCCCTTAAATAAAATTCGATTCCGGCGAGTACCCCTCCAATGGCGTTCCCTTCCGGTGAAAAGACCCCTCCGTCGAAGTGTCCGCTCGGTGGATAGCGCTGAAGGTCGCTCTGACTGGTGGTCTGACACACGTTCGGAGAGCCCGTTCGGCCCACTTAGAAGTAAAGTCCACCCGAGGCCCAGTTCGGTCGAACGGTCAAACCGCGCAAAAGGGGCCCCCCTCGCCCGCTATCCGGATGCGCCCGGCTACCCCTGTTCGCAATATCCTGTCTGCCCGCTTGTATCCCTACTGCTCTTGATAGCTCCTTCCACAGCATCCGGACTGCTGCTCGGCTGTACCTCGACTACTCCTGTCTGGTTATGTCGCAACTGCGTCCAAAAGTCCCTTCCCACTCAGCGTACGTGCCACGTCCAAAGGTGCGATCTTGACTGGTGTCTAGCTTCGCCTGAAGACCTGGTTCGTCTGGGCGCGTGGACTCTCTGTCCTCCGCTACCGTTCCACGCCTGCCCCACGGTCTAGCGCAGTGTGCATGGGTGTTCCACTCTCCCTCGTGCTGGTCGGCTCCCTTACCCGCCGGTATGTGTAGTACGTGTGCAGTCCCTCTCGCCCGTTCCCGCTATCCCGAGAGTGGCGCACGGTGAAGCGCTGTATCTCCGCCCCCCAGGCCTCCGTGGGCGCGCGAGTACATGCGCAATAGTGCGCAACGCCCCTACCAATCCCGGCAAGTGCGCAGTGTGCGCGCGGTGCCTTCCTCGTCCCGTTCAGTAGCGCGCAGGTGCGCAAATGTGCGCGCGCTGGCGCGCGGTGACTCCCCGATCCCGTTCCGTAGCGCGCAGGTGTGCGCGCGTCTCCGCAGGTGCGCAAATGTGCGCGCGCTGGCGCGCGGTGACTYYCCRATCCCRTTCCGTAGCGCGCAGATGCGCGCGCGTCTCCGCAGGTGCGCAAATGTGCGCGCGCTGGCGCGCGGTGACTTCCCGATCCCGTTCGTAGCGCGCGGTGTGCGCGCCCTTCCCCTCAGGTGCGCGGTGCGGAAGCACGATGATGTCTGTGACTTCCCGATCCCGTCCGTAGCGCGCGGTGTGCGCGCCCTTCCCCTCAGGTGCGCGGTGCGGAAGCGCGATGATGTCCTTGACTTCCCGTGCACCTCTCTCGTAAGCGTCGGAAGCTCCCCGTGCACCTGGTCCAACGTGCGTGAAGCTCGTGCGCCAGTCTCCACGTGCCTGAAGTCCCGTGCGTGCCTCTCCCGTGCTCTGTCCTGTGCGCCTCCAACTCGTGCATGCGAGAAGTCTCCCCCTTTCGAGCCCTGTTGGGCTTATAAACTATGCAGCCCCCAGCCCCAGCCAGCTTCCGGCCTCAAAGTCTCGACGTGGCCTGCTGCAGTTGCAGCGCCTTGGTACCGAACCTGTGCCCGGGCCTGATTAGGCCCCCGAACAGTTTTTGTCGAGGGGGGCCTTTTTGTCGGGAACCGGGTCTTTTGCAGCGTCTCGGTATCGGGCCTACTCCCGAGCCCGCCGGGGGCCTGCCTTGGCCTTGGTGGTCCCCACTCATAAGCGGTACCAACCCCCTTTGTAAAGGCCACGCGGGCCCTCCCAAAATTCTAGGCCGGGAGGCCCATTCCCGAGCCCTAGGTCCGCACCGTTCTCCTCTTAGTGTCGGGGCCCCTGCGTAGGCCCGATCCCACAGCTTATTCGTGCAGGGTGTCCTCGAGAATTTGGCCACTCGAGGCAACTTCGGACACCGTCACCGCTAAAAAACGCCGTAGCCTCACTATAAACGCCCGGTGCCTCCGTTCTCTCGACCATTTAGCTGGCCTCTAGTATCGTCTCGATCCTTTACAGCCGTACCTTCTTGTCCAACCCCTCGGTAGTTGTTTGCTGTGGTAGCCTCTTTGTATTCGTCGGTGGCTTATGTCTTAGGTCCTCTTCACAAAATTACTGCTGTTCAACACTCGAGCCCTTTTGAACTGTATGTCGTAGGCCGGCCATTCTTCCCGTCAACCTGTCGTGGCAATTTACCCGTGGTCGGTGAGCCCCTGTCAGGTAGAAACTAACAATTAGAATCCTTGTAGCGCGCCCTTGTAAGAGAAGTAAAGGGCGGCGTAGGATTGGAGCCGCCCGACACCGTGTGACACGGGAACCAGATACCTAAAAAAAAACGAACCAAATGCGTCAATTTTTTGAGATTTTTGGTCCCCGTGTGAGGGCATACTCACACTAGCGGTTTTTTTTGCTCCGCTATGCTGTTAGAGTCACACTATGGTTTTCCGACCACCAAAGTTGCAAACGGGGTAGCATTTGTCAGCGGCCTGGGGGCCCGCGGGGATGGGCATTTTGCTACCACGTCGAGAGCTGGTGGCAAATTCTGTTTCGCCTTTCGCGAATTTGTAGAAGAAAATTTCCGTGCTTTATGACCATGCGAGGCACCATCTTCTTTTATTAATCAACCATTCCTTTGCTTGTTATAGAAGGACCTGAAACAGAGGCCGGGGATCACACAGCTCAACCCGGATTGCTGGAAAACAGGTCAAGCGTCCGCTCTTGGGTATCATACTGGAAAGCAGGTCTAGTGTCCTCAGACAAAGATAAAAAAAAACAGGCTGGAAACCAGGTCTAGCGTCCTTTCCAGGAGGACACTTCCAGTAATTCTACCATCTCTGCACATGAAAGGAACATAAGCCTACTACAGAACAGAGGGTACCCCTCTTGACAGTCTAATGACTATCCCTGGTCTAGCCTTAATCCAAGGGTTTGGTTTCTGTCTGTCGCAGAAGCTAGTCTAAGAGGAGACTCCCTGTCAAATAGCAGAGCGTTCGTCCCACAACAGTCTAGAGAAAGAAGTTTGGCCTGAGGCCAGAGATCCTACCCATCTGACGGGCTGTTCCCACACCCCCTTAGGCTGGGACCCCACAGGAATGCGGAAAGGAAAAACTTTGCCGCGGAGGGAGTCTCGGGGTTGCCCTAACTTGAAACTTTTTTCCCTCCTTAGTTCTGCTAATATTAGCAGGCCAACCGAATATCCAAATTGATTCCTGATAGCTGCATGAGAGGTGGGCTTATAGAGAAACCCTCTGTCCCTTAGGCTATGTGCTAGCCAAAGGAGCCAGAATGCAATAGCACGGAATTTATAGGCCACAGTCTTACCTTTCATTCTTGTAGTGACTCCAGGGATAGCCAAGTTTTGGGTCCACACATGATGGTCCCATTAGGCCTTGTACCGTAGATCCTGTAGCCATTTCCAGAATCCTCTGGCCACCACACATTCCCACCACAGATGTGCAGAGGATTCCACCCTTGCGTAGGGACAGTGATCACAAAATAGACTCACCATCATGCCTTTATCTGAGCACCACTCTGCACTGGGCACGCAGGAGTGCATGTGCATCCACTGCAAGCCGCCCATCCTGACCTCCGTAATGCTTGCAATCATTTGGCAGTAAAACGGAAACCGCCCGGAAATCATTTCTCAACAAATGTTAGGAAGGGCATGTGACTGAATCTTTTATTCCAGGATAAACATGACTGTGCTTTCAAGGAGGGAGCCTTCGAGTGCAGTTTGTATCCCAGTTTGGGTTTATACTGATGAACTGGGAGACTCAGTGTGGTTGGTGATGAAGCAAGCAGCTGATTCCAATGTCCATCCCACCTCCGAGGAGTCGGGCCTGTTGTCCACGAATGATGTTACCTCACCCATAAACTGGGCCACCGGGTTCCCTTCTTGGGTATGGCCCGTATGGGAGGCACCAATTTCGCAATTGCCAGAGAGTCCGCTCGTGTCCTTTCTGATTTCCAACCCATGTGTGACGGGGCGGGGTATGATTTCAGCAAACATGGGAAAGAAAAGTCAGCAGATTTTGCTAGACTGCCAACGCTGTGTGATTACGCCCTGTGGCCCTGAGTATGCCCTCAGTTCCCCCCGGTCGTTTTGGGCCGGGTTCAGACGGTCTGGGTGGAAGTTTTTGGCTGCCTGGTAGAAGTTTTCAGCAGGTAGCAGGAATTTGCGAGTACAGTAGGTGTCCGTCCGCAGGGCTTGAATGGAGTACAGTGAGGGGCCCTGCCTCCCCGCAGATAGATAGGAACTACCAGTGCAGTGCCAGTTACTCATAATCGAAACCGGCTAAGGCTGCCGCTGCCGGGATAAATCCGGGTTGAATTGTGACGTCGCCTGTGCCGGCGTCTGTTCCAGTGGTTTTCGTTGT
>BFEA01000517.1:578172-589993 GCA_003427395.1 Chara braunii | reverse complement strand
TGGCTGCCCCCATCCCCGTGTGTCACAAGGACCCACTTGCACGCAGCCAAAAGGCAAAGAGGTAAAGAAGGGGAGGAGGAAACCAAACCTGACAGGGAAAGAAAGATAGGGAAAGAAAGATGATCCAATTATCACAAAGCAAATAACACATCCCACAGATCAACGTATCTTTTTTCTTTTTTTCTTTTTTTCTTTCTTTTTTGTCACACTGTGAATCGGAGCGCAAAGGCGGAAAAAGGCAAAACAAGGAAAGGAAAAGAAGGAAGGACGGAAAGCCCCATCTGTTCATCACCTTACGTACAAGGCCTGCCAAGTGGATGACAGGTTGAGCACTGGCTTCCCCCATCCCCGTGTGTCACAAGGACCCACGCACCCAAAAGGCAAAACAGAGGTAAAGCAAAGGAGGAGGAAACCAAACCTGACAGGGAAACAAAGCAAATGACACATCCCACCCCACAGATAAACTAATTGTCACAAAGGCTTTGACAGCCCCGTATTCCCCTGAATAGAATTTCCGGGATTCCCCTCCCCCCCCTTGCTTTTCCCCCCTCAAGCGTGAGATTTTCATTAAAAACAGAATCGAGCCCGGGAATCCTCACAAGAGTCACAACCAACCGAGTCCCGTGAATGGAACTTAGGGCGTCACCGGACGGGACACGAAACGAAAAACGAAACGAGTGCATCTTACAGCAGAAAATGGCCAGGTTCATCGGTTTGCTATAAATAGAAACGAGTGTATTTTGCCACCTTTCGTGGGCAGATGCACTCGTTTCGTTTCATTTCGTGTGCCGTGCGGCGAGACCCTTACGCTCATTGTAGCTGTGTGTGTTTGGGTGGAGCAACTTAGGGGTGGACCCCACCGCCCGGCGGCTGGAAAAGGAAGTTGGCCGCCGGTTGCTGGGCAACGTCGGTGGAAATGTTTTGGCACGATTCGTGCAGACCCCACCGCCGACTTCTGGCGGTGTTTTGGAAACGGCCTCGCTTGCCGTTTTAGGAAACCCGAGAGGGTCCCCTCCCGAAAAGGAAAGCACGGACAGCCTGCATGGACCAGAGGACATGCTAGCCTTTCGGGTTGGCTTGTGCTGTTTCGGCCTGGACCAAACGTACGCCCGTGACACCCGTTCACTGCACCACCCTTCGCTGGCCTCCGATGCCAACGGCTGGCGCTTTGCCCTCCCTACCCTGTTGGAGGGCGTTTTGGAAAACAGCGCCGGCTGCGGGCGGAGACTTTTCCATCCGCCAGCCATGTAGAAACACGGCTGGCGGTGGTTTGGCAACGGCGGTGGGGTCTAAAATCGACGTCGCCAGACCTCTGCAAAACTTCCTGGCGGCCCGGTGGGGTCCGAAATGGCCCTTCCATGCCTTTAAATTTCCAGCCGCCGGGCGGTGGGGTCCACCTCTACTCTAGTGTATATAGAGCCATAATGACTTACTCTATATAAAGCGATAATGATTGTACGTACTACGTTCTATTCAGGAGAAGACGGGAGCAGGCTGAGATGGCCCCTCTACTAGAGAGAATGCAGCTGCTCCTCAAGTGAAATCGTAAGGTCTCCGGTCACTTTTAGAGTGAATGCTTTTTTTTTTTTTTTTTTTTTTTGGACGCCAGACCATGTTGGTACTTCTTCGGTTGTGCTTGGTTAAACATAAAGGTTTGCGTTATCTGTGGTGAATTTGCAATGCCATTCTCATATTGCAGCCGTTATCCCACTCTCTCTCTCTCTCTCTCTCTCTCTCTCTCTCTCTCTCTCTCTCTCTCTCTCTCTGTCTGTCTGTCTCTGTCTGTCTGTCTGTCTGTCTCTCTCTCTCTCTCTCTCTCTCTCTCTCTCTCTCTCTCTCTCTCTCTCGTCATAGAGAACTCCCTTGTGAACTGTTGGAAGTGGAGGTAACGTGGTAGTAGCAGGACTGTAGGAGGAGGAAGGTGAGGGAATGTGGGAGAAGGACAGGGAGAAGGAAGAAGAGGAAGAGGAGGGAGAGGAGGAAGAGGAGTAAGAGAAGGAGGAAGAGAAGGAGGACGAGCAGGAGGACGAGGAGGAGGAAGAGCAACCATAACACTCCAGCAGCAAAACGGCTGCCACGTCAACATACACGAAATCAACCACTTCGTTTCAAACTTTGAATTGGGGCACAACGTTGACGCCGGGGCAGACAGAGAAGGCAGAAAATATTCTTGTGCAATAGAGGGGCAGATGGCAAAGGGCCGAGTGGTCCCCCGCCAGTGGGATCTGACGTTTTCGGTTCAGGAAAAGCCGACATCGAGGCCAGAAACATCAAAGTTAAATGCCCAAAGCGCAGTAATGCTACACACCATATGACGACATTCATAAACATACTAGAAATCTAGTATGTTCCCTCCGAGACATTCATAAACATACTAGAAATCTAGTATGTTCCCTCCGAGACATTCATAAACATACTAGAAATCTAGTATGTTCCCTCCGAGTTACAACTTAATAGACATCAGAAGGGCATTTCAAACTACCATCTTTAAAAAAAAAAAAAAAAAAAAAAAAAAAAAAAACCTACCATCTTCCCTCGAATAGAAAGCACGGTCCTTATGTCTAGATATGTTTTTTAGCATTATTTTTTTTTGTTTTTTTTTACAAGGAAACTCTGCTCATTCTTATTATTTTAAGCATTTTTCATTCAGTCTATAGATACAGCGATACTGATGTATATTAATAAGGTGCTCTATAGATACACCTTTTTTGCATATTTCAGTCCTCATCAGAGGAGCATCTCAGACTACCATCTTCCCTGGATAATGTCCGTACATCTTCCCTCAATAATGTCCGTACATCTTCCCTCGATAATGTCCGTACATCTTCCCTCGATAATGTCCGTACATCTTCCCACGATAATGTCCGTACGTTTTACCGTCTTCCTCCGGAGGAAGACGGTACAACTTTTTTGTGGGATGATTTCGGCAGCAGCACTTAAACTCCATCTCCCTCCTTGTTTTTCCTCTCTACCCTTCATTCTCCATTTCCTTTCTCCTCTTCATTTCATTCCTCCGCACAGAAATACTGTACTACTTATTGATATCCACCCGCTCCACTTCCGGAATCACTCCTCAGTCTCCTCCTACCCACTCCCACCTTCTCAACAACAGGTCACATCCATCTAGAACGAGAACCCCCCCCCCTCCCCACCTCCCCCGAGAAATACTGTATATCTTATTTCGTGCCCCACTCATTTCTTGCAGCCTCGCCGAAACGCATCCGGGAAATTGTCGTAGCCTGGCAGAAACGCACCCTGTTTTCACTCTTCTTCTTCTTCTTCTTCTTCTTCTTCTTCTTCTTCTTCTTCGTCTTCTTCTTCTTCTTCTTGGTCGTCGTCGTCGTCGTTAGGGCCGTCGTTAGGGTCGTCGTTAGGGTCGTCGTTAGGGACGTCAAACATATATGTGAGCTGCAAGTGCGATCCCGACGTGTCTCGACGTATTGCCCACCCTACCTGCTTTGTTGTTTCACCCTTCTGATTGCCAACCCGACGTCCAAGTCCAGATCCAGATCGTCTCCTCCTACACTTATCCCTCCTTCTCAGTCTTCTTCTTCTTCCTCTTCTGCTGCTGCTGCTGCTATTTCTTCTTTCTTGTCCTTCTTTTTCTTCTTCTTCGTGGCCTTCTTCCTCCTTCTCATTCTTCTTTCACTCCTTTTTTTCTCCTTCTGTTTCCTCCCCCTCATTCTTTTCATTCTTCTCCTTCTCTTTCTTCTTTCTCCCTCTCAGTCTTCTTCTTCTTCTTCTTCTTCTTCTTCTTCTCCTTCTTCTTCTTCTTCTTCTTTCTTTCTTTTCCTTCTTCTCCCTATCATTCTTCTTCTTCTTCTTCTTCTTCTTCTTCTTCTTCTTCTTCTTCTTCTTCTACCTCCTCCTCCTCCTCCTCCTCCTCTTTCTTCTTGCTGGTGCCGCCAGGCTGATCTCCGGAGAGGCCCCGAGAGGACTGCCCCGTGCGCAACCTCGCGGAAACGCGTCGGAGAATTTGCGCGTTTCAACTAAAACATGTCCATGAGGAAAAGTATTTCTCAATTATCGAAGAAGCTTGGCCACTGTTTTTTTCACTACCGCCTGAACCCGAATGGAACGCCTGGTGGGCTGAAATTTGGCCCAAATGCAGCGAGAATGACCGGTCGTTCTATTCGGGTAAAGAAGGTAGGCACTGTCCTTCTTCTTCTTCTTCTATTTCCAATGAACGACCTGTGCAGTAATATACACTACAATTCCAGTGGCATTTTTTGCCCCCCTACGTTTTAGCCGCTCCCCCCCCCCCCCCCCGCCCACCGCCCAACACACAAGATGCGCCACGCACGTCGTACGACCCACCCTTTCTCCTCATTTCCCCTCGGACTCCGATCCCGGCGTGCGTCCCACGTGGCACGATTCGGACGCTTCGCATCAAACAAAAATCGCGCTCACTTCTTCTTCGACCCCCCCCTTCCGCGTCCTGCCACGTGGCACGCACACCGCGATCGAAGTCTGAGACACATGGCGCGATTTCCACGTGGCACGTGCTTAGCGACTTCCACGTGGCACGACGTCGGCATCCCTTCTTCCCCCCTCGTCATCTCCCGAGATCGACTCCATCCCAGGTGGCACACCACACCTCCTCCTTCGCTTTCTTCTCCGTGCTGCTGCTTCTTCTCCTCCTCCTTCCTTACACCTCCTCCTCCCATTCTCCTTCTTCTTCTTCTAGTCTGTGTATGACACTTCGTCCTTCGCTTTCTTCTCCGTGCTTATTATTATTATTATTATTATTATTATTATTATTATTATTATTATTATGAAGTAGAATAAGAGAATTACAAAAAAAAAAAGAGAATTTAGAAAGGGGTGGATTCCCCAGGGATCTAACACATCAATACCTTTGGAGGCCACATAACTTCTTCTTTGTCTTCTTCTTCTTTGTCTACCTCCTCGTAGACAGAAGTAGAAGAATGCAGAATGGAAGGAAGGAAAGGATGGAAAAAAAAAAAATGAAGAAAAGGAGAAACAGGAGAAGAAGCAGATCCGATGCCCCACGGGAACTCCAACCAAAAAAAAAAAAAGAAAGAAAGAAAGAAAGAAAGAAAGATCAGATGCCCAAACAGGATCGACACGGTCTTATACGCAAAGCGAAACTCCACCACCCCCTCATTTTTCACCACCCCGACCGAGTCTGACCCCTTTCCGTAGTTTTCAAGAGGAGGGGGGGGGAGGGGAAGGGGGAGGGGGGAATGGCGAATTAAAACTGGCCCGTCGTACGGGAACAGGAGATTTCACCGCAGAACCCTTTCAGAATGAACCTGGGCGCGAAGACAGCAAAATGCATCCAGGAAAGCTTCGCGAGCCGGATACAAATGAATTTCCAAAATCTGATAAGCCCCTTGCAGACACGTAGCACCCTGTATAACCCAAACAAAAACCTAAAAAAAGAAAGAAAAAAAAAAAGACACAACTGCAAGACAATACTACGACCGAAGACCCAGAAAATCGAAAACATACATACCACCCCCCCACATCTGCGAGCCCTGTGCGCCTTCCAGACGCCACGTCCCGACACTATCCACTCTCATTGTATCATTCCTCTTCCTCCTCCTTCTCCTCCTCCCCCTCCTCCTCCTCCTTCTCCTCCTCCCCCTCCTCCTCCTCCTTCTCCTCCTCCCCCTCCTCCTCCTCCTCCTCCTCCTCCTCCTCCTACTCCTTGTCATTTCATGTTCTTCTTCTTCGTTCATCATCATCTATTATTAATCATATAGCGCATGAACCTGACCGCATTTCTGAGAATGATCAGAGCGCAAACGATCGAAACGCGAGTCGGGGAATGTGTGGGTTTTCTGAGACACAGAAAGAGACCGTCGCACATTTGACTACCACTTGAGGAGTGTGTTAGGGGCGGGCCCCCCTCGTGCTACACTCATACAAGGCAAGCATGAACCTGGCCGCACTTGTGGCTAGGTTAATGCGGGGAATGCGTGGGTTCTCGGCACGCCCGGATTTGTACTCAGCTATTTGAAAAAACGTGTGCGCAGGACAGCTGCACCCTCTTTTCACTATTTTTTCGCTCTTTTTCTTCTTCTTCTTCTTCTTCTTCTTCTTCTTCTTCTTCTCCTTCTTCTTCATGGGGCTCTCTTCTTCTTCCTAACCCGATCCCGACGTGCCCGCCACGTGGATCGGTCATCTCGATCCAATCCATCGGCATCCCGACATCGACTTCCACTGACCTCTTTGAGAAACGTGTACACAGGACAGTTGGACCCTGTTTGCCCTACTTCTCCTTCTTCTTCTTCTCCTTCTTCTTCTTGTCCTTCTTCTTCTTCTTCTTCTTCTATTTCTTTTATTTTTTCGATTCCTTCGATTTCTTCGATTTCTTTCATTTCTTCGATTTCTTCTATTCCTTTTTATTCTTCTTCGCCAGGGGGGGGGGGGAACTCTCTTCTTCATCCTAACCGGATCCCGACGTGCAAGCCACTTGGAACGCTCGTCTCGATCGGATACATCGGCATCGAAACATCAATGAAGCTACCTCGCACGAACGGTTTAATTCCAGTTTTTATAATTACCCTGAGGAGGACAAGTCCATTTGTAGTTTGTTTTTTATTTTTATTTTTACTCTATTTTTTTATGAAGGGCGATAGCCTTGAGAAAGTTGAGATACCATCATTGACCTGACCGGCCCTAGGTAATTCAGAATTGTAGTATTTTACTCATCTGGATTCGAACTGAGGTCCGTATTTCAACAGTTCAGGGGTGTAACAACCGAGATAGGGCCTCGCCACACCACTCTCGAAAGTTGAAAAAGACAAAAAAGTGGAGGCTGCATCCGGCCATGTTCTAGCAGGAAGTTCATTCTCATTTTGCACATTTCGAGAGTGGTGTGGCGATGCCCATAGCCCAGTTGGTGCATTTCCAATTACCATTACGATCATCCAGGTCAATTCACTTTCTATTTTTAATAATTCTTGTAGTTAACAACACTCGATCTCGAACACGGAGTAAGGAAATAAGCAAGAAATGGGTGGACGATCACATAAAGAGGGGGAAAAAGAAAAAAAAAAAAAAAAAGAGGCAGAGGGCAGGAGAAGAGAATGACGAAGGAGAAGACGATGCAAGCTTGCCCTCACCGGGTGATCTTCTCACTCTCATGTGCAACCCTGTCGCCATGGCCG
This sequence comes from Chara braunii, assembly GCA_003427395.1. Taxonomy (NCBI): domain Eukaryota; kingdom Viridiplantae; phylum Streptophyta; class Charophyceae; order Charales; family Characeae; genus Chara; species Chara braunii. The sequence continues at coordinate 582,854 of BFEA01000517.1, read as the reverse complement.
CCCCCCCCTCAACAAGCTCTCTCTCTCCGCCCCCCCTCAACAAGCTCTCTCTCTCCGCCCACCCTCAACAAGCTCTCTCTCTCTGCCCCCCCTCAACAAGCTCTCTCTCTCTCTCTCCTCTCTCTCTCTCTCTTGCGGGACGGACCTCCTCCACTTCGTCTCTCTCTCTCCCACGTTTATTATTATCACTATTACCCCGTACTAGCAGTCGCTGACAAACACACACACGCACATGGACACATACACCAGGCCGGACCCCGCTCCCTCAGCTCTGTGGGCCTCGCCACACCACTCTCGAAGTGTTAAAAAGACAAAAATGTGGCCGGCGCATCTGGTCATGTTCAAGCGGGTAAGTTCATTCTCATTTTGCACATATCAGGAGTGATGTGGCGATGCCCTGTGTCTCACGTTTTCAGTCACTACAACCCCGCACTCGCGCTCGTTGGCAATTCGAACCGAGCCTACTTCGCCACCATCCATTGGGAATTTCATCCCATCCCCTCTTGTTGCCATGTGACACTCGCCGTACGCGCGAAGTCCAGCCAAGCGGTGGCACGTCAGAACCGGCCCCCACCCACACCTACAGTAGGGGGCGGAGCTGGGTGTGCGCCAAATTTTGTTTTTTTCGCAGCCAGCCCGCCGATGGATACACGGTCCTGAGCTCGAACCCTGGTTTTGTATTAGTCCGACGGCCGGATAAAATAACTCTGGACTGGACGAGGGGGGGGGGTGTTAGAGCTCTGGCGTCAAAAAGGGGAGAGAGCGGGTTCTATTCTGTGGCCCTCTCCACCTCCGACGCCCACCTTTAGTCGGTTGTGGCACCCCAGCAGGCGTAGTAGCTCAGTGGGTTGGAGCGAGTTGCTGCCAGAAAGGGGTCGGGGGTTCGATTCTGGTCGATCCCTCATGGCACATGTGTCACATGATAAATGACACATGTGGCACATGATATTGTGCAACATCATATAGGACAAGATATAGCTGGGCCGCACGAAGGGATGGGCCAGGGGTATCAGTGGTGGGGACCGGTTGCAGGATGCGAAGTAATCTGGCCTTTCTTTAGGGGGTGGGGTCAGGCCATGTTGATCTCAAGTGCTACTGAGAGAAAGGGGATTGACGGGTGGGTAGGACTAGTGAATCGGATGATCACATGGCTGGATAGGGCAGGGCTTCGCTGTAGGGGGTCTAGGGCAGGGCCTCGCTGTAGGGGGTCTAGGGCAGGGCCTCGCTGTAGGGGGTCTAGGGCAGGGCCTCGCTGTAGGGGGTCTAGGGCAGGGCCTCGCTGTAGGGGGGCTAGGGCTGCAGGTGGGATGGCCGAACGGGGGGACCGTAGTGGAGGGATTGCGTGCCTCTCATAACAAATAGACCAGAGTGGGCCGAGTTCATGATAGGGTTATGGGGCCAGATGGTGGCCGTGTACCTGCTCAAGCCCTAGATTGGAGCCACTCTGCATGATGACAGAAAAAAACACAGCGACTGGGAACCTACTGATGACATAGACCAGAGTACCTCCAGGTAATATAATCAACAATGGCTGTCCAGTTGATGTGGCTCAGTGGTTAGAGCACCGGTTGGAAATGCGCATGGTTGTGACGAACCAATTTCTGTTCCACGCGATTTTCTGCGCGATGACAATGAGGGGTTCTGAGATGGGAAGGATGGGCCAATTATGGGAGATCGGGATCGAAGGGAAATTGCATCGGTGTCCTCGCTTCTTCGTCTTTTCTTTTTCGTCGCTTCTTTTCGGATGGCTGGGTTCAGGGCCGGGCAAGTCCCGAGATGGCCTGTCGCGCCGACAAACGCACGATTAATAATGTTTGACGTCGCTTTTTTCTTGTTTTGTTGTCGGGTCTTAGGCGCGAAGATCGCGCGGGAATTTTGCTTCGTTCTTTTTGAATTTTCTTTTTAAATTCCTTTTCGAATCTTGTCGAGCCTTGACGACTCTCGGAATTTCGGATTTTCCTTTCGGAATTTGCGTTTTATTAAAGTTATTTTTGCAATAAGTTTAGGAACTTAGGAATTTAGGAATTCGGGATTTCTTTTGCCGCGCGTTGTCTTTCTTACGCGCTTTTTTTTGCGGCTGCAACGGAGCTCTGATTAGTCGGCGCCCTTAATCTCGTGTGAAACTGTAATTTTTGGGCAAACGCCATTGTAACTGTATTGAGCTTCGTCTTTCCCGCCCTCTCCTTTCCTTTTTGTTGTGGATGTCTAGCCCGCAGGCTGCATAATCGGATCGATGCGTGACGAATGGCTACGTCCCCCACGCCGTGGTCTGGCCATGAAGAACGTAGGCGCTCCCTCTCCTAATCTCCTTTCTAAGTCCTTGCAATTTCGTGGTCTTCGCGCATGCATGCACGCTATAAATTTCGGCTGCGCGATTAGATAGCTTTCTTAGCCAGTTCCTGGAAGCTCGGGGTAGCGCGATCAGTGAGGGTCGGCTCACGAGCGAAGTAAGAGGTGAGTCGAAGTGCGAGTCGGGCGACCCGACAAGCTGGTGCCGAATGCGCGGGGTTGACACGTGGGGCTATGACGGACTGTAGCGCGCGGGCGAGCCTGGCGGGTGCAGGAGGACTAAGTGGGGTGACGACTTCGTGGGTTGGTGCGTGACGACGAACCGTCCGCATCGGAAGAGAGAGAGAGAGAGAGAGAGGAAGAGGGAGTTGAGGTTGATGGACGTGGATTTGCAGTTTTCTTTGTTTTGTCTCCCTCTTTACTTTTGTATATAAATTTTGATCTCGGCTCAGGGGGACTCGCCCGTTTTCTTTTGTTTTCGAAATCTTTGCCCACATTTGTTTTGCGATTGATCTTGATCTCGGCTATTGTGTGTTTGTCGAATGAATGGATGAATGAATGATATATTTGTCCTTTTTCCTGTCGGGTCATCGTCTTTGCTTGCCCTTTTGATACGCCATTAAGCATAGTAGAAATTCTGACGTTTGATCTATAATGACACTCTGCATGCTCGGGAACGATTGCTTGCGGGATCACTGAGTGATTAGATGGTTGGGTAGTTGTCCACGCCACGTGGCGATTTTGCATGAGGAATTAGACTCTCACTTTTCCAGTTACAAGCGATCACCTCGTGGGGCTGTGTGTAAGCGCGATCTGGTTTGCGCGACCTACACGTATCCACGCGCCGCCGATTCGCAACCATTGACGAACCTGACACCTCCGGTATCGAATAGGCGGAAGTTTTCCTTCTTTCACGCACGTACGCTGATAAGAATCTCCGATACCATATCGGAAATCCCCTTGTCAGTTAGATGCGTGTGGAAAACTTCCCGTACGCCGCAATGACAAAATGACAGACACGTGGGACTCAGAGTACTTCGAACCTTGGGTAAGAGAATCTCTTAGGCAAAGATGCCCAGAATTTTCCTGCCTAACCGAGAACCGATTGTGCCCGAGAGAGTTTCGTTGTGTCATAACCAGTGATTCAAGGTGTCCCGATTACCCAACTACGTATAACACGCAATACTTCATATCCCCCGGCTTTGTTGTTGTCACTACCAATTTTCCTCCCTTCCGTCGCCTACTCCCGTATCACCAACTCACGGTGGTACCATGGAATTTCATCGCCCCGTACTGACCCCGCACGCCGTGCTAAAACTGCAGACGACGCAGCCACCACCGAACCCCGGGAGCTACGGAGCCTAACCATAATACGTGCCGAAAGACTCCGCGTGTCTGCAACCGAAGGTCCGACTCATAGGAATCGCGGCCCTCACGAACGGGCCTCTTCCGAACCACCGTTACCAGGACAGACGGATCGGACAACCCTGGATGCACCGCGCATGCCATCTGCCTTATGCTGCACGACATCGACCGCCATCAGACCAGAAGCAACCCGCCCCTTAGCTCTATTGCACCTATGCCCTGAACCCTCGCCACAGGAGATCTCAGTTATGACCTGGGACTCCACCCCCACTTTCCCAAAATTCCTTGGCACACCCCTTTTTGCACTTCCAGGCCCACATCCCACTCCGATCAAGAAGTCGCGTCGGGCGTGAGGTCTCTGGGCGTCACATGGTGGTATAAGGTTGCGGGTTCAAAACTCAATTGCAGCCTTGCGCATGGACACCGGCAGGCAGTTAGATTGACGGACGACTAAACATACACTTCCTTGGGCCGACGCATGGTACTATTACAGACACTGCCTGCGCACCACCCAAGAGTTGTTCATGGTGTTGTATGTTGGTTCTGGGTTTCACATGGGCTGCTTGGGGACGTTGGCCTTGGGTGTTTTGTCGATCTCCCCAGTCAGGCATATCACATGTTCGTGCCGTTTTCGCTAGTTATTCACCTGGTACACTCATTCGATTACATGCTATAAGGTCACGGGTTCGAGCTTGGTCCGAACCTTGGGGGGGGTCTTATCCAGCTTACCCCGTTCTCGTTTCGAAATACATACATGATGTTGACTATGCACATCGATACATTGATTCACAGAGCACACACATCGTTCGGGCATATTATCGGGTTTAGACCCTAGGGTAAGGGCAGGACGAAAATAAGTCGCTTCGGCGCCTACGGTGTCGGGCGCACAACTGGTCCGGCACCGCACGGGGGCAGTGCGGGACCCTCCCGGCCGCGTCACGCAGGAGTTGGTTTTTACAACCCTTCGTCGCAAATATACATGGAGCTTCCACAAGCCGCTCCGGCCGGGTGCGCCAGCCATACCTCTC